>JAOPSE010000077.1:9068776-9451462 GCA_029449295.1 Zea luxurians
CTGGCCGCCTTCTCCGACGTCCCGGAGCCGGAGGACCGCGCGCCGTCGCCTTCGCCTTCGCCGATGGATCCCGGTGCTGAACCTGCTAGCGAGTGAGTGTGAGTTTATACTACTACCGGCGGGATCCTCTGTAAATATTTTTTACCAAGCGTTCGAGATTTTACATTCGGTAAATATCAGAACGCTCGGTAAAAATATACGTTTTCGGCAGTGACTGACTGGTGGGGTCTAGCCACAGCCACCGGACGTAACTGCAGAAAAAACACATCCACACTGTGTTGGGGGCCTTCGTCCTCCGAAGGTCCTCAAAAACATGATTTGACAATGTTTTCCAAGTGGATTATATGAACAGGTATTTTCGGATTCAGAATTATGGATATGGAGCACGACCAGGACGAAGCCTGAACCAGATGAAGGTCGAGGGCAGCCGAAGCTGTGCGCAGGGAAGCTTCGGCGCGATGGCATAAGGGGGAACCGACTTAAAGATGAAAAGACTTCGGGGGCCTCGACAGATTTCCATAAACCGTTAACAAATGTAATGGACATGGATGTAATTTTACGTGGGCTGCGTCCCGCGTCTATAAATAGATGAACAGTACTCCCGTACTGTTCACGCTGACTTGGCATTGGCTTTTGCGTCACGTTTGTACTTCTACCTTCTCTCAGGACCGAAGGTACATTTGTAATTTGAAATCATTTCTATTTCTCCATGTTAATAAAATAGAAATGATTCTATGTTGATATTTATATTTCACGCTTTATATGAATCCCTCGGCATTATTTATTATATTTACGAAGGTATGTTTCTTGTGACCTTCGTCCTAAAGCATTATTTCCCGAAGGGGCGTAATGTTTCGAAGGACGAAGGACCTTAATGTTTAACATCTTCTATGTTGCCTTGTTCTTAACTCTTAGCATTTGAGAACAAGTCTCCAACATTGGCGCCCACCTCCGGTGAACTCACTTCCACTTCGAGTCTTTGTGAACACCTTCGGAAGCTATAGACCTTCGCTATGGCGCCGAAGAAAGCTTCAGCGACTGGGGCAGGAGCATTACAACCGCTGGACCACAACCAGGAGACCGTCTCTCTTCGGGAGGCCCGAAGCCAGAAGAGAAAAGCCGTCAGCCCGACGCTTGAGGAAGAAGAGCTAGACCAAGAAATCAGAGAGATGGAGATGCTACATCAACAAGTGCAGAGGAAGAAGGAGAAGATGGCCCGCCTAGCTGAGTTGCAAAGGCAAATAGACGAAGCCTCTGAGGAAGTTCGCCATCTCACTCACGATGAGCAGAACAGAAGGCCTCATCAGAAAGACCTTCATCAGGAGGGCTTCGTCAACGAAGATGACTGGTATGATAATTTCCATCAGGGAAATTTTGTTTTCGATGATGCTTCTCCTCTGTCTGCTGAGCTGCAGGCTACACCTTGGCCTCCATCCTATAAGCCACCCCAGCTTCCCATGTTTGACGGCCACTCCGACCCGAAGCAATTCTTGATGAGCTACGAAGCAACAGTGTCTTCGTACGGGGGCAATGCTGCAGTCATGGCGAAGTCTTTCGTTATGGCCGTCAGGAATGTTGCTCAGACTTGGTATTCCTCTCTTCGGCCAGGAACAATCACTTCATGGCAGAAGCTGAAGGATATGTTACTGACCAGCTTTCAAGGATTTCAAACGAAGCCGGTCACAGCTCAAGCCCTCTTCCAGTGTATTCAGGATCACGAAGAATACCTTCAGGCGTATGTCCGAAGGTTCTTACGATTGAGGGCGCAGGCACCAACGGTGCCCAATGAAATCGTTATCGAAGCCATGATCAAGGGACTTCGTCCTAGACCTGCAGCTCAATACTTTGCTCGGAAGCCTCCTCAGACCCTGGAGAAATTGCTCCAAAAGATGGATGAGTACATTCGTGCTGACAATGACTTTCGCCAAAGAAGGGAGGAGGCCTTCAGATTTTCTGAAATGACCAGGGGCTTCGGAGGAAGATACTACCCGAGGCATGTCCGTTCCATCCACAACACTCAGAATAATGATAAGGGGAGTCAGCAAAACAGGCCGCAGTGCTCCTCACAGGCTTCGGGGCAACAACAAACCTCCTTCCGGCCACCAGCTCCAAGAGGCAGAGGCGCCAGGGGCTTCGGCGGAAGATTCGGAGATCAGCCAAGGAGACTGTTTTGCTTGTTCTGTGGAGAAGGCAAGGGCCATACCACTAGGACGTGCCATGTTACAATCCAGAAGCAAAAGGAAATAGCCGAAGCTGCATCTCAACAAGCTCAGCCGAAGCAGGTCATGCATACTGCTTCGTATCATCCGCCTTATATCCCACAATACATAGACAACCACCCTGCAGCTTCTGTAGCTTCGGCAAGTCAACCTCAAGCTTCCTGGCAGCAGCTTCCGCCTCCACCTCCATTGCAGCAAGGTCAACAGCCAGAAGGGAGTCAATACGCTCCACATCAGAGGGACTTCAGAGAACAGTCCGAAGCTCGCACAGTCAACAGCACTGTGCCAGAGTCGAAGCACATTTATTGACATATCCTACCTTTAATAGCAGTCTTTTCTATTCAGTTTTATTTCCTGTGAAGCAAAAAACATTGATAGTTTTCATGTAATAATTTCGTTGTTTCCTACGAGGAAAATCTATTTGCTCCACAAGCCTAAGTTGCTGAAGCCTAAAACTTTTTCCGTTACCAAGGAGGACCTTCGGATCAAAAATCCTTCGGAGTAGCAGAAAGTCGTTCTAAGGAACGCAGAGTAAGTTTATGAAGTCACAAAAAGTCGTTCCAAAGGGAGCGCAGTGTAAGTTTTCTGCTCAGAAGTCGTTCCTAAAGGAATGCAGAGCCTACAGCGAAAAGTCAACGCTGATACCGCCTAAGTAAAAGGCGAAGAAGCTCCTAAGGGAGGCTTACAGCGAAAAGTCAACACTGAAACCGTCTAAGTAAAAGACGAAGAAGCTCCAAAGACGTTCCTAAGGGAATGCAGAGCTTACGAATATATTTTATGTGTATCTTCGGAACAAATGACACATGCATAACATAACATCATCACATCATTTTGCATAGCATAAGCATCATACATCATATTGCATATGGCAAGAGAAGGGGATACTCTCAACCTTCGAAAGGATGCTTTGAGAAAGTGACATCGAAATTGTATAGCTTCGGAATACAGTTTCGAAGAATATTTTTACGAAACGTGGGCGAATTGTATCAGATCAATATCAAAGTTGTATAGCTTCGGAATATAGCTTCGGAGAATGTTTTCACGAAGCAGGGATATCATTCATCAGAGAAATTTTAACGAAGAAAGTCTTCTTCACGAAGCATGAAAAGAAGGGAAGGTGTTTTTTCGCCGAAGGCTCAAAAATGGTATGTATTTAAAGTTTCATGCATCGTAAAGAATTCAATAATGAAAAGAGACTTGTATATTACATTCAAATGTACAAAGTGTTGCATAGATTACACTTTAAATGTTTTTTCCAAATAGCATCTAATCTTCTCTTAATACTGCTTCGGCGGCTTTATTCAGAAGTTGGTCAACAACCTTGTCCATGATAGTTTCGGCCATCTGTTTAATCTCTTCATCCCCTTTTGTGTGGAGGTCGGCAGTTGGTTCAACAGTTTCTGAGCGAAGAGAACACTTCTTCATTACTTTTACAAATCGCGAGCAAAGTTTGAAATGAAAATTACAACGCAACAAGAACGACTAATTGGTACCTAATTGTCTTTCGGGCTCCGTACTCCTTTCGGCAGCTTCTGCTACTTTTCTAGCATCATGAATGCCTTTTTCGCTTCTTTGGATGATCTCTTGCGCCATTCCTCGGCCGCCGTCATTCCAGATATCAGTAAAAAATTTGCCACCAACCACGCTTGCTTCGGCCGAGGGGTCCTTGATATCTTCGGAAGATAAGGTAGCTTCGGACTGAGCTAAAAATTTTATATGCCCGCAACCTTTCTTCTCTAAGACAGAAGCAATTTCTCTGGCGCCCGAAAAAGCGCATATGTCACCACGACTGTTCAGAATCTCTTCGAAGGCCTCTGCTTCGTGGCTAATCCATTCCAGCGGATCTTCGGGATTGCCTCGAGAAAAATTCTCTTCGCTGGAAAAGGCGCCGACGCTAGCAAAGCTGGTTTTAATTTTATTCACGCATTCTATAGATTTAACATAGCATTTCCCCTGAGATGTGCGAAGCTCCTTAACTCTTGATTCCAATTTGCTGACCATAAAATCACTAAGTTCTCGTTTCGTTTCCTCAAGCGCGCGCTCCTCTTTAGCTCTAGCCAGCTGTTTCTGAAGATCTTTAATCTCACGTTTTTGAGCTTCGGTTTGGGCCTTTGAAGCAGCTTCGTCTTTTTTCACTTTATCTACCAGTGTAAGCAGAATTTTATCTTTTTCCAAAGCTTCGTTTCTCAGTTTGATAACTTCGGAGCGTAAATTATTAAACGCAATTTCATAACTTTCATCTTCGGCGCTCTTTTGCGCTCTTAGCGCGTTGCTTAGGATCAGGCCCTATACGAAAAAGAATTCATATAAGAAAAAAGGAATGAGTTGCGTAAAAAATAATAAGGGGGTTTTTTCAAGCGTTTAATTCCCGTACCTTCAGGCTGTTGTACGCAAGACTGTCTGCGAGATCTTCTTTCGTCATGGCGCTTAATCCAGATTCAAGCTTCGGGAAACCAATACTCCTGCCCATCTCTCGGCAGACAGATAGCTCTTTGTTGTCAGGTAGGCAGTATAAGAAATCATCTTCATTTGTCCCATTGAATATTACTGCCCCCTTTGGATATTTTAGCTCCTTTGCATAATGGTTAGCTTCATGAGTTTCTTCTTCAGATAGTTTTTTCCCCGAAGCATGTCGTATGATGTAATCACACATGCTGGCAGGCGCTTCGGGGATGGCAGTGTCAGTTTCTCCAACTAAAATTGGTTCTGGTATTTTTATTGCTTCGGCTTCCAAAGTTTGCTCCTTGAAGGGCTCTGAAGGCCCAGCTTCAGCTTCAGCTTGTTGCGTCGGAGCTTCAGAAGAAGCTTCAGCAATTTCAACACTCTTTTTTGGAGTTGTGCTTGAAGACTTAATTGTCTCCAAGACATCTAGTACATTTACCATTCTCTTCCTTTTTGGGGTCACCATTGTACCCTTTTGGATTTTTGCTGCTTCGACATTTGCTACAGGACTCAAAATTTCTGATGCTTTTTCCTTAGTCGGATTTTTCGCTTCTTCCATTTTTTCTGTGGATGGCGCTTCGGCCATCTCTGCAATTTCTGGCAGCAAGGTTGGTTGTTCAGCTTCGGCGGCCGAAGAAGTTTCTCCGGTGAACTCAGGCACCGAAGCTGGTTCAATATGGCGTGGTCGGTGTGTGAGGACCTTCAACCTTTTTCCTTTCGGTTCTGGCTCGCTAGGAGCAGTTGCAGCTTCTTCTTTTTCAGAGGTTATGTTTTTCCTTTTTTGCCTTCGGATGGGATAACGATAATCAGGGTAGAAGAACCCGACTGCATCAAACACTCGGTTGAGTCTCTTCTTTTTTCGGCCTCCGAAGGCTGCTGATAGTGCAGTATTCTCAGCCTTCGAATATGCCCCAAGTAATTCATCACTTAATGTTTCAATGCTTTTCAGCCAGTCATCATCAGGTTCAATAAATTTATCTGCATATTTGAATGTGTACTTTAATCTGACTAGTCCGCCTTCGTCGGACTCTTTGATGGTTTCCTTCGGCATTTCCCACTTTTCTGCAAGTGGCCATACCCTGAAGGCAATGTGTTCTTGGACCAAGTCCCTTGTCCCAATAAACGAGCAGACTACCCCGAAGGCTCTTTGGCATTCTTCGGCGGCTTCGTCCATTTCGACCTTCGGCCTTCGAAGACCGAAGCGTTGCCAGATTGGGTGCATAATGATACTCTTCACATTCTCTTGAGCTGTTAGATCATTCTTTACATAAAACCATTCAGTCATCCAGGCTCCGGGCCACCTCTTCCGAAAGGTCGGCACAGGGCAGCTTGACCCGGAGCGGGCGCCGAAGCTGTAGCACCCAAAGTTGTTGTGGTATTGCTCCTTTCCCCAGGGCTTCGTCTCGTACAATAACTCATGAATGTTGCAGAAGCTTTTAGCGTTCGGTTCCAAACCTTGGCTCCTCGCAGCCCAGACAAACACTCCCATTCTTATAATGGCTTCGGGAGTGATTTGATGCAGATAGACTTGAAATGTCTTTAGTACCTCAACAACAAAGTTGCTCAGGGGGAATCGAAGCCCAGCCTTGAGGAAGCTTCGGAAAATCACAACTTCATCTTCTTCGGGGGTGGGAGAAGTTTTTTCCCCGGCATCAGCTCTCACAATAGATATGTCTCGGAAATATCGCCCCCTCATATTATCAATGTGACTCTGCTTGATGGTCGTTTTCCCAAAAACTGTGTGGCTTGGTCGCCACGGTCGATCTTCGGCCTCTTCCCCACCACTTTCCACATCATAGCTGTCGCTGTCATCAGTATCTTCGGACAAACCTTCGAGAATCTCCTTCGTGATTTTCTCTGTATTGGTCTCTGCCATCGCTATCAGGAACCCCAGATTCTTCTCCTCCTCGAGACTCAGCTTCGTCTCAGCAGGGATCTTCAGCTTCGTCTCAGCAGGGATCTTCTTGCCTTCAGACATCTTCGGGAACGCTAAAAAATTGTTCCCGAGGCCGAAGCTTCGAAATCAAAAAGACTAGCAAATCGTAACGAACAAGAGCTAAAAACTTTAGTGGGCCGAAGCAAAAGGCAAGTGTGCGTACCAAATGAGTTCGCGATGTGATCTTATTTATACGCCTAGGGCGTTGAAAATTGAAAGGCCCCGCTTGTCAGTGAATGTTGCTATTCTAGCAAAGGGAAGGTGTTTTTTCGGACCTTCGGCTCAAGACCTTCGTCCATATCGCAATCTGAATTTATTATTTACAAATTAATATTGCGAGGGGCTACTGTTGGGGGCCTTCGTCCTCCGAAGGTCCTCAAAAACATGATTTGACAATGTTTTCCAAGTGGATTATATGAACAGGTATTTTCGGATTCAGAATTATGGATATGGAGCACGACCAGGACGAAGCCTGAACCAGATGAAGGTCGAGGGCAGCCGAAGCTGTGCGCAGGGAAGCTTCGGCGCGATGGCATAAGGGGGAACCGACTTAAAGATGAAAAGACTTCGGGGGCCTCGACAGATTTCCATAAACCGTTAACAAATGTAATGGACATGGATGTAATTTTACGTGGGCTGCGTCCCGCGTCTATAAATAGATGAACAGTACTCCCGTACTGTTCACGCTGACTTGGCATTGGCTTTTGCGTCACGTTTGTACTTCTACCTTCTCTCAGGACCGAAGGTACATTTGTAATTTGAAATCATTTCTATTTCTCCATGTTAATAAAATAGAAATGATTCTATGTTGATATTTATATTTCACGCTTTATATGAATCCCTCGGCATTATTTATTATATTTACGAAGGTATGTTTCTTGTGACCTTCGTCCTAAAGCATTATTTCCCGAAGGGGCGTAATGTTTCGAAGGACGAAGGACCTTAATGTTTAACATCTTCTATGTTGCCTTGTTCTTAACTCTTAGCATTTGAGAACAAGTCTCCAACACACTGCTAGTATGTATATCATCTGTTATGTAAAATAGTACTGCGAAATGGTTCGTTCGTATGTATATGTACAGCTAGATTGTGTATCGATCTTGATTACTTTGGTTCTTTCTGGACGAGCGTGTTTTCTCCTTGACGATATACGTGGATGCTACTTACATGTATGTCTCCTACTAGATGCTTGGCTATGACCAATAGGTCATGTGTGTATGATCGTACTTGCACTGTAGATTCTATGGCACTGAAGATTAAAAAGGAGAGATTGATAGGCTAAGTGCCTGCTTGGTTATTTAGTCCAAAACTAAAGTTTACTTGAGGGTAGGGGTGGTAATGGATTGTGATCCAGACCCTAAATTAATTTTAGTTTAAAAATAAAGATTTAGAATCCGATCCTAATCCAATCCTTAAATTGTATAGTGTAAAAGTTAGAGCTTATTGTCGCCCCTAGTTGAGACACTAAAATTTAATCCCTACCCTATTTAATTATATGGACTAAAAATATTCAAAACGTATGAAATGACTCATAAGAATACCATAATATCACTTACTATTTTCTTACCATGAGTGCAACTAAAATAAATAAGAGACAAAAATAGAATTAATATGGTTTAATCGCTCTCAATCACCCTTTAAGGGATTAGAAACTAAAACCATTCATATTTTAGTCGGGGGACTAAAATAAAAAAACTAATTTTTATTCTCTCTAGCTAAACGGGACCTAATTCGATCTCCATCAAAATGCAAACACCTCAGGGTGAGCAACTTGCACGTGACCGAATAATAAACACGCGCTTCTACGATTTCAGGTCCACTGAGAAAGATATGATTTTCTCTGAGACGATAAACACATAAACGTGATTAATATATTGCTCAAACTTTTTTTAGTATCTTGACAAATTTAAATAAAAACTCAAATCTAAAAGTTGTGTCTCGTCACGTCAGTCCGGTTGACGCGGTGCTACATTTATATCGTGCGTTATAAGATTTTTCATCTGAAAATTATTGTCCAACATAGCACATCCCACCGCGTCAATGTTTCTCAATGCTTGTAGCACGATATAAATGTAAAAGATATTATTCTTAACGCTTACATTAAAAATCTTATAACGCTTACATTTGAGGACATAATATGCAACAGTGGTGCCCCGTCTCTAGAGAGCACATTGGAAACTCTTACATATTATTTTTATGTATCTTCGTTGTAGGAATGAGCCACCGGCCTATGATAAAACCAAGTGTTTTACCTGGGGTCCCACGATCACATGGTTGCGCTGTATTCTTTATGGCGGACGACGTATGGATAGCATGGGCCCCAGTGCCATCATTTGGACTGTGCCAACTCATAGCCTTCATAACCTGACGCTAGGCGTGGGTCATCGTGTTACGTCGTGCCAATGGTCTATGCACTCAAGTCTAGCCCAATAGATCATGAGTGCGCCGTAGATCGAGGGGGCATGCGGGTCGTAAATGCGCCGCAGCCCGAGGGGTATGTAGGCCATGAGTACGTTACAACCTGAGGGGCTCGTAGGTTATGAGTGAGAGGCGGACGACGCCCCTGTTGTGGCTCATCGCTAGACGCAATTAATGCGGTCTGTTTATTTATGACGGGTTGGTCTCGGGCTAGACGAGGGATCTACTCGAGTGGATTTCCTTTGGCTCACCCGACCCCCTATCTGGTTCCGCCACGCCGACCTCAGGCTCAGTGCTGCGGGGCTCGTCCGAGGATGAGTGCTTGTAAGGTAGCCATTATCTTTCTTCTCCAGCTGACCAATGGACCCCAGATACCAGAGGCTTTTGCCTAACGTGTTCACTGACCGATGGGCCCTAGGGGCCGGGGTCATATACTCTACAAAACATTTTTTCTATTCAATATGTTTTCATAGAAATCATGCTAACAGAGCCGGACGGTCCGACCTGGCGCGAGGCAGCGGTGCTCTTCTGGTTAGGCGCGGACGGTCCGCGACACAGGGTCGGACGGTCCGCGACCTGGTGCAGGAGCTTGGGTCCCCTGCCTGACGGCCGGATGGTCCGCGCCCTAGGGCCGAACGGTCCGCCGTGCGCAGGGGCGGCGGAGGATTGCTGGCGGCGCCTGGATCTCGCTCCCGGGAGGGACCCCGTCGGGGAGTAGAGATCCTAGGTGGTGTCTAGGCTCAGGCAGACCGACCTAGACTCCTCTAATCGACGTAGAGTCGAAGAGAAGCGGAGGATTTGGGGATTGGAAGACTAAACTAGAACTAGACTAGAACTACTCCTAAGAATAAATGTAAATTGTATTGATTGTGGGTTCGATTCGTTGTTCAAATCGGTCGTATACCTCTCTATTTATAGAGGAGGGGAACTGGACCCTTTACAAACTAATTTCCGAGCGAATCCCGCGAATCTAGCTAACAACCATAGCACAAAACTCAGAACCCTAAACTGCTCTGCGCACGCGCGGACCGTTCGGCCCATAGGCGCGGACCGTCCGGCCCATAGGCGCGGACCGTCCAGACCGCGAACCGTCCGGCCTCAGGGCCGGACTGTCCGCCCCTCATTTTGGTGCCGAACATATGCCCCCCTGCCTTTTGGTGGTGTCGGCGTTTCGAGATCGGGGGGTCCCTGAGCCGACGAGTGAAGTGTCGCCGCGTGCCCCAGCCCAGATGGGTCGGCGCGAGGTCGAGCGCGAAGGGGGGAAGTGAGGTGGCCGGAGATGGGTGTGAGAGAGGTGGAAATCCCGCGGCCTTCGTGTTCGTCCCGCGCCCAGGTCGGGTGCGCTTGCAGTAGGGGGTTACAAGCGTCCACACGGGGGAGGGAGCGAGCGGTCTCACGCGAGCGCCTGTCTCGTCCTCGTCCCCGTGCGGCCAACCCTCTCTAAGAGGGCCCTGGTCCTTCCTTTTATAGGCGTAAGGAGAGGATCCAGGTGTACAATGGGGGGTGTAGCAGAGTGCTACGTGTCTAGCGGAGGAGAGCTAGCGCCCTAAGTACACGCCATCGTGGCGGCCGGAGAGATTTTGGCGCCCGGTTTGTGTGATGTCGTGGCCGTCGGAGGAGCGCTGGAGCCTGGCGGAGATACAGCTGTCGGGGCCGTCGAGTCCTTGCTGACGTCCTCTTGCTTCCGTAAGGGGGCCGAGAGCCGCCATCGTCAGGGAGCGTGCGGGGCGCCATCATCGCCTATCTGGCGGAGCGAGCCAGATGGGACGCCGGTCTTGTTCCCCGTAGCCTGAGTCAGCTTGGAGTAGGGTAATGACGGCGCCTCCTGTTGACGTGGCCGGTCCGCGCCCTAGGTTGGGCGATGTGGAGGCTCCTCCGAGGTCGAGGTCGAGTCTGTCTTCCGTGGCCGAGGCTGAGTCCGAGCCCCTAGGTCGGGCGAGGCGGAGGCTATTGACTGAGGCCAGGGCGGAATTTGAGTCCTGGGGTCGGGCGAAGCGGAGTTCGTCGTCTTCTGGGGCTGAGCCCAAGTCCGAGCCCTGGGTCGGGCGGAGCGGAGTTCGCCGTCTTCCGGGGCTTAGCCCGAGTCCGTACCCTGGGTCGGGCGGAGCGGAGTTCGCCGTCTTCCGGGGCTTAGCCCGAGTCCGAGCCCTGGGTCGGGCGGAGCGGAGTTCGCCGTCTTCCGGGGCTTAGCCCGAGTCCGAGCCCTTGGTCGGGCAGAGCGGAGTTCGCCGTCTTCCGGGGCTTAGCCCGAGTCCGAGCTCTGGGTCGGGCGGAGCGGAGCTTCCTATGGTGCGTGCGGCCGGGCCTGACTGCCTGTCAGCCTTACTCTGTCAAGTGGCACCGCAGTCGGAGCGGCGCAGGCGGCGCTGTCTTTCTGTTAGACCGGTCGGTGGAGCGGCGAAGTGACGGCGGTCACTTCGGCTCTGTCAGCTGAGGGGCGCGCGTCAGGATAAAGGTGTCAGGCCACCTTTGCATTAAATGCTCCTGCGATTTGGTCGGTCGGTGCGGGGATTTGGTCAGGGTTGCTTCTTGGCGAAGACAGGGCCTCGGGCGAGCCGGAAATATGTTTGCCGCTGGAGGGGGGCCTCGGGCGAGGCGGAGATCCTCCGGGGTCGGCTGCCCTTGTCCGAGGCTAGGCTCGGGCGAGGCGTGATCGAGTCCCTTGAATGGACTGATCCCTGACTTAACCGCACCCATCAGGCCTTTGTAGCTTTATGCTGATGGGGGTTACCAGCTGAGAATTAGGAGCCTTGAGGGTACGCCTAATTTTGGTCCCCGACAGTAGCCCCCGAGCCTCGAAGGGAGTGTTAGCACTCGCTTGGAGGCTTTCGTCGCACTTTTTTGCAAGGGGACCAGCCTTTCTCGGTTGCGTTTTGTTCCGGTGGGTGCGCGCGAGCGCACCCACTGGGTGTAGCCCTCGAGGCCTCGGAGGAGTGGTTTGACTCCTCCGATGTCTTAACACCTCGCGTAATGCTTCGGCTGGTCTGGTCGTTCCCTCATGCGAGCTGGCCGTAGCCCGGGTGTACGGTCGGGTCCCAAGTTCTCGGGCTGGTATGTTGACGCTGTCAACGGTTTGGCCGGAGCCGGGTTTGCGAGAGCAGCCCCCGAGCCTCTGCACAGGGCGAGAGGGCGATCAGGGACAGACTCGACTTTTTTACATACGCCCCTGCGTCGCCTTTCCGCAAGGAGGGGGAGAGCGCCATGTTGCCCTCGGTGGGCGCCGAACATGGTGTCTCCGGTGAGCTGCAGGCGGGTGATCCGAGCGGACGTCCGTGCCCCATTCGTTAGGGGTCGGCTAGACGCCCAGAGGCGCGCCCAAAAGTACCTGCAGGTGATCTGCCGGACCCGGTCCCCTGCCGACGGGGTCCGAGGGCTCGATGCCTCCCTCTGATGGGATTCCGTTACAAGATCATTCCCGCTGGTCTCGGAAATGTCCTGGGGTACCTCAGGAGCGCAGCCCGAGCCTTGGTTATGTATCGAACGTACCCATGGTCATCCCTCGCTCTGTGTCTGAGGCAGCTGTGAACCCTTCGGGGGCCAGCCTTCGAACCCCTGATCAGTAGTGGGCGCGGAGCCCGAGTAGCCTGAGGCGGCCGTTGAACCCTTCCGAGGGGCCGGCCTTCGAACCTCTGACCAGTAGTGGGTGTGGAGCCCACGTGCTCTAAGGCGGCTGTTGAACCCTTCCGAGGGGCCAGCCTTCGAACCTCTGATCAGTAGGGAGGCTCGGAGCCTAGTTCCTTCACGGGGAAGGGTCCTTTTCGGGGTATCCCCCTTTCCCGGTCCCTGTTGCAAGAGAGAGAAAGAGGAAAAAAGGAAAAGGATACGAAATCGAACGACGTGGCGTACCTTTTTTGACGCGGTCATTATGGCGAAGGCGAAGCGTCGCTTGCTTCTCCTGCCAGAGGCGCCGCCTGTCCCGCCTCGGAGTTAATGCGACGGGGTGAGTGGTTCGCGGGGCAGCCGTTGCGCGTGCGTGAGCCGTTCGAGGAACGGAACACGGGCGCGTTGTCTTCACGTCGTGAGAGAGGGTTCTCTCGCTGCCCCCGGATGGGACGTAAGCTTGGCTGACGACGTGACCGCTGCTCCTGCCCGCCTGCCACCACCATTACTGTCGGCCCGTTTTCGGCCGCATTGACCGTCGCACCAGGCTGGAGCCGCTGGGTCGTGCGCTGGGTCGCCTCGAGTCGCAGTATTGGTTCCACAGTCGAGGAGGCGCGGTGGTGGCGCAGGTGGCGGTGCAGTTGCATGCACGAAGCATTCGGCGCGCCGGTTGCATGACGCGTGGGTCTGGGCCTCCATGCCGGGCGTGTTGGGAGTCGGAGAAGCGCGCCCACTTGGCGCGGTTGCATGCCGCCTGCATGGTTGCCCGCCCTTTTGCCCGCTGTTCTGGGCAAAAGTGGAGAGCCGCTTGTAACCGCTGGGCGGTTGCACGCACCGTGCACGGCGGTTTGGCTTCTTCTGCTCTGGGCCGGCTTGCATGACGTGTGGGACCCAGCCCCCGCGCCGTAGGGGGAGGACCTTGGAGCGTGTTGGAGAAGACTCATCCCACGACGGCTAGGGACGCAAATAGGGAGAGTCGCCTTTAAAAGGAGGGTGACCCTCTTGGAAGGCGACCGTGTCTTCACGCTCCCTTATGCATCGTGTCTTTCCACCTTCCAAGCCCCCGGATGGGGGATATCCGCCGTCTTTCCGCTTCGTTGTTGGAGGAACGCAACTCCGCGGGAGTTGGTACCTTTCAGCCATCGTTCGGCTTCAAGGATTTTCATCATGCAGCCCGGCTGCACCCCTCCGCCGGCGGTCACCCAAGACGGTGACCTCCAGCCCCTAGATGGGGAGAGGCAAGTCGGGCTGCGATCTTGGTCCCACCCTCAGCTTCAAGGATGTTCATCGTCCCCGCTGGGGTGGAGGCCGGGCTGAGCCAGAGCTCTACCTCCCGCGCGGGTTCGTGGGTCGGCCTCTCCTTCAGCGTTCGAGGGAGAGGGCGCTCACTGGCCCTGCGGGCGGGTCGGACTTCGACAACGCGGGGCTGGTCGACGGCGGGCGTCGTCAGCCTCAGCGCGTCGGGCTCGTCGGCTTAGCTCCCGGTGCCCCCTCCTGCCGGAAGGCGGCTGCCGCGCCGTGTGCACGGGAGGACCGCCCAAGATATCGCGCGCTGCCAGGGCGGCGTTCGTGTTCTGGGGCGGTCCTACCTTTGCACCGGTACGGCGCCTCCACGCGGAGGTCGGTGCCTCACTCGCCCGGGAGGATCTGAGTGGGGATCTGCCGGAGGGCTGACGGCCCCTGTCGTCGGTGCCGAGGCGGAGGCGGCTCGAGAAGTCCCCGTTGCCGACGGGATCACCGCCACCATCCGCGCTTCGGGCCTCCGGCTCTTTGTACTTGTCCTCGCCCCTCGAGCATCGGCGTGGGCGAGGGCAAAATTGCAGCAGCATCCGCCCTGAGGCCCTCGCTGCTGCAGTTCGGCCACCCAGAGCGGGGGTCGTTGTCGTTGCTGGCGGAGCGGACGACGGCGAGCCGCCCATCGGTCTTCTGCTGCTCCGCAGGCCCCTCCCCCATCGAGTGGGGTCGTTCGTACCTGCGGAGGTGGAACCGGAGTTCCGTTTGTAATGGCACTTCGAATGCCAGTGTTTTTGTTCATTGTGGCTGTCGAGGCCTGAACATGTATGTAAATTCGGCACGGAGCCGTGTTTTTTCCTCATTTTCGAGCACTAAGACTCGCCTGTTGGTTGTCTGAACCGCTTCACCAAGCGTGAGTCGCCCCGTGTAAAGGTGACGAGTGAGGTATCCGTATCCCGGAGGCGTAGGAATCCCTCGGCTCGGTCAGCCTTATTGTCCGAGGCTTCCCTTGCTTAGTTAGAGGAACCCCTCGGCCTCTCTTCGATGAGCCGAGGCCAGGGGTAACGGTGTCGGCGCGAACAGAGGCAGAGTTGGCTCGAAAAGAAGACCAGGTCGGCCGGAGCCTGGCCGGGTCGTCCGTTAGCGGGACCGACGCCGGAATTGATCTGCCGAGGCCTCGGGCCGGGCTGATGTCCTTGGGGGACAGCTAGCCGAGGCCCCGGGGTGACCGGCCGAGCCGCCTGCTCGGGTCGGATTCTTGGAGAAGACCCTAGCGGCGATGGCCCGGGCTTGGTGATGACGTTGTCCTTCAGAGCGGAGACCCTTGGACCGCGTCGCCGTCCGAGGCTAGGTCGGACCTCGCCAAAGGTGTTGTCAACGCCGAGGGTGCTGCTGCTCCCTTTAGCCGTCAAGATCCAAGCCTGCAGGATCGGATTATCTTGTAGCGTGTGTTTTCTGCGGCCGCCGAGGCCGAAACACACCCTCGCCGTATTGTAAAGCCGCGTCTCCTTTCCTCTTGTTTCGAGTATCTGGACTTTTTTGTCGGTAACAGAACTGTTTGTGCGAGCGAGAGTTGCTTCTCACGGAAGGTGATGAGTGAGGTATCCGTATCCCGGAGGCGTAGGAGTCCCTCGGCTCGGTCGGCCTTGCCGCTTACGCGCACTCTTACCCGTCCATGGGGTTCTATCACCGATGCAGTCGAGAAGGCTCGAAGAATCGCTCCGGCAGAAGAGCTTCCGAACGTGAAGACTTGTTCGGTCCGCGGAATCACTTATCCGAACGTGAGTTACTTATGGCAGAAGGTGATGAGTGAGGTATCCGTATCCCGGAGGCGTAGGAGTCCCTCGGCTCGGTCAGCCTTGGCTGCTTACGTGTACTCCGTCGTTTTCAGGATCCACTTTCGAAGTAGTCAAAAAGCACGAAAGACATTCTGGCAGAAAAGATCTTTTTTCGAGGAAAATTTCGACGCAGAGGGGGTTCCCCCCTTTTAGCCCCCGAGGGAGGGTCGGGCTTTGCCGAAGCAAGGCTGACCCTTCCTTGATGACTAAACTTTGCGTGAGAGCGAGGTATATGAACAACTTGAAAACATCTTAAGGGTAGAAGCGACGTAGCTGTTGGCTGTTCCAAGCGTTGTTGTAGACCTCGCCTTGACTGTTGGCCAGCTTGTACGTTCCGGGTTTTAGAACTTTGGCGATGACGAACGGCCCCTCCTAGGGGGGCGTGAGCTTGTGTCGACCTCAGGCGTCTTGTCGCAGCCGAAGCACTAGGTCGCCCGCCTGGAGGTCTCGGGACCGGACCCCTCGGGCGTGGTAGCGTCGCATGGACTGCTGGTACCGCGCCGAGTGTAGTAAGGCCTTGTCCCGAGCCTCTTCCAGCTGGTCCAACGAGTCTTCTCGACTAGCTTGGTTGCTTTGGTCGGCATAGGCCCTCGTCCTCGGGGAACCGTATTCCAGGTCTGTGGGCAAGATGGCCTCGGCCCCATAGACTAGAAAGAACGGCGTGAAGCCCGTGGCTCGGCTCGGTGTCGTCCTCAGGCTCCAGACCACCAAGGGGAGTTCCTTCATCCATCGCTTGCCGAACTTGTTGAGGTCGTTGTAAATCCGAGGCTTGAGTCCTTGTAGAATCATGCCGTTGGCACGCTCTACTTGCCCATTCGTCATGGGATGAGCCACGACGGCCCAGTCCACCCGGATGTGGTGATCCTCGCAGAAGTCCAGGAACTTTCTGCCGGTGAACTGGGTGCCGTTGTCGGTGATGATGGAGTTCGGGACCCCGAAACGATGGATGATGTTGGTGAAGAACGCCACCGCCTGCTCGGACCTGATGTTGTTTAGGGATCGGACCTCGATCCACTTGGAGAATTTGTCGATGGCGACCAACAGGTGCGTGTAGCCCCCGGGTGCCTTCTGCAAGGGGCCGACGAGGTCCAGACCCCACACAGCAAAAGGCCATGTGATGGGTATCGTCTGCAGAGCCTGAGCGGGCAGGTGGGTCTGCCTTGCATAGAACTAACACCCTTTGCAGGCGCGGACAATTCTAGTGGCGTCGGCCACCGCCGTTGGCCAGTAGAAACCTTGTCGGAAAGCATTTCCGACAAGGGCTCGAGGTGCTGCGTGGTGGCCGCAAGCCCCCGAGTGTATTTCTCGGAGGAGTTCCTGACCTTCGGTGGTGGAGATGCATCGCTGGAGGATGCCTGAAAGGCTGCGGTGGTAGAGCTCCTTCCCTTCTCCCAGCAAGACGAACGACTTGGCGCGCCGCGCCAACCGCCGAGCTTCGGCTCGGTCGAGGGGTAGCTCTCCTCGGTGGAGATATTGCAGGTACGGGGTCTGCCAGTTTTGATCAGGCGTGACCCCGCTTTGCTCCCCCTCGACGTGCAGCGTCTCGCCCTCGAGGGTCGAGGGTACCTCGGGCCGAACCGAGGGTGCCTCGGGCCGAGCCGAGGGTGCCTCGGACTGTGCCGAGGGTACCTTGGGCTAGGCCGAGGGTGCCTCAGGCTCGGGCGCGTCGTCGATCTTGACGGAGGGTTGATGCAGGTCTCGGGAGAAGACGTCCGGGAGAACCGTTGTTCGCCCCGAGGCTATTTTAGCCAGCTCGTCTGCAGTCTCGTTGTAGCGCCGAGCGATGTGGTTGAGCTCGAGCCCGTAGAACTTGTCTTCCAGGCGCCGAACCTCATCGCAGTAGGCCTCCATCTTCGGGTCGCGGCAGTGGGAGTTCTTCATGACTTGGTCGATGACGAGCTGCGAGTCACCGCGAGCGTCGAGGCGTCGGACCCCTAGCTCGACGGCAATCCGCAACCCGTTGACCAGAGCCTCGTACTCAGCTACATTGTTGGACGCCAGGAAGTGGAGGCGTAGCACGTAGCGTAGGTGCTTCCCGAGGGGCGAGATGAAGAGTAAGCCTGCGCCGGCTCCTGTCTTCATCAGCGACCCGTCGAAGAACATGGTCCAGAGCTCCGGTTGGATCGGAGTTGTTGGTAGCTGGGTGTCGACCCATTCAGCCACGAAGTCCGCCAAGACCTAGGATTTGATGGCCTTCCAAGGGGCGAACGAGATTGTTTCGCCCATGATTTCCACCGCCCACTTTGCAATCCTACCCGAGGCCTCTCGGCAATGGATGATCTCCCCCAGGGGGAAGGATGACACCACAGTTACCAGATGAGACTCGAAGTAGTGTCGCAACTTCCGCCGTGTCAGGATTACCGAGTACAGCAGCTTCGGAACTTGTGGGTAGCGGATCTTGGTTTCGGACAGTACCTCGCTGACGAAGTAGACTGGCCTCTGAACGGGCAATGCATGCCCCTCTTTTTGCCTCTCGACCACAATCGCGGCGCTAACCACCTGAGTGGTCGCGGCGACGTAGACCAAGAGGGCTTCCTCGGCAGCTGGGGGCACCAAGATAGGCGCCTTCGTGAGGAGCGCCTTCAGGTTCCCGAGGGCTTCCTCGGCCTCGGGGGTCCAAGTGAAGCGCTCGGCCTTCCTTAAGAGGCGGTACAGAGGTAGACCTCTTTCGCCGAGGCGTGAGATGAAGCGGCTCAGAGCCGCGAGACATCCCATGACCCTCTGTACGCCTTTCAAGTCCTTGATGGGCCCCATGCTGGTGATGGCTGCGATCTTCTCCGGGTTGGCTTCGATGCCCCGCTCGGAGACGATGAACCCCAAGAGCATGCCTCGGGGCACCCCGAAGACACACTTTTCGGGATTGAGCTTGACGCCTTTCGCCTTGAGACATCAGAATGTCACTTCAAGGTCGGAAAGGAGGTCGGAGGCTTTCCTCGTCTTGACTACGATGTCATCGACGTAGGCCTCGACCGTGCGGCCAATGTGTTCGCCGAACACATGGTTCATGCACCGCTGGTACGTCGCGCCCGCATTTCTCAAGCCGAACGGCATGGTGACATAGCAGTACATGCCGAAGGGTGTGATGAATGAAGTCGCGAGCTGGTCGGACTCTTTCATCCTGATTTGGTGATACCCTGAGTAGGCATCGAGGAAAGATAGGGTTTCGCACCCAGCAGTGGAATCCACGATTTGATCGATGCGAGGCAGAGGGTAGGGAACCTTCGGACATGCTTTGTTCAGACCAGTGTAGTCTACACACATCCGTCATTTCCCCCTTTCTTTCTCACAAGCACAGGGTTGGCAAGCCATTCGGGATGGAATACCTCTTTGATGAACCCTGCCGCCATTAGCTTGTGGATTCCTCGCCTATGGCTCTGCGCTTCTCCTCGTCGAATCGGCGCAGAGGCTGCTTGACGGGTCGGGCTCCGGCTCGGATGTCCAGCGAGTGCTCGGCGACATCCCTCGGTATGCCGGGCATGTCCGAGGGACTCCACGCGAAGACGTCGGCGTTCGCGCGGAGAAAGTTGACGAGCACTGCTTCCTATTTGGGATCAAGCCCGGAGCCGATCCGGACTTGCTTGGAGGCGTCGCTGCTGGGGTCGAGGGGGACGGACTTAACCGTCTCCGCTGGCTCGAAGTTGCCGGCATGACGCTTCACGTCTGGCACCTCCTTAGAGAGGCTCTCCAGGTCGGCGATGAGGGCCTCGGACTCGGCGAGGGCCTCGGCGTACTCCACACACTCCACGTCGCATTCGAACGCGTGTTTGTACGTGGGGCCGACGGTGATGACCCCGTTGGGGCCCGGCATCTTGAGCTTGAGGTAGGTGTAGTTGGGGACGGCCATGAACTTCGCGTAGCAGGGCCTCTCCAATACCGCGTGGTAGGTTCCTCGGAACCCGACCACCACGAACGTCAGGGTCTCCCTTCAGAAGTTGGAGGGTGTTCTGAAGCAGACGGGAAGATCGAGTTGTCCGAGGGGCTGGACGCGCTTCCCGGGGATGATCCCATGGAAAGGCGCAGCGCCCGCCCGGACCGAGGACAGATCGATACGCAGAAGCCCGAGGGTCTCGGCGTAGATGATGTTGAGGCTGATGCCTCCGTCCATGAGGACCTTGGTGAGCCTGACGTCGCCGATGACGGGGTCGACGACGAGCGGGTATTTCCCCGGGCTTGGCACATGGTCGGGGTGGTCGGCTTGGTCGAAGTTGATGGGCTTGTCGGACCAGTCTAGGTAGACTGGCGCCGCCACCTTCACCGAAAAGACCTCCCGGCGCTCTTGCTTGCGGTGCCGAGCCGAGGCGTTCGCCGCTTGCCCGCCGTAGATCATGAAGCAGTCGTGGACCTCGGGGAACTCTCCTGCCTGGTGATCTTCCTTCTTGTCGTCGTCGCGGGCCCTGCCACCCTTCGCGGGTGGCACGGCCCTGTGGAAGTGGCGCCGAAGCATGACACACTCCTCAAGGGTGTGCTTGACGGGCCCCTGGTGATAGGGGCACGGCTCCTTGAGCATCTTGTCGAAGAGGTTGGGACCTCCGGGGGTTTCCGAGGGTTCTTGTACTCGGCGGCGGCGACAAGGTCCGCGTCGGCGGCGGCGCGTTTCGCTTGCGACTTCTTCTTGCCCTTCTTCCTAGCGCCGCGCTGAGCTGACGCCTCGGGGGCATCTTCCGATGGGCGGCCCTGGGGCTGCTTGTCCTTCCGGAAGATAGCCTCGACCGCCTCCTGGCCGGAGGCGAACTTGGTGGCGATGTCCATCAGCTCGCTCGCCCTGGTGGGGGTCTTGCGACCCAGCTTGCTCACCAGGTCGCGGCAGGTGGTGCCGGCGAGGAACGCGCCGATTACATCCAAGTCGGTGATGTTGGGTAGCTCGATGCGCTGCTTCGAGAATCGCCGGATGTAGTCCCGGAGAGACTCTCCCGGCTGCTGTCGGCAGCTTTGGAGGTCCCAGGAATTCCCGGGGCGCACGTACGTGCCCTGGAAATTGCCGGCGAAAGCTTGGACTAGGTCGTCCCAGTTGGAGATCTGCCCCGGAGGCAAGTGCTCCAACCAGGCGCGAGCGGTGTCGGAGAGGAACAGGGGGAGGTTGCGGATGATGAGGTTGTCATCGTCCTTCCACCCAGTTGGCAGGCCAGACGGTAGTCCGCGAGCCACAGTTCTGGTCTCGTCTCCCCCGAGTACATTGTGATAGTAGTCGGGGGTCGGAACCGGGTCGGGAACGGCGCCCGTCGTATGGCCCGGCTGAAGGCCTGCGGACCAGGTGGTTCGGGCGAGGGACTCTGATCCTCCCCACTGTCGTAGCGTCCCCCACGCCTGGGGTGGTAGCCTCGGCGCACCCTCTCGTCGAGGTGGGCCCGACGATCGCGGTGATGGTGCTTGTTGCCGAGGTGACCCGGGGCCACAGGCGCCGTGTTGCGCGTGCGCCCGGTGTAGACCGAGGCTTCCCGCATGAATCGGGAAGTCGCGGCATGATGTTCCGAGGGGTACCCCTGCCTTCGGGAGGCGGAGCTCTCGGCCTGCCGGACCGCGGCGCCTTCCAGGAGATCCTTGAGCTCTCCCTGGATTCGCCACCCCTCGGTGGTTGATGGCTCCGGCATCGCGCGGAGGAGCATTGCTGCTGCAGCCAGGTTCTGGCCGACCCCACTAGATGCGGGTGGCGGCCTGACCCTGACATCGTCGGCGATGCGGTGCTGGAAGCCCTGGGGTAGATGACGCATTTCTCCGGCCGGAGGTTGGCCCGCCCATGCCTGCCCGACGTCCCGGCGGATTGGCTCAAGTGCTCCTGCTCCCTCGTCGAGCCTGGCCTGCACCCCGCGGATTTGCTCGAGTTGTGGGTCGTGACCCCCCGCCGGAACGGGGACCACAGCTAGCTCCCGCGGGATGTCAACGCGAGGCACCGGCCTAGGGAGATCACCGTCCTCCGGCATGCCGAGATGGTTGCCTTCGGAGGGACCCCCTAGATTGACGTGGAAACATTCGCGGCTCGGGCCGCAGTCCTCATCGCTGAGGCTACGGCTACCGTCGGAACAGTCGGAAAGGCAGTAGTCGCATGCGGTCATGAAGTCCCACATGGCACTGTGGTTGCCAAGTCCAGAGAAATCCCAACAGAAGTTGGGCTCGTCGTCTTCCTCGGACCCAGAGGGCCCGTAGGTCGAGACGTCCGTCAGCCGGTCCCAAGGTTACCGCATACGAAACCCCAGAGGGTTCGGATTCACCTCTACGAGAGCGTCCGCCAAAGTGGAGCCGCTAGGCGGGTCGAGGCTAAATCCGAGAGGCGTGGGATGGGAATCGGCTGGTACCTCTTGGTCGACGGGCGGTGATGAGGTCATGTCGGGGACTGACTGCACCGTCGTCTCAGGTACGAGGGTGACACCCAGCAAGCCTTTCGCGAGCGTGCTGGCGTCGTCCGTTTGCTCGGGATTGATGTGTCGCGGGGAGACAGCGCTCGTCTTCGTCTCAAGCGCGAGGTTGATGCCCGGCGCGCCCCCCGTTGGAGCGCTCGCGTTGTCGACTCGCTCGACGGCCGACGAGGCGCCGCCTCTTGCTTGGCCTTGGTTGCCCCGCCTCCTCCTCCGTCGACGGGGAAGAGGACGGGGCGAGCTCGAAGGTTGTTCTTCCACCACGCGGGGAAGACGTCGTCGATCCCGCCGCCGGCGGGCGGGTTGTCTGCCGCCATTGTCGCTGGCGCCCGGCGGTGGAAAGAGTATCATGTCGTAGCTGCCGTCGAGGGACATGAACTCAAGGCTCCCGAAACGGAGCACCGTCCCGGGCCGGAGAGGTTGCTGGAGACTACCCATCTGGAGCTTGACGGGAAGCTATTCGTCAACACGCAGCAGGCCCCTACCTGGCGCGCCAACTGTCGGCGTTTCGAGACCGGGGGGTCCCTGAGCCGACGAGTGAAGTGTCGCCGCGTGCCCCAGCCCAGATGGGTCGGCGCGAGGCCGAGCGCGAAGGGGGGAAGTGAGGTGGCCGGAGATGGGCGTGAGAGAGGTGGAAATCCCGCGGCCTTCGTGTTCGTCCCGCGCCCAGGTCGGGTGCGCTTGCAGTAGGGGGTTACAAGCG
Source organism: Zea luxurians (assembly GCA_029449295.1). Classification (NCBI taxonomy): domain Eukaryota; kingdom Viridiplantae; phylum Streptophyta; class Magnoliopsida; order Poales; family Poaceae; genus Zea; species Zea luxurians. The sequence continues at coordinate 9,091,516 of JAOPSE010000077.1, forward strand.
TCCACACGGGGGAGGGAGCGAGCGGCCTCACGCGAGCGCCTGTCTCGTCCTCGTCCCCGCGCGGCCAACCCTCTCTAAGAGGGCCCTGGTCCTTCCTTTTATAGGCGTAAGGAGAGGATCCAGGTGTACAATGGGGGGTGTAGCAGAGTGCTACGTGTCTAGCGGAGGAGAGCTAGCGCCCTAAGTACACGCCATCGTGGCGGCCGGAGAGATTTTGGTGCCCGGTTTGTGTGATGTCATGGCCATCGGAGGAGCGCTGGAGCCAGGCGGAGGGACAGCTGTCGGGGCCGTCGAGTCCTTGCTGACGTCCTCTTGCTTCCGTAAGGGGGCCGAGAGCCGCCATCGTCAGGGAGCGTGCGGGGCGCCATCATCACCTATCTGGCGGAGCGAGCCAGATGGGACGCCGGTCTTGTTCCCCGTAGCCTGAGTCAGCTTGGAGTAGGGTAATGATGGTGCCTCCTGTTGACGTGGCCGGTCCGCGCCCTAGGTTGGGCGATGTGGAGGATCCTCCGAGGTCGAGGTCGAGTCCGTCTTTCGTGGCCGAGGCCGAGTCCGAGCCCCTAGGTCGGGCGAGCCGGAGGCCGTTGGCTGAGGCCAGGGCAGAATTTGAGTCCTGGGGTCGGGCGAAGCGGAGTTCGTCGTCTTTTGGGGCTGAGCCCAAGTCCGAGCCCTGGGTCGGGCGGAGCGGAGTTCGCCGTCTTCTGGGGCTTAGCCCGAGTCCGTACCCTGGGTCGAGCGGAGCGGAGTTCGCCGTCTTCCGGGGCTTAGCCCGAGTCCGAGCCCTGGGTCGGGCGGAGCGGAGTTCGCCGTCTTCCGGGGCTTAGCCCGAGTCCGAGCCCTGGGTCGGGCAGAGCGGAGCTTCCTATGGTGCGTGCGGCCGGGCCTGACTGCCTGTTAGCCTTACTCTATCAAGTGGCACCGCAGTCGGAGCGACGTAGGTGGGGCTGTCTTTCTGTCAGACCGGTCAGTGGAGCGGCGAAGTGACGGCGGTCACTTCGGCTGTGTCAGATGAGGGGCGCGCGTCAGGATAAAGGTGTCAGGCCATCTTTGCATTAAATGCTCCTGCGATTTGGTCGGTCGGTGTGGCGATTTGGTCAGGGTTGTGTGGCAGAACCTCCAAGTTATTGGGCCCACATGCACCTGTCCTTGTCCCAAAGACCTCAGACGGCCATGCATGTGCACCAGATAACTCAACAGGATCTGTCCGATTGCCCCAAGGACATCGGATAAACCACTTTCAACCAGAACCGTGGGATTAAGTAACACAAATCACACACACCAATATTTTTGCAGCGGAATACTATTACCAAATTTTACAAGTTACAAAAAATTTTATATTATTTTATCGGAGTGATTACAAAAGTATAAGTTTGAAATATATGCTAGCTCAAGTGACCATCCTCAATAAGAAGTATAGAAGGGTTACTTAGACTTATAAGAAGGCCGAGCCCACCGGCACTTAACACCATCAACAACAGCACAAAGTTAAGACCTGAAAAACAACAGGGAATAAAACCCTGAGTATGGAATTACTCAGCAAGACTTACCCGACTAAAGAAAAGACTCTCAAGGATATGCTGGCTGATTAGGAGTCAAGGTAAGGCTAAGCAATAATCAAGGACTCATTTTGCAGAAGAGCTTACTAGTAGTGAATCCTTATGCCAAAATTTTACTTCACAAGTTAAGTACTTTTCCTGAATCTAGATTTGCCTAATCTAGAGCATTCACTTGTCCTGATCTAGCTTTCTTTAAACCAACTACAATCATGTTTCACTTGTGAACTACGATGAGTGGTCGGAGGGTAGAGTCTCCATGACCGAGGAGCAACGACGATTCGAACCGATTATACCCAGCTGGGGATCCCTAACCACACGACATATGTAGCACTTAACCCTTGCATATGTCAACCGTTCCCACAGATCCTCCACAACGTGAACCGGTCCGCGCTACCCGGGAGCACAGTACTCCTCCATCCAGCCTCTAGCCAGGAGGGTACACGCTACTCCCACCATCTCCCACACCCAGTGCGCGGTTGTCTTTTCACGTATGGAATAGCCGGGTTCAGGCTTACCGGAGCATGTGGCTAGTTGCAAGCTCTCCACCACAACAGGCCTACATCGAACGGTCCTTAATCGACACAGACGGGCGACCAAGTCCGCTTAGCGTCTGGTCTAGATGTATTCGAACCATTTTCCCATTTTTGGTACCCGGCAGGGGTACTCTTTTCCGAATGATGAACCCACTCCGGCCGAAGTGGAATCATCACCATAAGTTTGCTTTGATTTTTGAAACGAAAAGCCCATAACCAATGTTCCACAATCATTCTTTTTGAAAACAAATGATTTTTCAGTTTCTAAGCAGGGCTAAGCATTATCAGTTCTTTTTATAAAACCGGGATTAAGGAGTTGCCAAGGAATGGTAATGCATCAATTGTTTATCACACAACTCCTATCACCTAATGCATCAGATAAGGTGAAAAAGCATTTAAAACACAAGGAAGGGGCGAATGCACTGGGGCTTGCCTGGAAGAAACACTAGGTTAGTGTTTGTTAGATGTCGATCACTTGACGACCATCCTTTTGTCTTGGCATTTGTTCAGGTAGGTTCGTCCATCAGCATCATCATGCAGATTAACCCGCGCTTGGGGTCGACTTGGCTTGTCTTACGCATCACGCGATTAATTAACGTACCTGAATGAAATGCATTATGCACATGAATGCATATCGATAAGAATACCACACACCTAAATAGTGTTACGCGATAGCGAATAAAACACCTAGCGGCGAGGAATTGTACCGTTTTATTCGGAAACACTAGTTATCAGCGTATGACTAAGCGTAATAATTATGCTTCTCGAACCTATCACAAACATCACGAACAACAACTATACACATTAAATACAATTAGCCTACATAACTCACCAGCTAATTGATTAAATGCTAACTTTATCCCTTGTTTTATAAATTATACTACATCTTTATAAGTGATTAAAATATTTTAACCTCACACATGCCTACCAAAATTCTACTCAGTCCACTAATTCAGCTAAGTGACTAGAATAGCGAAATAATTCGCCATAGCTGAATCTGGCTCGATAATCGCAAGAGCTGCGAAGTCGGCGAGAGGTTCGTGACTTACGCAATTTATCGAGCACCTTAATGCGCCTCGAACTAGCACGACAATTTATGCAACGATCGAACTATTTTGGATAATTTACCAGCTTACCGTTTCAATAGCCGACTCGAATCCGCGAGATCGGTAGTGATTTTCCGATCCAGGCAATTGTCGAGCGCTTGGGAAATATCGCGCTGCTAGCTTCGTCTTCACCCGATTTTTTGGATTTCTTGCTGACACGCGGAACGACGACGAGATCATATATGGGATGATGAGCGTGAGGATTTCACAACGAGGATGAGTGACGTCGTGGATTCATGATCCGACATTTAGTCGAATCCAACGGAAGCGAGGCACAGCAGAAATGGCAGTAAGGCTCGACGGCAAACGACGAGGTCGACGACGCGATTGGAAATTAAAGCCGAGCGAGCCGAGAGAGCGCGCTGTCGAGTAGGAAACAGGATGAGCGGCTAGCACCAGCGAACAGCAAAGGCGCGGTTCAGGGGATGAACAGGAAGGAGCGCAGCGTCATCTTGAAAGAGAGACGAGCAGGGGCGAGCGACCTTGCGCCAGGATGCCACGGCGGGAACTGCGACCACGGCGCAGGGCACGACGAAGGGAGCAGAGGAGTGATAGGCTGGCACCAGTGAGGAGGCTGGCACCCTGGCCGAGCAGCACGCACAGCAGGAGGCCGAGCACCATCCACCAGGGAGAAGCGAGGAGAAACTGGAACGGTCTGCCAAGGTGCCGACGTTGAGCTGCAGGAACCGAGCAGGGTATGTCGAGTACGGAGGTCGACGCGGCTGGCGAGGGAGCTAGACCGAGCAGAGGATGAAGAGCTGGGCGATCTAGGACGCGCAGGAATCCGAGCTGGACAAGCGCACAACCATGGGGATAGCAGGTCGAACAGAGCCGTCGGCGTGCCAGCAGAGAGCCGCTGGGAGCGTAGCGCAGGGAGCTGGGCGCCGTGGGAGCCGCGCGGTGAAGAACTGGAGAAGGCAGAGGCTGCAGCAGGATTTTTATCCCAGATTTGAGCGGCGTAGAGATGAGCTTCGCGAGGAAAAAAAATCAAAAGCCACAGCGGCTGGAAAGATCGGAGGAGTGAGCGGCGTAAAAAAATCAGAGAGAGGAGAGAGATCGGCGGGGAAAAATCTACAGGGTAGTCGGTGACGGCAGATTTTTCCAGGCTGAGAAGATGAGGACGTGAGGGAGTTGAGCACATCGCGTTCGAGAGGAAGATGAAGACCTGTCCAGGCGGCTGAAAGAAATAACAGAGCAGCGGCAACAGGAGATACCATGCACCGTGAAAAAGATCAAGGGGAGAGAGGAAGAGCTGTAAGGATAGAGATGAAAATATTTTTTTGTTAGATCTTTTCCGTCACATGTAGCCATTAGTCTATTGATTAGTATGTGGATGGTTATTAGCATGGCGTGAGTTTGATCATGGGTTAGTACTAGCCCCTATTTCTTTTCCTTCTTTTTCGTCTACAAAAGAATACATATATAACCGTGTGTAGGAATTCGGATCTGGGTAGGATGCAAACAGACTGGATCAAAATGCTGTTAGGATACGATATTATTTTTTTCGGATCCTGGAACAGGAAACTGAATCGGCTAACAATTATTACGGTTTCGGTCGTTTCGGGTTCAGTTTATTTAAACAGCCTGCTCCTAGTAATGTCTCTACCGAATTTGTAGAGATTGCTCGAACAAGAGCGAAATAATTAGGGGACATTTTTAATTTGCCTTAATCGATTAATTTTAATTTTTGCATTCGTTTTAGTTAAATTTATATGAATTTTCCCGCCATCCGAACATTTGACTAATATTAGCCGAAACCATATCGGCTAATGCACACATGTTTTCGTCGCTAGAACAGCGTGCTGAAGAATGAATAGAATCATATCCTCGCGCAAGAGTTCACTCAGACGACGCCCAATTCGAATTATTTTGCACTGAGTATTTTAGTCGTCGAGTTCAAATTAATCTGTCCGGGATGAAAATCATCCGAGTGAGTTAGGCTTCCGAATTCGGATTCACGCGAGCGATGTATTTTAAATAATCATCGGACGCATCGATTTTCGGAACGACTGTGTTCCGAACAACACGAAAATTTTGGAAGAGCCCGAATAAATAGAAGTAAAAATGATGTCGTACTCGCGACAAACAGAACAAATGCGATATTAAAATCGCGATAAGCGAAGATGTTTAAAATTTAGCATCTGTTTTATCCACTGATATTACGTGCTTAAATCCGTACTCGCTGTCGAGCGGAATATAAACACCTGGGGTGTTACAGCCCTTCCCCCTTAAAAGAATCTCGTCCCGAGATTCGGAGCGAAAGACTTTTAGGAGTAGAGAAGCATGTATCCCACGTCCATATCAGCGGTAATCATAAGGCAGTTCCAAATAAAGGCAAGTGTCTCAAGATGTGGTTTCTCTAGTAGACATAACATGTATCGCCTTAGGCTAATTTAGAAATATCCACCAATAGAGACGATGGCTACTAGAATAACACATAAGGTTACATGTGTGCAGTTTGCTTTTTCTGATGACACTATACTATCTGAGTCTATTGAGCAAGCGGTGAATGCGCAATTTTACCCAAATAGAATCAGATGCACCATCTTGGGTAAAACACCCAGAAAGAGGTTTACCAATAGGTGGTTACAGTAAGTTCATAGCAAAGGGGACGGGTGTGGATGTCGAATACTGTCGCGGTTAACATATGGCTAATCCGAGAATTCAAGTCCACGAAAGATGATATAGATTCGAGAAAATCACCAGCGGAGGGATCTATAGATGCGGACTTTGTAACCAGTCCATTTTATCCAGCACTAGTCACGGCTTGACTTGATCACACATGCTGGAGAAGCACACACGAGGCGATCGAGGCATGACTAGAGCGATGACTAGGGGGTTACTAGTCGACTTAATCTCGATTTTTGTAAGTACTTGCTTAGGATGGTTTGAACCAAAGTGAGTTTAGATAACTCGATAAAATGATCTCTAAACTCAACCTTTGTTCACAATGCAGTTACAAGTTAGTAAAAACCAACTCGTTGAACTACCTTTGATATTGAGTAAGCCTTCTCATTACCCATCAGCAATCCAATGGTTAGGTTGTTCATCCGTTTCTTCATGCGAGATGAACTGACTTGGTTAGGGAATACATGGATTAAATAAAAGAGTGAATGAACAAACTCCTGCATCTCAGTAGCAGGGGAAATAGATCTCATTTTGAGAGCTAATCAGCTGTTTTCCCACACTAAAAAGCTCCAAGTCTTCACCTTTACACAAAGGATGTAAAGGGAACTTGTATGAGTAGTCATTACCAAGATAAAAAGAAATAAGACCATACATGAAAGTGGTATGCCCTTTTGATCCAATAGAGATGATAGATGTTGCTTGATCACTCGACAAACAACATAGAAATTGTTTTAAGGGAAAGCCCACGGAAGATCACACATCAGTGTAGTTTCACAATAGATCATGACCAGAGACCTTGGTACCGGCATGCGCCAAGCAGCAAAATCCTGTGTGCGCATTCACAGGAGGCCCTCAGTTTCGCCGCGGTATCGTAAGTCCTTAACCATAACACCATTATAAAACTGGCACCAATAATGAATCTCATGTGGTAAGAACAATTCGTGCAGAGATAACATATTGATATAATCTCATAATGGATTATGACTACCAACTGTGATACTAGCGTGTGCCGAGCAGCACAACCGTGTGTGCGCACACACAAAAGGCCCTCGGTTTCGTCACAACACCACTGGTTTTAGTCATAACACCATTACCATATGTAACCAATAAGAAATCTCACACCACACAAATGAATTGTGCAAGGGTGACAATATACAAAGATACTCTACCTGTCAAAACGGTTACAAGTAGAGAGCCAAATAGATCATGGCCCGATGAAATAAACAAGACATGGCCATAACCTAAACTGAATGAAAGGAGTACGATGGGAGACTGTTATTTTAGCCCCAAGCATATTTCTATGCCCATCGCAGAGATCACAAGGTCAAGGATTAAGTTGGTATGCCTTCGATAGGTATGGGGAAACCAAAGGCATCAAACTCAAGAAAATGATCAAACCTGTCTTTTTTGGGTTGGGTTGATAAAATAATGACATGATCCTCAAGAAGAGGCAAAATGGAATTAGGGATATCAGCTTGCACCAACGGAACAAGGGAATGGTTTTGGAAGGAGACATGACTTGAGATCCTTGTTTTAAACTTGGGTACACTTTATGTACAACAAAGGAAATTATCTAAGCATTCATTTACATGATTTTAGTCAAGGAGGGATAATGGTAAATTCAAATTTGGGTCTAGGTTTACCAGATAAGAACATGGCCTAATTTTGGGTTTAGGCAAACAAGTCACTAACCTTCTATCGACACATCAAGCACAAGAGCAAACACCATATAAGACCTTAATAGGTTACCTAAAGAATGGAGGACACCTATTTCATCGGAGCTCATAATTCAGCATTACACCACATTATCTACAATCAATGGTTACTGGAATAAAGATGAGAAAAGCATCTTGGGTGTATAGGTGACAAACATGATGCAACAATCAGGATGCATGCTCGTCCTATGCGTCCTCACTGATTTTGCCATCATAATGTGGCAATAGCGTTCCATATCGGTGGCATACGCATAGCTCTCACGGTATTTTGCTAGTCGTCAACTACACATACGTTTTCGAGGTTAGTGTACCTGCAGAAAATTCCATTACATCCCAATTTCCCAATGATGCAGTTCACACATGACAGTTTATCACAGTTTATACTCCATATATTGCTATATGGAGGCCAGCTCATCATTAAGCGCCGAGCCACGCATAGGCGCCGTTGCCACACTTTAACCATAGGGCAACTCATTATGGTAACTCACCTTCTTACCTGAGCGTAGGTGCGTCGTTACAAGTACATTACACTTCTCAGTATTCCCATGTCTGTATACCCATACACATCCATGGGGTACTGAATTCCCAGAAAAATAAATACTCCACATCGCAACCTTCATATATACATATGTAAAACATGTATATAATCAAGCGCCACAATTAAGCACTTCCCTAGACCGACGGTTGTTCGGTCATGCTCTCACAACTCACCTTACCTGAGCGTCGATCCATTCAAAACTGAATGGCCTCAAAATAACAATACGCATGTATGCAAGACCCACCCAGTTGTGGGTTATGGTTTTCAACTAAGCCACCTGATAGTCCTTACTTTAGGGCTTAATAGAGGATGTCGCTAGCATTATAGTTTTTCAAAACTGTTTTTCAAAGCCAAACAATGTTTTTAGTTGAAAATAGATTTTTCGAAACCAAAACTTTTGTTTTGAAAATACGTATGTGACCGTATATACTTAATCCAGCTCCGATACCAGCCTATGGCAGAACCTCCAAGTTATTGGGCCCACATGCACCTGTCCTTGTCCCAAAGACCTCAGACGGCCATGCATGTGCACCAGATAACTCAACAGGATCTGTCCGATTGCCCCAAGGATATCGGATAAACCACTTTCAACCAGAACCGTGGGATTAAGTAACACAAATCACACACACCAATATTTTTGCAGCGGAATACTATTACCAAATTTTACAAGTTACAAAAAATTTTATATTATTTTATCGGAGTGATTACAAAAGTATAAGTTTGAAATATATGCTAGCTCAAGTGACCATCCTCAATAAGAAGTATAGAAGGGTTACTTAGACTTATAAGAAGGCCGAGCCCACCGGCACTTAACACCATCAACAACAGCACAAAGTTAAGACCTGAAAAACAACAGGGAATAAAACCCTGAGTATGGAATTACTCAGCAAGACTTACCCGACTAAAGAAAAGACTCTCAAGGATATGCTGGCTGATTAGGAGTCAAGGTAAGGCTAAGCAATAATCAAGGACTCATTTTGCAGAAGAGCTTACTAGTAGTGAATCCTTATGCCAAAATTTTACTTCACAAGTTAAGTACTTTTCCTGAATCTAGATTTGCCTAATCTAGAGCATTCACTTGTCCTGATCTAGCTTTCTTTAAACCAACTACAATCATGTTTCACTTGTGAACTACGATGAGTGGTCGGAGGGTAGAGTCTCCATGACCGAGGAGCAACGACGATTCGAACCGATTATACCCAGCTGGGGATCCCTAACCACACGACATATGTAGCACTTAACCCTTGCATATGTCAACCGTTCCCACAGATCCTCCACAACGTGAACCGGTCCGCGCTACCCGGGAGCACAGTACTCCTCCATCCAGCCTCTAGCCAGGAGGGTACACGCTACTCCCACCATCTCCCACACCCAGTGCGCGGTTGTCTTTTCACGTATGGAATAGCCGGGTTCAGGCTTACCGGAGCATGTGGCTAGTTGCAAGCTCTCCACCACAACAGGCCTACATCGAACGGTCCTTAATCGACACAGACGAGCGACCAAGTCCGCTCAGCGTCTGGTCTAGATGTATTCGAACCATTTTCCCATTTTTGGTACCCGGCAGGGGTACTCTTTTCCGAATGATGAACCCACTCCGGCCGAAGTGGAATCATCACCATAAGTTTGCTTTGATTTTTGAAACGAAAAGCCCATAACCAATGTTCCACAATCATTCTTTTTGAAAACAAATGATTTTTCAGTTTCTAAGCAGGGCTAAGCATTATCAGTTCTTTTTATAAAACCGGGATTAAGGAGTTGCCAAGGAATGGTAATGCATCAATTGTTTATCACACAACTCCTATCACCTAATGCATCAGATAAGGTGAAAAAGCATTTAAAACACAAGGAAGGGGCGAATGCACCGGGGCTTGCCTGGAAGAAACACTAGGTTAGTGTTTGTTAGATGTCGATCACTTGACGACCATCCTTTTGTCTTGGCATTTGTTCAGGTAGGTTCGTCCATCAGCATCATCATGCAGATTAGCCCGCGCTTGGGGTCGACTTGGCTTGTCTTACGCATCACGCGATTAATTAACGTACCTGAATGAAATGCATTATGCACATGAATGCATATCGATAAGAATACCACACACCTAAATAGTGTTACGCGATAGCGAATAAAACACCTAGCGGCGAGGAATTGTACCGTTTTATTCGGAAACACTAGTTATCAGCGTATGACTAAGCGTAATAATTATGCTTCTCGAACCTATCACAAACATCACGAACAACAACTATACACATTAAATACAATTAGCCTACATAACTCACCAGCTAATTGATTAAATGCTAACTTTATCCCTTGTTTTATAAATTATACTACATCTTTATAAGTGATTAAAATATTTTAACCTCACACATGCCTACCAAAATTCTACTCAGTCCACTAATTCAGCTAAGTGACTAGAATAGCGAAATAATTCGCCATAGCTGAATCTGGCTCGATAATCGCAAGAGCTGCGAAGTCGGCGAGAGGTTCGTGACTTACGCAATTTATCGAGCACCTTAATGCGCCTCGAACTAGCACGACAATTTATGCAACGATCGAACTATTTTGGATAATTTACCAGCTTACCGTTTCAATAGCCGACTCGAATCCGCGAGATCGGTAGTGATTTTCCGATCCAGGCAATTGTCGAGCGCTTGGGAAATATCGCGCTGCTAGCTTCGTCTTCACCCGATTTTTTGGATTTCTTGCTGACACGCGGAACGACGACGAGATCATATATGGGATGATGAGCGTGAGGATTTCACAACGAGGATGAGTGACGTCGTGGATTCATGATCCGACATTTAGTCGAATCCAACGGAAGCGAGGCACAGCAGAAATGGCAGTAAGGCTCGACGGCAAACGACGAGGTCGACGACGCGATTGGAAATTAAAGCCGAGCGAGCCGAGAGAGCGCGCTGTCGAGTAGGAAACAGGATGAGCGGCTAGCACCAGCGAACAGCAAGGGCGCGGTTCAGGGGATGAACAGGAAGGAGCGCAGCGTCATCTTGAAAGAGAGACGAGCAGGGGCGAGCGACCTTGCGCCAGGATGCCACGGCGGGAACTGCGACCACGGCGCAGGGCACGACGAAGGGAGCAGAGGAGTGATAGGCTGGCACCAGTGAGGAGGCTGGCACCCTGGCCGAGCAGCACGCACAGCAGGAGGCCGAGCACCATCCACCAGGGAGAAGCGAGGAGAAACTGGAACGGTCTGCCAAGGTGCCGACGTTGAGCTGCAGGAACCGAGCAGGGTATGTCGAGTACGGAGGTCGACGCGGCTGGCGAGGGAGCTAGACCGAGCAGAGGATGAAGAGCTGGGCGATCTAGGACGCGCAGGAATCCGAGCTGGACAAGCGCACAACCATGGGGATAGCAGGTCGAACAGAGCCGTCGGCGTGCCAGCAGAGAGCCGCTGGGAGCGTAGCGCAGGGAGCTGGGCGCCGTGGGAGCCGCGCGGTGAAGAACTGGAGAAGGCAGAGGCTGCAGCAGGATTTTTATCCCAGATTTGAGCGGCGTAGAGATGAGCTTCGCGAGGAAAAAAAAATCAAAAGCCACAGCGGCTGGAAAGATCGGAGGAGTGAGCGGCGTAAAAAAATCAGAGAGAGGAGAGAGATCGGCGGGGAAAAATCTACAGGGTAGTCGGTGACGGCAGATTTTTCCAGGCTGAGAAGATGAGGACGTGAGGGAGTTGAGCACATCGCGTTCGAGAGGAAGATGAAGACCTGTCCAGGCGGCTGAAAGAAATAACAGAGCAGCGGCAACAGGAGATACCATGCACCGTGAAAAAGATCAAGGGGAGAGAGGAAGAGCTGTAAGGATAGAGATGAAAATATTTTTTTGTTAGATCTTTTCCGTCACATGTAGCCATTAGTCTATTGATTAGTATGTGGATGGTTATTAGCATGGCGTGAGTTTGATCATGGGTTAGTACTAGCCCCTATTTCTTTTCCTTCTTTTTCGTCTACAAAAGAATACATATATAACCGTGTGTAGGAATTCGGATCTGGGTAGGATGCAAACAGACTGGATCAAAATGCTGTTAGGATACGATATTATTTTTTTCGGATCCTGGAACAGGAAACTGAATCAGCTAACAATTATTACGGTTTCGGTCGTTTCGGGTTCAGTTTATTTAAACAGCCTGCTCCTAGTAATGTCTCTACCGAATTTGTAGAGATTGCTCGAACAAGAGCGAAATAATTAGGGGACATTTTTAATTTGCCTTAATCGATTAATTTTAATTTTTGCATTCGTTTTAGTTAAATTTATATGAATTTTCCCGCCATCCGAACATTTGACTAATATTAGCCGAAACCATATCGGCTAATGCACACATGTTTTCGTCGCTAGAACAGCGTGCTGAAGAATGAATAGAATCATATCCTCGCGCAAGAGTTCACTCAGACGACGCCCAATTCGAATTATTTTGCACTGAGTATTTTAGTCGTCGAGTTCAAATTAATCTGTCCGGGATGAAAATCATCCGAGTGAGTTAGGCTTCCGAATTCGGATTCACGCGAGCGATGTATTTTAAATAATCATCGGACGCATCGATTTTCGGAACGACTGTGTTCCGAACAACACGAAAATTTTGGAAGAGCCCGAATAAATAGAAGTAAAAATGATGTCGTACTCGCGACAAACAGAACAAATGCGATATTAAAATCGCGATAAGCGAAGATGTTTAAAATTTAGCATCTGTTTTATCCACTGATATTACGTGCTTAAATCCGTACTCGCTGTCGAGCGGAATATAAACACCTGGGGTGTTACAGGTTGCTTCTTGGCGAAGACAGGTCCTCGGGCGAGCCGGAAATATGTTCGCCGCTGGAGGGGGGCCTCGGGCGAGGCGGAGATCCTCCGGGGTCGGCTGCCCTTGTCCGAGGCTAGGCTCGGGCGAGGCGTGATCGAGTCCCTCGAATGGACTGATCCCTGACTTAATCGCACCCATCAGGCTTTTGCAGCTTTATGCTGATGGGGGTTACCAGCTAAGAATTAGGAGCCTTGAGGGTACCCCTAATTATGGTCCCCGACAGGTGGAGCTGAGCAAACCAAAAGCAATTAACTCGATGTGATTACATCGGTTCTCTTAGGCATCTTGCCACATACTAGGATGGTACTGTTTGAGGAAACGCCCATTTAAATCCTTAGGTAAATCCTTGCCTTGTAATGTTTGTAGAAAATAAGCGTTACTAGACATCACCTATTTTACTTTATAAGGACCCTCCCAGCTTGGCGACTATTTCCCGAACTTCTGGTCTTTATTCCTTAGAGGCAGGATGGTCTTCCACACCAGGTCCCCTACTTGAAATGATTTTGCTTTGACCTTCTTGTTGTAGGCTCTGGCTACCATAATTTTGTCCTTTTCTATTGCTCCCAAAGCTATCACCCTCTTGTCGGTCACCTCATCGATATTATCCATCATTGAATTATAATAATCAGTGACAGTTAGATCATTTTGTCTGGCAAACCTGACAGCATTCAAACTTACTTCCACAGGCAATACTGCTTCCTGCCCATAGACAAGCTCAAAAGGAGATACTTTAGTAGCACTATGTTTAGATATTCTATGAGCCCATAAAGCTTCGGACAAAATCTTATGCCAATGTTTAGGATTATCAGATATCTTCTTTTTTATCAAATTAATCAATGTCATATTACTAGACTCGGCCTGTCCATTGGCCTATGCATAATATGGAGATGAATTAAGCAGCTTAATTCTATATAATTCAGCAAATTCACGTACCTCCTTTGACATAAAAGAAGTCCCTTGATCTGTAGTCAAGGTCTGGGGAATGCCGAATCTATGAATGATATGTTCAGTTATGAACTCTATTACCTCCTTGTATGTCATGTTCTTCAGAGCAACGGCTTCAGTCCATTTGGTAAAGTAGACAGTGGCAACTAACACGAACCGATGCCCCTTTGATGATGAAGGATGAATTTCTCCAATAAAGTCTAATCCCCATCCTCTGAAAGGCCAAGGCTTGATGATAGGATGTAATTCGGCTGCAGGGACCAACTGTAGGTCGCCGAATTTTTAACACACTTGGCAACCCTTGTAGTACTTGAAACAATCAGCTATCATGTTAGGACAATAAAAACCGGACCTTCGCAACAGCCATTTCATCTTTGGAGCCGATTGATGGGTACCACAAATTCCTTCATGCACTTCGGCCATAGCTAATATAGCATCATCTGGGCCCAAGCACTTAAGCAGGACGTCGTTGACTGTTCGGCGGTAGAGTTCATCACTCATCAAAACATACTTGAAAGCTGTACACCGAATGTTCTTATCTGTCCTGACATTGGGATTTCATAAATAATTTGTTATGGGGTCCTCCAATCACTTGCATTGGCTTCATTATCGGCCGAATCGATTAGGAGAACCTTCCTGGTAACCCCGGACGGTCCGGCGCTTTCACGCGGATGGTCCGCGGCCTTGTGATTTGGCCCTGCACCGGTTATCAGATTTTCAGTGTTGTGAAATCTCCCTCGCTTTATCCGATAACCTGATGCATCTTGTGCCAAATTGTTAGCTCTATGATTCTCAACTCTAGAGATATGCCGAATACTGAATTCGTCAAAAGAATGGATTATGCTCCAACATTTTTCAAGGTAATTATTTAGAGTACCATCAAAACATTGATATTCTTCTAACACTTGTTGAACGACCAGCTGAGAATCACCAAATGCCTTCACATGTTTTACTGCCATACAATTTAAGAGTTCCAAACCGAATAAGAGGGCCTCATATTCGGCTTGATTATTAGTGCAATAAGTTTTCAATCGGCTAGAGAAGTTGAAGGATACATCACTTGGTGAAACAAGTACGATGCCAATGCCTTGCCCTTCATTGCAAACTGATCCATCAAAATATAAAGTCCAAGGAGTAATAGTGAGGTATGTCATGCCTAGTTTATGAATATCATTAATCCGATGTTCTACAATAAAATCCGCTACGACCTGGCCTTTCATAGATTTCAATGGTTCATAGGCCAAGTCATATTCTACAAGTGCATAAGCCCACTTACCAATTCTACCACTCATAATTGGGTTATGCAACATGTATTTGATTACATCGGCTTGACCAAAAACAGTGCAATGACTAGATAGTAAATAACATCTACACTTGGTGCATGCATAAAACAAGCATAAGCATAACCTTTCAATAAAAGTGTACCTTGTTTCAGCATCCACCAGCCTCCGACTTAGATATGTCACCACATGCTCCTTCCCTTTAGTTTCTTGTGTCAGAACAGCCCCAATAACCTTATCTTCAGCTGCAATGTATAATCTGAATGGTGCTCCTACTTGTGGTGCTTTTAACACGGGAGCCGAAGACAAGTATTTTTTAATGAGATCAAATGCTTCCTGCTGCTCTGCCCCCAAGTGAATTCGGCATCATCCTTAAGCCGAAGGATAGGGGTGAAGGCATCAATCTTCCCGGCTAGGTTAGAAATAAACCTTCGTAAATAATTCACCTTGCCGAGAAACTTCTGCACTTCAACCTTACAAGTCGGAGGCCCCACATTCCGAATAGACTTGATTCGGTCAGGGTCTATTTCTATACCATGTTCATGGATGACAAATCCTAAAAACTTACCAGTCGACACTCCAAAAGCACATTTACGTGGGTTCATTTTCAAACCATACCGACGCATTTTATCAAAGGCTTTGCGCAAATCAGCTATATGAGAACAAAACTCAGCCGATTTGACTACAATATCATCAATGTAGACTTCCACAGTGTTTCCTAACAACTCATGGAAGATCAGATTCATAGCCCTCTGATAAGTAGCACCAGCATTTTTAAGACCGAATGTCATGATAACCAATGAAGCCTGAACAAATAAAGACTGTTTTAGACGTATCCTCTTTGGCCATGAAAATCTGGTTATATCCGGCATTACCATCAAGAAAGCTAATAATTCTATTTCCTGATGCATTATTGATTAATGTGTCGGCTATGGGCATGGGATATTCATCTTTAGGAGTTGCTCTATTTAAATTGCGAAAATCAATGCATACCCTAAGCTTACCTGACTCCTTCTCTACCGGCACAATATTGGAGACCCACTTTGCGTATCTGCAAGGTCTAATAAAATTAGCTTCTAGCAGCCGGTGGATTTCGTCCTTGATTCGTGGGAGAAGATCTGGACGAAATGTTCTAGCTTTCTGCTTGAAAGGTCTGAAACCGGACTTAACAGGCAGCCGATGTTCGACGAACTCTCGGCTTAGTCCAGGCATCTCAGTGTAATTCCAAGCAAAACAATCTGAATATTCCTTCAATAGACCGATCATTTCATTTCTAGGATCGGTCTCCAGGGTCTTGTTTACAAAAGTTGGCCTTGGAGTTTTACCATCTCCTATGTCAATCTCCTCCAAAGGATCGGCCGATGTAAACCCCTGTCCTAGTTTATCAAGATCTCTGAATTCCTCTATCACGTCCCCCACAAGGGGATCAGATGATCTTTGTGTGATGGTAGATTTTCCGGTCTCGGGTACCGGATCATTCGTAATACTGTCTTTATGCTGCGGTAGATGCTCGGTCTTAAAGTCCGAACTGTTTTATGAAAGACCAGACCATCCGGCTTTAGAAGTCGAATTGTCCGTGACCAAAGACTCATGAACTTTGTGTGTACTCATCATTTAAACTTTATTTAGGATTTAGCCGATTCTCCATCGGCTCTAGCATTACAGGAATGAAACCTCTTTTATCTATACTTATGAACTGATAATCAGAAAAATCTACTCCTGTGAGACATGTAGCAGTCTCGTAAGTCCAGAGTACAGGGGCATCGGCCACAGCGATACAGGCCGATACATCAGCATGTACCTGTTCTACATCATCGCCTACCCATTGTATTAACATTTGATGTAATGTAGAAGGTATACATTGGTTGGCATGAATCCAATCTCTACCAAGGATTAGGCTGTAATTCCCTTCTACATCAGCGACGAAGAATGCAGCAACAAGGGTCTTAGTTCCGATGGTTAATTCAACGGACGTGACTCCCCTGGCTTTAATCGAACTATCCCCAACACCGCTGAGGGTCATGTTGGTCTTGACAAGTTCGTCATCTTGTTTACCTAAGTTTTTGTATAATGAATAAGGCATTAGATTTACAGTTGCCCCTCCATCTACTAACATTTTAGCAATCGGTATCCCATCGATGTGACCGCGCACGAAGAGCAGCTTTAAATGGTTTACCGATTCCTTTGGTTTAGTAAAGGCGGCTTCTTTAGGACCAAAATTAAACTGGGCAACAACAGGTTCATCATCGCCAACAATAGTACAATCGGCAGAAAATGTAATAACATTTACATCCATACATGGGCGCTCTGGAGAAGCCTCGTAGTCTACCAGGTCTTCTCCCAGTAGGTCATCCTCTTCCATTGATGTTGGCGTGTCGTTGGAGGCTTCCTGGTGTGGTGCGGACGGTCTAGACTCCAGGGGCGGACGGTCCGCGTCTGGTGCAGATTGTCTAGCCTTGTTGGCCAGGCTATCTGTCATGCCTACAGGGTGTTGTACAAGTGTTGTTCCATTTTCTATCTTTGTGGCTGTTTGTTTTTCTTCAACGGCCTTTGGTCTCCATTTCTTTTGCGGTGGCGGGTACTGTGGATGTGTGTCATTGAATATCTTTTCCGCCCCTTTTTCCTGGTTTTCTTTTGCTCTTAAGCGTTGTAATTTTCGCTTTTGGGACCGTGTCAATCCCGCTGGGCACCATCGAGGCATGGAGTATTTTGGATCGGCTGTTTTGATGGTAGCCGTATCTTCTTTTTTGGTTGTGTTGGCCGATTCACCAAAAATCATCAGCCCTTTATTATCTTCCTGTATGACAATATCTGCAGTACCTATTTTGGTGACGTCCTTCTTTGTTGTCCTTTTGGTTGCTGCAGGTACATGCCCCCCTGCCAGATTGCTCAGCCTTTGAGGGCGAGTACTTCGGCCTCTTGTATTGGAGGCGCTCAATCGGTCTTGTATTGGAGGTGCCAACCTGTCGAATACAGATGTTTGGGGTGCCCCCCAAGCAGGGTACTGTGGCATCCCAAATGGATATAGTGGCATGCCCCACATTTGGTTTGGGACATATGGTGGAGGTAAATATGTGTATGGATATGGCATAGGCGGATAAAGTGGAGGTGTCCATGCAGGTATGTTAGGTCTCAGTTGCACAGTATGACCTTTCATTTCTTCCGATTGGTGAGGTGGTCCAATCGGCCTTACCTGACGTTGCTCATGACTGGGTGAGCGGGATCGCTTCGCTGGCCGGTCACTGGGGCCGGCCTTCTTTTTTACGTATTTAGACAATAATTGATCGAAAGTTGGGTCGGCTTTGACCAACCGACCAGCTGCCTTGAATGTATTTGTTTTCCATGTACCTATCTCTGGTCGTCGTGGTTTGAAAGTACGTGGCCGTTGTGAGTCTTGAGCACGGCCGGACCGTCCACTGGAGTTCTCCGGACCATCCGGCGAAGCGTCAGACCGTCCGCGTCTGAATGGCGGACTGTCCGTGATGCGCAGCACGGGTTCCCGCATCTGTCTCCCGGTCTGCGCTTGCCCCCCCTCGAGTGCTAGAGGCTGTGATGGTCACCTTCAGGGTCTCCCCTCCATCGGGAGTCTTCTCGGCCACCACTTTCCTGTAAGAAACTTTACGATCCCCATCGGCCTCTTTAGCATTACCGATGATTGTCTCTTTGCCTTTGCCTTTATCGGCTGTGTTTGGCCGAACCAGGACTTTCTTGCCCTCGAAGTCGATCATGTTCATCGGAAAGGGCTCTGTATCCACCTGCATTTCCTGAAATTTCAATCGTCCCTCGTTAATGGCCGATTGAATCTGCCGCCGAAACACATTACAATCATTAGTGGCATGAGAAAATGAGTTATGCCACTTGCAGTATGCACGACGTTTTAACTCGTCGACGGATGGAACAGTGTGATTTATTTTAATATTGCCATTTTTGAGTAATTCATCAAATATTTTATCACACTTACCAACATTAAACGTAAACTTAAACTCCTCTTGCCGTTTCTTTTGAACCGGCTGTAAGGAGGAACAAGCTGAAGATTTGGCCTGCTTTGGCCAAACCATTTCAGCAGCATACACTTCTGTTGATTCATCATCTGAGCTACTTTGGTCGCATTCTACTATATGTACATTGTGACGAATTGTTTTAGCAGTTTCTTTGCTTCGGCTTTCACAAGCCAAAGCTCTCTGGTGTAACTGTGCTAGTGTAAAAAATTGGATGCCTTCTAATCTTTCTTTTAAATAATATCGTAGACCATTAAAGGCTAATCCTGCTAGTTGTTTTTCTGCTAAATGAATTTGGAAGCATCGGTTTCCTGTATCTCGGAATCTCCGGATGTAATCATTAACCGATTCATCTTTTGCTTGTCGCAATGACACTAGATCTACCAAATCTAACTCATAGTCACCGGAGAAAAAATGATCATGAAATTTTTGTTTTAGATCCCCCCATGATGAAATGGAATTAGGAGGTAAAGTGGCGTACCATGCAAACGCGGTTCCTGTTAGAGATAATGAAAATAAACATACGCGAAATGCCTCTGTGTCGGCCAACTCTCCTAATTGTGCTAGGAACTGGCCTATGTGTTCGCGCGTGCTTTTTCCCTGGTCACCCGAAAATTTTGAGAATTCGGGTATCCTGGTTCCCTGTGGGTATGGGTGGTGATCAAATCGGTTGTCATAAGGTTTCCAATATGATTGCCCACTAGGGACCATGCTTACTCTGAGCTTATCTCGGAACGCCCCAGCTATTTCCTCCCTCACTATATCAATGGCAGCTGGTGCGAGACTACCGGCTCTCTGGTCAAACATGGGTGGGGTTGGCTGGATATTGGCATGTTGTCTTCCCCCCCATTGGTTTGAGCTATGTGGTGCACTGCCGCTTGCCCTATATGGCTCATAGGATTGATCATTCCTTTCCGGCCTTCTAGACGAGGCCGGAAAGCTTTCCTGGGCTCTGAATTTTGTATTATTAGGCTGATGCATCGCATAGTGTGATGGGAAGTGTTGCTGGGACGGGTGAGGATTCGGGTAACAATCCTCCTCAAAAAGGTCATGCGCGGACTGTCCGGACGTTGGCTCGGACCATCCGTGATTATATGCGGACCGTCCGTCGTGGTATGCGGACCGTCCGACTGGGTAGTTTGAATTTTGCGCTAAACGATATGGCTCGGGTACATGTGTTGGTAACTCATTAAAAATGTGCCCGACTGTGGCTGGCCCAGACGGTCCGCACTCACGTGCGGACGGTCCAGGCATGTGCAGATCGGCTAATTTGCTGCCGATTTGCGGTTGCTCAGGGTACGTGTCCATCAGCATCCCATAAAGGGGTTGTGACTGGTCGTGACAACCTATAGCCAATGTATTACGTGTGTTACCCCCTAATTCAACCTCGTGCGAAGGAAAATTTGCGATATTAGATTTATCAAATACACGTACTAGTCTCCTATAATCGCTTTGCATACCCCTATGATATTTTGCATTTGTTCACGCTGTTCATCTACATAATTCTTAAGAGATTGCAGCTCGTTTGTATTACTTACATTGGGGATATCTGGTGTGGGTCGGAGCGAAGCCGGATCCGTCGCCCGATGTCGGACGACCTTGTTGTTCCTGTCCATTTTGAAGTTGGCCAAGAACTTTGCTTTTGCCTCCTAGATCATCTGCTCCTTGTGCTCCTCGAACTGGATCTGTTCGTCAGCCGGCAAGGTCTCCCAAGTCAGCTTTATGATGTTGCTGGTGGAAACTTCAGAGCTATCCTTTGAACCGGCCATTGAGGGTCGATTTGATAGGTCTATATGCGTTCTCCCCAGCGGAGTCGCCAAAAAGTATGTTGACACCTTTTTGGAGGTGCCAATCACTCAAAAGAACCAGCGGCGGTGCTCTCTGGTCAGGCGCGGACAGTCCGCGGCACAGAGCCGGACGGTCCGCGACCTGGCGCGAGGCGGCGGTGCTCTTCTGGTCAGGCGCGGACGGTCTGCGGCACAGGGCCGGATGGTCCGCGACCTGGTGCAGGAGCTCGGGTCCCCTGCCTGACGGTCGGACGGTCTGCGCCCTAGGGCCGGACGGTCCGCGCGTGCGCAGGGGCGGCGGAGGATCGCCGGCGGCGCCTGGATCTCGCTCCCAGGAGGGACCCCGTCGAGGAGTAGAGATCCTAGGTGGTGTCTAGGCTCGGGTAGACCGACCTAGACTCCTCTAATCGACGTAGAGTCGAAGAGAAGCGGAGGATTTGGGGATTGGAAGACTAAACTAGAACTAGATTAGAACTACTCCTAACAATAAATGTAAATTGTATTGATTGTGGGTTCGATTCGTTGTTCAAATCGGCCGTATACCTCTCTATTTATAGAGGGGGGGACTGGACTCTTTACAAACTAATTTCCGAGCGAATCCCACGAATCTAGCTAACAACCGTAGCACAAAACTCGAAACCCTAAACTGCTCTGCGCACGCGCGGACCGTCCGGACCGCGGACCGTCTGGCCTCAGGGCCGGACTGTCCGCACCTCAATTTGGTGCCGAACACCTTGAAATGGAGATTAACTTGAATAATGAATTAGGCCTTGGCAGGAAATAAGAAGATACTTTCAACTACCAACTAACTCTTAGTAGAATATTTTTTATTTCCTGCACTAGGGCTAGTCATGGGCTAAGAACATCTCATACCGAGACCCTGACTAGAGATGAAGGATCTGCACCGAAAAAGAAAGTAGGGCCAAAAAAAAGACGGAGACCAAGATGAAGGAACTCATACGAAAACTAAGGGTATGTTTGGTTTCTACCTAATTTGCTTCACTTTGTCTAACTTTTCTGCCTAAGGTTAGTTAAACAATTTGAACGACTAACCTTAGACAAAGTGAGATATAGTTAGCCACAAACTAACATGCTCTAAATCTGGAAGAAGAAACTGAGACGAAATAACTTTCTGGTCTATTTGTACTGAAAATAGGTAATACTCTTTTTGTATTTATTAAAGTGTCTTGACTTTAAAGAGAAAAAGAAACTACATCTACATTTTTATGTGTATTGGAAAAAGGACCAAATCTCTTTAATTTAGTCCTAAACAACAAGTTAAGTCCATTGAAAAGAACTTGTATATTTATATATGCGCATATTAATTAATTTTTGTATCTGTGAAAAATAAAAATTCAATTTAGTACTAGTTTAGGTAAGTGAGACTAAAAATTAACATTTTTAGTTTCAATTACCTAATACCGATTAAGAATCTAGTATTGTAGCTAGCTAACCGGCTTCAGTGGATATGATAAAATAGGGGAAACGAAATTATAAATGATAATGTTTGACACTGTTTATAAAATAAAGTTTGAAATATAGAAGGAGACAGAGAATGAGATATGGATCGGCTGGAGATGGCTTGTGTTTTCAAGGCCGTCGGCAAGTCATACGTACCGCTCTTAATTGAGTGCCCAAGTCAAATGTATCAAGTCAGGTGATAAAACGTTACAAGAACACCGAAACATGCACGTTTTGACACGCTTTGTATTAAGGACTTGAGGCCTTTATGTTGGTTAAGAAATGTCACACGCATAATCACGGCACGCTGCACATTCCGCCTTTGTTGGTTTGCAAACTTCTCCTTGCACATTCGAGCAAATAAAAGGAGAACAACCGCAGCCGGAAATAGCACATCAAATCAGAAGTATCCGTGTGCCAAATTTGCAAATACTAATAAAAGTTTTGGAAGTATGTTATAATGTTCGATAAATCTGTACCATTTTCAAAACTCAAGATGTTTTCACTAGATAGTACATCGTACGGCTCCACGTCCACCGTCCACGATGACATTGACACAGGATCTTCGTCCTTAACGCACGCGCGTGTTGATAACATTATTAGTAGCGATCATCTTCCTTCTTATGTCTGTGTTTTTTGAACTTCTTTGTTCCTTCCTCCGTGCCACAATAAATATCGTTCTCAATTTTTCAAAAGTCAAGGATTTTTAAAATTTACTAAATATATAAGAAAATAATAAGATTTATGGTCCATAATTAGTATTATTAGACAAACTGTTGAATATATTTTTATAATAACCTTATTTAAAGCTATAAATATTTTAAAAAAATTGTGTATACAAAGTGAAAGCTTTATATATGGTTTTATTAACTGAGACAACTAGTGAACTAATCTTTAGCCTAAATGTTGTGAATGAGATAGGTTAAACTCCACATCCAAAGATTTAGCAAGATTGGTGGTCATGAAAATGATGATGATAGCTACAAACAATGATCAAGTGCTCACCATAGAAAGACGAAATAAAAAAAAAGCAAAATGCAAATGCTAAGTGTAAAGGTATAAGCTAAGGTAATTATTTTACCTGTCCATATGCAATAGAGTGTGTGATCAGATTTAGGATAAGGGGTCCGATTAGATAACTCGGCCATTTAGTGCCACTTGGTGTTGGAATTTTATGTATTGCATATAGGACTAAGTGGCACATATAATAGCAAAAAAAGTATTAATTAAAATATTTTGAAAACACAAACTAGGCTCTAACATGTTTAGCTAAACATTTAAGAGTTAACTCACTTGAGAAAAGATGAGAAAATGCTCTTGTTGTTCATTTTCAGAGAGCACCAGATATGTCAGGTGATACACCAGATATAACATCGGATATGAAGTCAGCTTATGTTTACTTTACAGTTTTTAGCTGAGCACCATGGGGTCCAGTGTCTACTGGTGTCTAGTGTGGCACCAGATAACCCACCGGATATGACACTATATGTACAAACATAGGCGCCTTTTACATGAAATCATGAAACTTCTACAGAGGTCGACTAGGTTTATACATATAGTGCGTGACAACTTTCACGAACATTGTCATTTTTTTATCGCCGCCTCTACATATAATATCATGACATCTCAACAAGTTTCATACTTTTCTAACTTTGTTTGTTTTTTATACAATTTTAAAATAACTGGATTGCAAGTTCACGGTCATGTTTCGTGAGCATGATGTTCGAAATTTCTGGTTTGTTCCTGAATTAGGCCATAACTTATGCTCAATAACATGAATATCATTTTTGCATTCATTGTTTTTCATTTTTCGAGTGACTTACAGTTCAAATCTGAATTATCCGAAGAAATTTAATTAAATGAACTAAATGTAATAGATATAACAAACACTTTGATAAATGTGCCAAACTTGAACATGTAGACCTAGAGAATATAGGAACACACCACAAAAAAGTTGGGAAAAAAGAAAAAATAAATAAACTTTGCCGAGTGAAAAGACACTCGATAAAAAAAATCGTTGCCGAGTGTCTGAGTAGATATCACTTTGTCGAGTGTCCTCCTCAGGCACTCGGTATAGTTAACGACCGTCAGTTGTAGATGGTCGCTAATGGCCCTTTACCGAGTGCCAAGGTGTGCCGAGAGACGGACGTTCGGCAAATCGGCTTTTGCCGAGCGACTTTGTATGCCGAGTATTTTGCACTCGGCAAAGGTGGACTTTGTGGAGTGTCGTTCTTCGACGAGCGTAACACTCGACGAATAATTATTATGATGACGGTCGTCTCGGCACACACTGCATGCATACAATGCATGGTGCTAGCAGATCACATGTAGACTTATTCAAACATCAGGTTAGATCAGGTTCGGATCGGATCAAGATCAGACCTTGAGTCATTTGGCATGGCCCACGCTCGATTCGTGCAACTGGGCCTGTTTGGTTCAGCTTTTTTCGAACCAGCTTTTCTGAAAATCTGGCTGTGGGGAGAATCTGGCTGTGGGAAGAATCTGAGTATCATTACGATTACGTGTGGAGGAAGATAAAGTTTTTCATAGGGCTCAGGATCTAGAAATTGATGGATTCCTACTATTACAATGAGTCAACCGATTATTTATTTATGTTGATTTTGGATGGTTTTTGCCCCAATGAATTTTATAGAAGCTGACTAAAAATCTAAGCGTTTGGCAGTCCGCAGCAGCTTTTGGTGGCCAGAAGCTGCCAGAAGCCGAAACAAACAGGCCCAGTGTCGGGTCAGGTTGGGTTGGCCCGTGCCTCTCGATTCGACGCCTCATGTAAGGTTTTTTTGGTTGGGTTGGATATTTTGGCTTTGGGTTAGGTTTTTTCGGGTTGGGACGGGTTTTGGATCAAAAATCACGGTTCATTCTAAACTATGTCGCATTGATATCAGGTCGGGTTGGATTTTTTTTCGGACGGATCAGGTCAAAGTTGGTCGAGACTCGAGTGCTGGGTGGGGACGCGGGAGGGGGGGGGGGGGGGGGGGGGGGGTTGGTCGAGTGCGGGGCGGGGACGCGGGGTGGGGGGGGGGGGGGGACACGATCAGGTTTATCGTGCGCCGCTTTGCATGCTTGCCTTCTTTCACTACCTTTACAATTTCAAGTGCCATGTGCTTTGCAAAGCGGATTAAAGCGCCACCATGGCCTTGTCTTGCCTTGCTTTGCTTCGACCGTGCTCCATGGATCTGCATGCATCCATCCATCTAGTAGCCTTAGTGCCGAGCACTTTCTCCTAGGAATGGTCAATAAACTACGTGACCAACCATGCACCAAGTCATTAGTAACCAAAAAAAAAATGATTTGGAAAACAATCATGCATGTTCGGGAATGGTAAAAGTACGTGTCCCGGTACGTGGATCGCTCGACCAGAATTATATATATAGAGGAGATAGTCGTCACAAACTGGGCAAGCAAACCCATCGCATTTGCGAATACGAATCTCTGAAAGCTACTGCACACCGAAAGGAGTCGGAGTACAACTGTATCAGGCCAACAGAGCATAGCTATAGATAGGGTCACTGGTTTTGGGGTGCATGTGACTCGCAAAAACTGAAGAATGTTTCCATCGAGAGACTTTGCGCTTGGGGCATGCATGTTGAACACACAGCGCAGACAAGGCGTTATCCGAGAAGATTCTTGAAATCCACAGCTCCAGCTCGTACAACGTATAGACTGGAGTTATCTTTTTAACACCAACAGTTCGTACTACACGGCAATGAGCTTCTACATGCATGTACACGGTAGCAGTAACCGTACCAGATGGTCCATAGCTAGGTAAAAAATTAGACTAATTAAAGACAGGCTTTCAACCGACAAATTATATAATTAAGTTCACATACGGTGTAATTGGTTGGGTAGCCGATGGTGGTGATTTTGGCCTGGGCTGCAGCTGCAAACTCCTTCGTGAAGAAACAAAAGAGCTCTCTGGATCCAATCGTCATAACTTCCTCGCCGTTATACAAACTCCTCTGTTTCTTTTATAATAAGCTCGCCGAAGGAGTCTTCTTAAGATACATTAAGGCACACTAGTCGGTTATCCATGCGTTGTGACGGCTCACAACAATACTCACGTAAGTTATCCACCAAAAAGATCTCAAGATTTTTTATTGATGTCTTCACTCTTCATATAATATTTTTATGAACACACGGTTACCATAGACAGCAAATCAGAGACCTTTATCCCTCGTCTCCCCCACTTCCAAGGTTTCGTAGAGCAGGAGAGGAAGGAAAGAGGCGGACATACATGTTCGTTGCCGGAGAAGGACACGACGAAGACCTAGGCATCTAGAGGCGACATAGGTAATATACCGCTAGATATGTAGGAAGAGAGCACGCAAGCGGAGAAAGAAGCGCAGCCGGAGCAGCTCCAAACTAAGAGGCACCCGCACCAAGCGTCAATCCGAGAAGGGCGAGAGAATGCGAGTGTCTTCCCAGCCCTGGACTCGTCGAAGCGACAAAAACACCACCACCAACTCCGTAGCATATGTCGAATGCTGCCACACTACGGGCCTTAGTCGTCCAATATCTCAGACCTAGACTACCGACTGCTGCCACACTACGCCCTCTGCCGAGAATGGGGTGGCGCGGAGATGGAGGCATGAGGGGAGAGAGAAAAGAAGTAGACTGGCAAACGAGGTGGTGACAACTGAGGCGAGGACTATCAATATCGTGCGGAGGTATAGATGGCTAAATGGGTCGTGTTTGCCGAGTCGGCCCGAGACACGACCCATTTAATAGTGCTTGGGCCAACCTGGCACGAGCGTCGTGCGATGCTTGGGCCGTAGCCTCGGCCCGTAGTGCTGGCCCGGCCTAGCACGATTATTTTTTTTATTTTAAAAAAAAATCATATATATATATAATTTATATTCAATATTATAAACATATAAGCATGATATTCTACTGGTTAGATAGCTTCATCCAGTGTTTTCCACCCTGATGGTTGATTTAGAAGAAATGTAGGGACTTTTTTGTAAAAAGATGACGCGGTACGACCGTTGAAACTGGTGTTTTAAGTATAGTAGAGATTAGCCATGTTTCGAAACCTCTAAAGCTAATTGTTGGTCAGCTAATAAGTAGTTAGCTGATTCTAGCTGGGTTGAAGCAGTTAATAACTAATAACTATTTGAGATGTATAACTAACAATTAGTTGATCTATTAATTAGCATGTTCTAAAAACCTCTCCACTAATTTTAGCCGCCAACTATTAGTTTTAGAGGTTTAAAACAGAGCCTTAAAAATAATGGAAGGAAGCTTTCTGCTGTTGCTTTTGAAGCACAGAACGGCTAGCAACAGCAACTTCTGGGTTAAGGAACAATGATCAATATACTTGATAGCTAATTTGTCACAGCGAACTCTTCTTCATACAAGTTAAAACATGTCATCATACAGGGTTCTAAAAAAGCGCTGCACGTGTTCATGGATTTGTGTAGATATAAGTCTGCTAGTTAATCCCGTGCACAATTTGTATTATAATTTCTGTAATTAGGTACTGCATGTTTGGTTGACTATTTTTAGCTAGCTGCATGCGAGAACGAGTGGTGTAGAAGCCAGAACCATGCTGTGTGGCCAGGAGTGGCCAATCGGGGTGTTGTGCATGAGATGTTCTCGCGCTTTAGACGGGCATGACGCAGCGTGAGCGCGCATGGCGGGGGGATCGTGGGTCTCAGACCGCGTAAACACCAGGATAAGAGAACACAAACGAAACCAAAGAAGCCGCAACGCTTTGGTAGCGCCATTCTCATGTATTCATGTTTGTAAGGGAGTGGGTGACATCATGGGCGCGATCCCTGTGTTGCCGATCGCCATTGAGCTATGCATTCGACAACCGGCGTCAACAATTGGTACCAAGGCTCAATGTATATTCTACGACAGTTTCGTGAGCTCACATCATACGTAGTGACAAGAAGGATCCCGTCGTCAAGCTGATGTCCAAGGGGACGCCAAGACGGAAGGCAAG
This sequence comes from Zea luxurians, assembly GCA_029449295.1. Taxonomy (NCBI): domain Eukaryota; kingdom Viridiplantae; phylum Streptophyta; class Magnoliopsida; order Poales; family Poaceae; genus Zea; species Zea luxurians. The sequence continues at coordinate 9,119,830 of JAOPSE010000077.1, forward strand.
ATGCTGAAATTATGGTATCTATGGTCACTAGAAGCAAGGCTGTAAGTGGCAAGATGCTGAAATTATGGTATCTATGGTCACATGCAGGCGGAGCTAGAACAGCTGGTGCTCATGTTGTCCACAATTAATGTCATGCACATCGAGAGGAGGTCGCTCGACGTCATGACATCCAGGGTGTGCATGGCTGATCAAGTTATGCATCTTAATGAGAAGAAGATGTTCCCTACTGATCACAACAAAGGCAACAATGTATGGGTCCTTGACACAGGGGCTAGCAATCACATGAAAGGGTGTCTCGAGGCGCTCGTGTCACTCAATATATCTATGCGCGACACAGTGCGTTTTGGCGATGGATCACTTATTGAGATCGAGGGTATTGGCTTTATGATGCTCTAGACCAAGGCAAAGGGCCATAAGGTATTCGTTGAAGTCTACTTTATTCCAAAATTGAAGAGCAACATTGTTAGTCTAGGTCAATTGGAGGAGGGGTTGCAAGATTGTGGTTGAGGATGGATTCTGCAATGTGTTTGGCATCGAGCGCTCACTGCTTGCTCGAGCACCCCGTATCCGGAATTATCTGTATTTGCTGCTGATGCAGCTAGCTACTCCTATTTGCCTGGTGGCAAAGGCAAATGATGAGGCCTAGCTATGGCATGCTTGCTATGAACACCTCAATTTTCAGGCACCGAGCTTGGCACAAAAGAGATAAAGCACTTCACCACGACGCCATACACACCACAACAAAATACGCGTCATAGAGCACCACAATCATATACTAGGGGTGTAATCGGATCGGATACGAACGGATACTACTCGTTCCGTATTTGTTTTCATATTTTCTCTCGAATAAGGATATTATCGAGTTGTGTTGAATAAGATTTAAATAGATATCGGCATCTTAAATACCAAATTTTGAGTATATGGATATGAATATAAAGCGGATACAGATCGGATACTGAATACCCACACTTAGATATAGATCGGATCTTAGCCTTTTTAGATGGATTGAATTCGAATACGGATGCATAACATCTGTACCGTTTATATCCCTACGTATATTGGTGTAGAAGAGGAAGAGTGTGCCTAGACAGTTCTAGGGAGAAGCAGAGTATGATGGTATATTTGGTGAACCGTGCTCCAACAAGAAGCCTTCAAGAAAGAACACCCTATTAAGTATGACATAATAAGACGGTATGTATGTTTATATTTATTATCATTTATTTGACAGATGGAGTAGAGAAGGTTTGCATTTTTTTTTGAGTTGCTCTAATACCGCTTCCGGCTTCCCTGTTATTTTGACCAGCGCAAGCTTGCTGTTTGTCCGCTGACCTCCTTGATCCCGTCAGGCCATTACCATCAGTCGACAAAATCTAAACGGATTTGTAGTGGGTTTGTTAGTTTTTGGCACCCAAAATTCCTATAGCCACCAGGCCCACCACCCCCTTCCTCCCCAAAAGCTTCCTCAAACCACTCGCCATCTCACCTCAATTGCCAACAGCCCACCACCACCACGGCCAGTTTCGCTTGCTAGTCGCTTCCGCGTCCTCCACTCGCCGCGCTCCCCATCCCGGAGCGCGGCACACCGTAGCCCCGCGCCGCAGCGGCTGGCCGGCATGAAGAGCATGTGGAAGCAGAGCGGCGGCCTGGTGTGCGCGGACGCCGGTCCCCTCAGCCCGCTCGGAGGCCGCTCGCGGCGCCGCGCGAGGCTGACGCTGTACGCGGTCGCCTTTGCCTTCGCCGCGTTCACCGCCTACGTCGCCTTCGCCTCGCCTCCCTCCGCGGGCGCCGGCGCCTCGTGGTTCGGCGGAGTGTACGCGTCCACGGCGCCGTACCGCTCGCAGATTTCCAGCCTCTTCTCGTCCATCTTGCCCGCCGACTCGCCCGCCCCCTCGCCAGAGCCGCTGCGCGTCACGTTCGGCGGATCGGGCGGAGGCGGTGGCCAGGTAACCCGTGATGCGAGCACTGTGCAAGTTGGGAGCGCGGCGGAAAGCATCAGCTCTGCCAAGGCTGGGTCTAGTAAGCAGCTGGGAACTGGAGGCGGCGCTCCGATCGGCAATGCGGGCGCTCGGAGTGTACCTCCGGCAGTCCATTTGCCAGGCACTGGCATTGGCGGAGGCGCAGCTCCAACGAACAGTTCCGCCTCAGGTGTCGGTGCTCCGAACGACGCGGTGGATCTGAATAAACGAAACGACGGAGGCCTTTCTACAGGAGGCAGCAGTGGATCCCCGGCCAAAGTTGCAAGTGATGTTTCAACCAATAGTTCTGCTGGGAGTGGTAGCTTGGGGAAGGTAGATTTGAGCACCGGATCTTCTAATAATCTGGCAGGGAGTGGAAGTGTCGTTTCAGGCAGTGGTTCGGATGCTGGAAATAGCAGCACTGTAAAGCCTCACCCTGGAGATGCTGTTGGGGCAGGGAGCAGGGGGTCTTCTGGAAACGGCACAGGTACCATGGTTGATCTGAATAAAGGTTCAGATGCCCAGCCAGGAAATCGAAATGGAGATGCAAGCCATCAATCAGATGTAAGTTCTGGTTTCGAGAAGAGTAAAGGTGCAAAGGTTGTGACGACTGAGAGTACAGATGCTCAACCAGACAGTGGAAGTGGAGATGCAAGCCATAAATCACCTGGAAGTTCTAGTCCGGCAAAGAGCATTGCTGGAGATGGCGAAGTTGAGGGTAGTAAGAGAAATGTGAGTGTTGTTCCAACTGTTAATCAAACTGGGAGTCCGGCATCGGTAGGGCAGAAAGATGTTGGTTCTCCCAGGAACAACAACACAGTTGGAGCATCCCCCCCAGTGAAGAATCCGGAACAGACCGGGAGCCAAGTTGCTCCCGGCGGGAGCAGTGGTACAGTGAATAATCCGAAAGGAAATGCTGCTGCTCAGGGCAGTGCTGGTTCATCGGAGAACCATTCGGCCCAAGTAAACTCCTCAAAATCTGGAAATAACAGCAAGGGTAGCAGGTCATCAATAACACAGGATGGTGGTTCTGGTGGAAATAAGAAAGGTGATTGGTACAAGGAAATGGCTAGTTGCGATATGTTTAATGGGAATTGGGTTAGGGATGACTCATACCCTCTCTACCCTGAGGGATCGTGTCCTCACATTGATGAGCCCTTCGACTGCTACCTCAACGGTCGGCGAGATCTAGCTTACCAGAAGCTCCGCTGGCAACCCAGTGGATGCAGTATCCCAAGGTGAGGATAAGGTTACTAGAACAATGCAATGGTTTTAATTATTTCATTTCAATCTTGGTTTGTAATTTGTCAAGTTCATGTTTGTGTCATTTCAGATTGAACCCAACCGATATGTTGAAGAGGCTGAGAGGAAAAAGACTGGTGTTCGTTGGTGATTCGCTCAATAGGAACATGTGGGAATCCCTTGTGTGTATTTTGAGAAATTCTGTCAAAGACAAGAGGAAGGTTTTTGAGGCATCTGGCAGGCGCGAGTTTAAGACTGAAGGCTCATACTCTTTCCTTTTCACGGTATTATAGTCTTGAAAGTCCAGATTCTACACTGTGCACATGTTCGTTGATTTAACAAATTAGTATGTTTCCTAATTTCCTTTTCTACTCCTGTAATCCAGGACTATAACTGCAGCGTGGAGTTCTTCCGCTCCCCATTCCTAGTCCAGGAATGGGAGATGCAAGTGAGCAGTGGAAAGAAAAAGGAAACTCTCAGGCTTGATCTGGTAGAGCAATCGTCATTGAAGTACAAGGATGCAGACTTTCTCATTTTCAATACGGGGCATTGGTGGACACATGAGAAAACTGCTCTTGGGTATCACCTTGTTCTTTGGTTGGACAAGCATCTCCATTTCATTCTTGCTTAAACACTGATGGCAGATTTTATGTGCCACAGGAAGGACTACTATCAAGAAGGTAACCATGTGTATAATGAGCTGAATGTCATGGATGCCTTTCATAAAGCTCTTCTCACCTGGTCCAAGTGGATCGATGCCAATGTTAACTCCAGAAAAACTCTGGTGTTATTCAGAGGCTACTCAGCATCTCATTTCAGGTGTGCATCGCCTTTTCTATTGCAATTTACCACATGATATATTTCATCTTGGTCGACTGAATAAATTTTTTTTTTTGCTTTGCATCGCCACTCTGCAGTGGCGGACAATGGAATTCAGGCGGTGGCTGTGACAAGGAGACTGAACCAATAACCAACGACCAGTACCTTTCAACCTACCCACCAAAGATGAGCATCCTGGAGGACGTGATCCACAAGATGAAAACTCCGGTCGTTTACTTGAACATAACGAGAATGGCTGACTACAGAAAGGATGCACACCCTTCCATCTACCGCAAGCAGAACCTGACTGACGAGGAGAGGAGATCGCCCGAAAGATTTCAGGACTGCAGCCACTGGTGCCTCCCTGGAGTACCAGATTCCTGGAATGAACTGGTTTATGCTCAACTTCTGATCAAGCAGCATCAAATGCGCCAACAATAAAGGCAACTGCGGTTTTTTGCTGTGTGCCTGTATATGATCTGTTGTTTTCTAGGATAAATGGATAATAGTCAACACGGTGGTCGAAGTAAAGTCGACACGAGACCGAGGATTTTCTTAAATCCCGGCTTGTTCGCTGCGGCTTTAATCCGGCTGTGGCTTCTACAGTATTTTTGTCTCTCTATAGATTGCAACTGCGGCTGCCAGCCAGCCGATGAATTCCTCAGTTAGGGCTACCTCCCAATACCCACATAAATTCCTCGGTAGAGGTTTCTGGGACATCATATTGTAAAGTTCATGTCTATCGGTAATCTGAAATAATATAAAGAATAGTATAGATGTGATGATATAGATGCCCCTGTGTCTTCTGTGATTCTCTTCGTGCTCTCATGTATGTTTCTGATAATCAAGGGTCCTATGGTATAGACTTTCATTACAGTTAAGCAGGAAAGGAGGCTGATGGATTGATGGGGGTGTTTGGTTGTGTGAATTGCATAATTTGTAGTACCTTTTTTTTGGGGGGGGGGGGGGGAGGGGGGGTAGAGGGTGGATGTGATAGTTGGAGGATGCAGTACTAAGGGTGATAGTATCCACCTCAATCCATGTGTGTCAGGGTTGGTTAGTGTGAATTTTAAACTAAATTCCCTGTTAACCCACTCCAATACATGTGGATCAAGACGATACATGTAAGGGCTTGTTCGTTTTTGCGTTAATACATGTGGATTGGGTGGGATTGAATCGAATTAAATCCATAGCAAGTCAAAATACATCCCAATCCCACCCAATACACTTCAATCCACATGGAATCTCAATAACCGAACAAGGCCTTAATTGAAACAAGTCCTAACTTTTTGACCTTACGACTTTTATTACGAGTAGTGGCATAGCCAGGGTCTGCAGCTACGGTGGTCTATTGTCTAATTTTTTTTTTCAACCGCTATAATTTTAAAATGTTGGCACAGAGGTATGGAAGCTTCGTGAAAAATTTCATATGTAGTTTTGGCAGCTGAGACAACGTGAACTAACCTTTACCTTAAAGTAACGTGAATGAGATAGTTTAATTATATTTTTAAGATTAGCTAGATTGAGAACCATAAAAAGGACGGTGATGACCATAAGTGCTCAACATAACAAAATAAAGAAGAAGAAAAAGACAAAGTATAAGGGCTTAAGGCTAAGGTACCATAAAACTAAGATATTTCGTTTTTGCCGATCAAAAAATGCGATAGAGTGCAGATTTATGATAAGTATTTCCTACTATAAAAGAGAAGAAGGGTTTAGCCTAGTACAAAGGGGAAGGATTTCAAAGTTAAAAATGGTTACTTAAATGCCGCTAGATGCGCTGATTCTAGCAAGCTGTTCGATCGTGCCGGTGATTTGAGAGCTGTTCTTACCGAATGGCTCGAAGCTGTTCTTCATCCTAATGCTTGGATGATCTGCGAGCTGTTCGTGCTGAATGCTCTCTGACTCTGTAGCATGTCAATGGGCCCAAGGAGCAGTGTGCCTCAGGCCTCAGCATCATCGTCGTCGCGAACCCGAACTTTAAAAAAAAAAACAGCGCCACGCTTCTCTTTGGCTATGATTGGTTGTCTTCCCAACCTAGCCTGCATGGCTCCAATCAGCCAGGTTCCCATTAACCATGTTCAACGCGTGCAAATCTAGTATGATTGGTTGCTGGTTTTTCTCGACCCTGATGAAGAGAGCTCGTGTTTGGTTGCCTGCGTGCACAAGCTCGTCAACCGGCTCCTTGTTAGAGCATCTCCAATAGATTAGTTAAATGGCTCAGCAAGCTAAATTTTAGCTATTCAACAGCAAAATAAATTTCCAACAGACTAGCCATCCAACTCGCAAAGCTATCCGGCTCTTCAAATTAGTCCCATCTCTAGCTAAATTTGGCTAGCCGCTGACTAGCCAAATTAAATAGATAATCTATTGGAACGAGATGATATATATAGAATGTAATCTATATAGAGAGCTAATTAGAGTGTCATATAGAGAGTCAAAAATAAAGTGTCTCTTGGAGATGCTCTTAGGCTCCACATCTTCGCCTTGCGCCCAGCGGGCCTGGCCCTATGGAAACGAAACTTTTTTCCATATCTGGGGAGCCAGGCGCGAGCATCCCTTTTGCATGCGTGGAACCAGGTTAAATCCCTTCTCGGGGCATCCAAACATAGTGAACTGCATCCGTCGGATCTGGTTCACGTCTCGTGCAACCAACCAATCACACGGTTTCTCTCTCTGCTCCGCATCAACAGGGGGGCCGCCAAGAGCCAGCACCCAGCCCACGAAGGGCCCCTTATGCGCAGCTCCTGAATTTGGCCCATATCCTCCGCTCCTCCTCCCTCGTGCGGCATTGCCAATGGCAGATAGGTATCTTCGCGCTGTACTTGGGAATCCCAGAGATGCCAGTTCGCAAAAGCAAGCACCAGAGCGGCAGTCTTGCCGTGTTCCGTGCCCTCCTTCCGCTCGATCCGTTAGCCAAGCCATGCAAACTGTGCAAATCTGGACGGATCCAGATCCAGCCGCGCCATGCCATGGTCGAGCCGAACGAACATTAGCACCGGGACGGAAATGCCCCCACGACGCGGCGTGGCGTCTATATATGGGGCGCCAACTGACTGTCCCAGTGCCCGCCCGGCGAGTCGAAATGATCCGTCGTCGTCACTGCCACTGGCTTCTTCCTTTCCTCCCTGCTGCCCAAAAGCTGGACGCGTCGACCACACATGCTCCCCCTGACAGCGCCCCAACCTTCGCTTTACTACCCTGTTCGGCCCCCAGTACTTCGCCACTGCTCCGTCTGACTAAACCACCGCCCCCGCCCCACCCCTGATCTGACTGTTTCTCCAACTCAGGGCTTGTTCGCTTTGGAGTGGATTGAGGGGGATTGGAGGGGATTAAATCCCCTCCTATACAAATTTGTATAGGAGGGGATTTAATCCCCTCCAATCCCCCTCAATCCACTCCAAAGCGAACAAACCCTCATGGGGCTTTGTTTGGATAATTTAGTATTCAAAACGCCGAGCTTTCTGTTAAAAAATGGCGAATAAAAATTCGCCAAGGTTTAACATGCGCCGCAGCTCCAGGCGCTCCAGGAAGGAGCACATGCCGTCCGCCTCCGGTTGGCGTCCGGTGCTCGCTGTTGCTGGGCGCGCGCATCGCATGCCTTGGCCCGGCCAAGCCAAGCCAAGCCAAGCCCAAGCCAGCAGGCAGCAGGCAGTGCCGAAAACTGCACCGTCTAGCACTATTCTAAACCTCATCACTGCATCTGCATCCCCATAAATAAATGCGGAAGCATGAGGAGGCGGCATAAAAGGCAAGGCGGAACCAAAAGCGCTCGCACTTTAATTTGCACCCTCCCCCCAAATCTCCATCTCCACTCCACTCCACCCTTGCCCGCCTCCCTGCCCCCTCTCTCCTCTCTACTCTCTCCTCTCTCTCACTGCCGCCCCCCCAACCCCCATCCAGGCCTCCTCTTCCCCTCTCTGCCTGTCGCCCATGAGGATCAGGCGGCGGCCGCAGCCCGCCGCCTCAGATCTGGCCGCATCCACCGCGCCGCAGATCCCGCCGCCGAATGCCGCGAGGAACCGCGGGTGGCTGCTGGCAGGCGAGGGCGAGGGCGAGGACGAGGATCGCGAGGCCAGGGTGCTGCGTGCGAGCGCGGATCTCGCGCGGGAATCTGGAGCCAGCAGGCGCATGGCATTGCCGCAGGTATGTCTGTCTGACTCCAAGGACCGGGTTCATGCATGGAGGAGATGGTGTGACTAGCTAGATCTAGCTGAGGCCGTTGTTGTTGTGGCTGCCGACTCCGCAGGACGACAATGCGGCGGCGGTGCCGGTGGTGGATCGCGGCGGCAGGAGCATGAGCATGGGCGCACCGCGTGGCGCTGCTGATGTTGGCCGCATGAGGAGGTACGCGGATTATAAACCAGCTGCAAACGGAAAGGAAGAGAGAATGCTAGCAACTTTGCTAATTCTGACGGCACGATAGGTTCTCCTGCTCTTGATCTCCTTCCTCAGTACCTGCTCAGCTGTACTGTTCCATAGTGTGCGATGCGATGCGATGCGATGCCAGCTTGGCCCATGAGGTAGGGACTAGGGAGGGAGTCCATGGATCGATCCAGTTTTATTTTAGTGCACCACCTGTCCTCCCCCCCTACAGCCAGTGTCAGACAAAACACCCCTGTAGTGTAGTGTAGTGTGGGCACGTCGTCCCATGGCCATGATCCATCCGGCGCATGACATGATTCCTGCTCCCCTAGCCCATGCCCATTCCCCCATGCCGACGGCCGGCCGACCCCTCTTGGCTTTGGTCGCTGCTCGACACTTTGGGGGTGCCTACTTGTCGATCACAGCGAAGCCTATTAGCAGCGCCTAGCGGTCTTGGTTGCACTTGCATTGCACCCCCGCGTGATCTCGCCCGCTCGGAACACGTTGGCGCAGCCACCAGCCCACCACCACCACCACCACCAGAACTATTCATTCATATCAATAACATTACTTACCTACGTCTTGTCTACGTGGCTCGCGTTGGAATCACCACTCCCGTACGGGCGGTGTGTTTGCGCTCTGCAGAATCAGTGCGGTGAACGGCGATGGCGGGTACGTCTACGATCCGGCGGCGGCGGCGGTGAAGGCGGAGGCACCGGCACGACGGGAGACGAGCAACGGCTCCGTGCGTCCCGCCCCGCCGGCGCCGCCCGTGGCCGCCAAGGACGAGGGGAGGAAGCAGCAGCAGGCTGCCGGCAAGAAGCGGCGCGGCCCCGCGGTGCTGCTGGAGGGGTCGCGGTGCAGCCGCGTGAACGGGCGCGGGTGGCGGTGCAGCCAGCCGACGCTGGTCGGCTACTCGCTCTGCGAGCACCACCTCGGCAAGGGCCGCACGCGGAGCGCGGCGGGTCCTGCCTTGGCCCGTGGCGCCGGCGGCGTGGGCCGGCTCGGGCGCACCGAGCACGGGGCCGCCGCCGCCACGGCGCCGCCGCTGCCCAAGGCCGAGGGCCCCAGCCTGCCGGGCTGCTAGCAGGCTCGGCGGATCGGGACCGCGGAACTCTTTCGTCTCGTCGTCCGATCGGTGTGGGTGGCGGTGGCGGTGGTCGTCGCTCGTCGGGCGATGTGAACCCTCGCCGCGCGTTTCGTGGGAGTTTTGATGTCGGCGGTGGCATGGACGGACGCACAGCGAAGCGACCCGGCGTTCGCGCCGTGGTGGGTCTCTCACTCTCTGTCTCTGCTGCCGACCGACGCCGTGCCAGAATTATTGCGACTATATATATATTAACATGCGAGTTAGTTCCGCGCAACTTGTATCATTCATCGGTGCAACTTGGGGGATGTAAAAAATTGCTGGAGGCGGCGAGCATGAAAAATGTAGAGAAACGGAGAACTGGATTCAGTCAGTCAATCAATCAATCAATAGCGCTACGGACGGGCACACCTTTTCGAATTCCCCCCACATGTTCCCTCTTTTTTTTTGGTTTCCTCATCAAAACTACTGTAGTATTTTGCTAAGAGCATCTCCAAAGACTCTTTATTTTTTACTCTCTATTTGACTCTTTATTTATCACTCTATAAAGATTAAACTTTAAATATAATATCTAATTCCAACAGACTCTCTAACATACAAGTTAGCTTGGCTAGCGAGATTTGCTAGCCAAATTTGGCTAGTGAGGGAGTCAATTTAGAGAGCCGGATAGCTTGTCAAGTTAAATGGCTAGCCTGTTGGAGAGCTATTTTGCTATTAAGTAGCTAAAATTTAGCTTGATAAGCTATTTATCTAGTCTTTTGGAGATGCTCTAAGCCGGTACGGTGGCAGCAGCAGTACTGTAGTGTTGGTTGTCGGTTGTCAGGAGGAGAAGCAAGCAGGAGTAGTACGTATGAAGTACGTACCGGCACCGCGCTGTACCGCCACACCTTTATTCTGACGTTCCTGCGATAGCACGGGACGCGGGCACACGGCAAGGACAAAAAGCAAGACGGGACCGTGATGAGTCGCGCTGATGACTGGCGGAAACCGAACAAGCCCGCCGCCGCTGCACCTTGCATCGCCGCGCGTACGGGTAGGGGTAGGACAGTCAGTGGCCGTCTATGCACCGGCGTACCAGCGAATGTATGTATACTTTATATGTAGAAACTAAAAATAAAAAAAGAAAAAAAATATAGTGCACTGAACAGTATGGCGTCATGACAGTAGACTCATTAGGCCATTAAGATGTGACCCGAGCGGCAACATAGTGCACTAGATGTTTCATTTTTCTAACTTGTAGTGCCCTGCAGTCTTCTGCCATTTAAATTTCCTAGTGGTGTGGACGTTTTATTTTTCTAATCTAATCTTGATCGGAGAGAACAGAGCCCTGACCATAGTGCTGCACCGTAGTCTGCCGCCGCGCTGCTCTAAATCAGAGGATCGCTTCTCATGTCTCATCTGCGGTATATATATTAGATTATCAGATATAATCACGGTCTCTCGGAGGTTCATCATCTGGATCTATCGCCGTACTATATATGGTTTTACCGAATTATATATAATATTTTTTGCATCGTATACCCTATGGTCAAATCCTAGATCCGCCAGGACAGTAGAGTAGGAGAGTACTACTATTACGTTCTTTGTGTTGAGAACTACGTTACCACAGATCACCAGATCCGCACCCCTTCCCTCCCGTCAGCAGTAGAGACGAAAGAAGCTGTAGAGAACCCGTCTCCCTTCCCAGAAGCACGATAGAGTAACACATGAGACACATGATATAGGGTTGGGCCTCTTGTCTCTTTCTAATCTCTGTGTTATGAGGGGGTGTACAGGTTCCTTATATAGAGGTGTGAGACCCCTCGGGGGCAAAGCAAGTATTTGTTCACATAACCCTAATTAGGGTTACTTAACACTCCCCCTTGGGCGAATACCGCGACCAACACATGCCTCGTTAAAACTCCGAAAAACCCAGTGGGAAAAATATGGAGAAAGAGTGCATGGTGATACAAATTGCATTTGCACTTTGTTGCCTCGTTGAAAACCTCATGTGAGAAACTTCAAGAAAACTCACCAAGGGAAAAAGAGTACAACAGCTGTCATCGGGACAGATTTCGATCCTCTGGGATCCAGATTCTATCGAATCTTCTACAAGGGCTAACTTTAGAAATGTGCTCCCCCTGATCCTTGCAAAATCGTATCAATAAGGCAAAACATCTTCTTCTGGAAGTATATGCACATAAAGATTTAGCAAACGGATTGCATATCCTTGCAAGGACTATTTCAGGAACTTTACCTCAACTCACTTCTAGGATATACGAGGTAAGTGCACGTATCAATATAAATAAGTCACTTTGACTGATGGTGTTCGATCGATTGGATCTATATATTTGATAGAAAGTTCCATAAAGGCTCACATATTGATCATCAAACTCACGCCTTCAGGGCATAGAATATGACATTTATTGTCACACGATTGTGATCAATATAAGTATTTGCTCCCCCTGACGATGACATCTGTCAAAGTCGTTATTCCTCATAACTCAAGCATATTCTTCAAGATATATGTCTCATTGTTCATCTGGAATAATGAGAATGGATGAGGTTGGGGTGCTATCATTTTCTATCTTACACCATAATTTATACATAATTGTGCAAAGCAAATAACATGTCCTTCAATAGGACTTAGGGGATAATATAGTTGCAATAGTACATATTTTAAATATGACACATCGCTCCAGGCGTTCATCCTTTGCAACATCTATGATGGTGTAACAAAAGTCCATCAAAGATTGTAATCCATCAGGGATTTTTCATCGATCAGATATATCGTTATAGTCTGTCATTCTGGCACAATGGGAATATTTTGCCAGTAACACCTAAACCTTATAGGTTTCTGCCATCGGGGCTTTAGAGGATACCGTAATTCCACATCTAGCGGAAATTACCATGAGTAAAACTCATGAATGCACATGTGCTTATTCGGTAAACTTCAAGTCCTTTGGTACCTCATCTTATTCCTTTTCGAGTCTATATGGGTCTTTATCCCTTTATAGGGATTATCAAACTTTGGTGTTTAACACAGACTTTATTTCTTCTGAAAAGGTTCCATCAAGGAACTATAATCTCATATAGGAGATATTCCCTCTATATAGGAGAGTGCTCATTCGTCAGGAATGTATTATTCAGTACGAGATTTATATGTTGCATATTTATAATTCAAAGATATGAGTCCTCCTAGGATCTCATGATGGATCTTCAGAATCCTATTAACTGCATATTTTAATTCATGTCATTTGCCAGATATATATTACATAGCGGAACAGTGTTTATTCAACACATATGTGGGATGGGTCTCTCACAAGACCACTTGAACCATCGCATTCACCACACATTATTTCAATAGTGCCCATAATGTCCGAACTTCAAGTCGTGACTTTCACTTTGCGATTATTGGTTCAACCTCGATTGCATTTATCATTGACCCGATAAGAGAGCTTCAAACACTCATGCCTAGGACTTTGTTTTGGATCCCTTTTCAATCTAGAGAGACAAGATAGGTGTCGACATATTTGTCTCCCACATTTAATAATGATCTCCGTCATTTCCCAAAACAAAAGATTTATTGTTCTGTATTCCTAGCACAATGATATTGCGCGCATTGCTAGGAACTTCATCATCAAGATGAACCTCTTTGTGAGGCAAATCACCAGCAGGGTGAGTTCATCGGAGGAGAGTTATTACAGACCACATGAATATGCAATCAGAACATATGCTTTGACTAAGGCCAATGGATCATATTCATAGGCGTCCCCGAGAATAGATCAAATATCAATAAGTCAAATGTGGATATGATATTAATCCCGGGTATATCCACATCTACATCAGGTAGAAGCATTCAAACCAATATGGTTACTCCTCAACGATTTCTGGCATACTCCATATACATAGGAGTACACACCGAATGACAGGTTCAGTTTGGCTTTTGTGCGTTTTATAGAATATTGAGGCATTACACTATATGGGCATTCCTCCCCCTAATGCCGAGATATTTTAAAAGCATACATATAAAATCCCCAACCACAATCATCCAGTTGTGGCCAATGTATGCTATTGTGGTGATTTATTTGGGAAATCTTACGCACATTACAGATAGGGGTTTTATGCAGTGAGCTTTGGACTTAGATTAATGTAGTGGCATGAATACTACATATTTGTCCTTCAACATGAAGGGTTAGTCTCAACATCCAGCGAGACACGCAACAACAAGTTGCTTCGTGGTTACAATTCTGCAAACTTATTGTTAATATTACCAAGTGCACAGTCAATCATTAAGATTTAGACTGATATGCGCAACACTATTTTATCCATACGAGTCCTTCATGGGCTCATGCATATCATTCGTCGTTTGGAGCTAGTAGTTGACTTCAGATCAACAAGTAAAATGACCAACAGGGTCTAACGCTCACAAATACATTCACTGGTTGCATTGTGCTTTGAGGCACATAGGAAAATGTGTGTGTGTTTATATTGGTAGTAAAGTGCACGGCATCAGGCCAATGCTGCCAAGCAGAGATTTTTATGTGTAGAAATGTATAGTCCAGCTCGTTTTATCATTGCCCATGGTTTACCCAATTACTCATACCGCTCTGAAATTGGGTATCGATTAATGCAACATTTTTAGGTATTATAATTTTGAGAGAGAATTTATAACAATAGTTAATAATTTGTGATGCTGCCAGCAGGGCAAACATTTCTCCTCATATTATATACCAATTTGTTCTATAAAGCATTATTTCGATCTCCTCGTTGTTCGGCAAAAAGAGAAGTTGTGGAATAGAACAGACAAGGCCAAGAATTCATTTTATCTGGGAAAAATCACCATATAACTAGCTTTTGATGAAGCAAATGATGATAACTGCTTGGCAAGAACAAAACAAGACTGGTATTTGCCTAGGATCCATCTTCAACAATAGATAGTAGTGCTCTCATAAGAAGAAATCATCAGGAGTAGGGATAACACAAGAGGTCTCCATAAGATCTTTATATTTTTATCACAAATTGCCATCACTAACGCTATTGTGGTCGAGAATTGTGGCTCTTCCAACGCCAAGAACCAAGGACAAATTAATGTCTAATGTAGCTTCAAGCTCTATGGTGATGTGGGATTTCACGACTATTTTTCTACTCTTTTTTTTTACTTCTGGTAGATTAGAGTAAGATTATGATAAGCATGCCAAGGGGTGGAATCCTATGTAGTTCTGCTACAAAACCCCAGTTATATGTCCATTCAGGACTAACCGTTACCATTTGACTTATAATGTATACCATACTCGTTAAGGGACTATCTTGAGTCAATTCAGCGACTATGAGTATTTACAATTCTGAGAGATATATGTAACACAAGCATAAAGGTCCTAGACAGGACGAACAAAGTGGTTCGACGGGAACACACAATTGTTTTCACACCAACATAGTGAAAATTTTCTCAGAATAACCTCTTGGTATACTCGCAACTTCGTGTTGCTAGCGATTACATGTCCTTTTATCTCATAGTTTGCTTCATGTCATTCAGCGACAAAGAGAGCAATGTGCTAACATCTGGTTGAGCAATGTATAACTGAGATTTCTGGTCTTAAATTATTTGGTGATGTCTTTTTGCTTGCTAATAGAATCCCAATTTGTGATGTCTTATATGCCAAAAAGGCTTTCATGCATTATATATCTTCAGGTTACTTCGGTTAAAACTTTATGTATGAGGTGAGAGTAGAGAATTAACTTATCTGTGTTTCATTGTATTTCAATTTAATTTCCCAGATTTCCAAGCAATATAGAGCTTGATATAGTTGTTAAGGCCACTTAGCGATATATATAAATATATGATGTCACACAACACAATCAAATAAAATATAGAGCCAAATAAAATTGTTTACGAAGGTTGCGCTATGATGTGACTTCAAGGTCATGAATAACTCACCACAATCCACGCGAGTACAAGCTCTAGCGTATCTGGCGTCAACGTGTGTGTGGCCATCTAGGCTACGACAACGCAACAAGCCTCCATAACAAGCGCAATAGGCGCATTTGTGGCTCGGTAATTGGGGTACGCGACAAGTCCACACAACGTGCACAACAGACGCAATTGTGGCTCGGTGATAACGACAGACGAATAGTGCCTACAGGGCATGCGAAAAATACGTGACTCGGCGATGCTGGTCCAACTCATCAGGATTGGTCCGATTAAGCGAGAGTACAACATAGCAATCATATAACGCAGTCAAGTTCTTACGACACAAATAATGTGTCGTGTTGCCAGGGTGCAGCCAATGTCATAATTCACCCGATTAATAATGTAGCCTGATCGGCGCGTCTGAGTACCCACTATACAATGTAATCGCTCAGCGTGAGTCCGAAGCTCAACGCAACACAAATATTTAGAGCGATTTGAGTATACACAATATAGCTCTCACATGCATTTTAAGAATTTTCTGCTAGCTATTTACTACGAGAAATAAAGCAGAATTGCAGAAATATAATACTAAAATTAATGCATAAACATAAGCAGATCGGGTGTATGAAAGGCATTTTCTCATATTCAAGACTGTTCCCTACCGAGACAAGGGACACTCTCAACGGATCCTCCACGCGCTGGGCATACCCATGCATTTTTCTACTAATTATGTACTGCGGGAAATAATTGATTAAGGTAGAAACTGCACATGTATATAAATTAAAACATGTATAAATTCAACCACAATTTATGAGAAAATTATAAAGCACATTAAGATCCTATTTCTTTCTCTGCTTCCACGAATCTGCACAATACACCTAATCCACTTTTTCCTTTTTCTATTGAGCCGCCATTTTTGGATCATATTGCATGGAGATGCAGCCATGCAGTGGCTGCATGCAACTGCTTTGATCGTGATCTATAATGGCGCAAAAAATATGCATGCTCCAACTGCTTTTTCTCGGCGCTACAGGGTTCTATTGACCGCACATACATGCATGCACACGGTACCGAGCTCATCCATGCAATCGTTGTAGGATCCGATTTTAGTGCCGCAATAGACTTGCACATCGCATTGCTGCATGCACATCGATGAGCGACATGTGGTCCCCATTCCTGCTGCATGTGTGCGGATGCTGGCAGCGGGCCAGGCACATGGCGTGACGGCCGTGGTGCGACTACTGGCAGTAGTTTTGTGTCTAAACTAATTCAGATGTCATTCGTTCATGCAGGTGCTAGTATACGGAGCCAAAGTAGAGAGTAAACCCATATATAGTTTTATATCCAATCTATAAATTTTATACCACGTTTCTTGATTCAACGAACGGAAACGAAGTCTGTCGCGTAGGACAGTTCGGCTAGGCCGAGGACCTGCCGGCTTGATGGAGAGTCGATGCAGATCGGCTTCGCAGAATGTCGAGGTAGAGCGTGCTAATAACGTGTCGAGAACTACGTTACCACAGATCACCAGATCCGCACCCCTTCCCTCCCATCAGCAGTAGAGACGCAAGAAGCTGTAGAGAACCTGTCTCCCTTCCCAGAAGCACGATAGAGTAACACATGAGACACATGATATAAGGTTGGGCCTCTGGCCTCTTTCTGATCTCTGTATTATGAGGAGGTGTACAGGTTCTTTATATAGAGGTGTGAGATCCCTTAAGGACAAAGCAGGTATTTGCCTACATAACCCTAATTAGGGTTACTTAACCCTTCGTTTTGTTGTCGCGTTGCTCCCCACCCACTCCCATCAAATTGCACGTCCCGGGCCGCGCGCTTCCACGCCCGCCGGACTACTGAACCTCCGCTCGGGACTGAGAGCCGACCCGCAGTGGCAGCCGATTTGTCGGACTCGGAAGAACAGCATCTCGTGCACTCGTGGACTTGAACCAACGCAACCAGTTGATCAAGCAGATCAACACCCTAACACAAGACATTATACAAGACTGATTAAGGACCTATCAAGATGATGCAAGAGCCCAAGACATAAGACGAAAGAAGCCCATGCGCGAAGAAAAAACGTGAAGTCGAAAAGAAATCAAGCCGCACATTGCACTGAACACGTACGATGGCACATCGCACTGCACAGGTGCTACGCCAGACCGAAGAAAATGGGCCGAAGGCAAGTGCACTGGACGCCTCGGTGTGCACCGATCGATCAGGTCGCACCGGGCAAAGGCTACAAACGCAGGCGTGGATACTGTTGAGAACTACGTTACCATGATATAGGGTTGGGCCTCTGGCCTCTTTCTCTTCTCTGTCATACGAAGGGGTGTACAGGTTTCTTATAGAGAGATATGAGACCCCTCAGGGGCAAAGTCGGTATTTGCTCACATAACTCTAACTAGGGTTACTTAACACTCCCCCTTGGATGAATACCGCGACCAACACATGCCTCTTTAAAACTCCCAAAAACCTAGTGGGAAAAATATGGAGAAAGAGTACATGGTGACGCAAATTGCATTTGCACTTTGTTGCCTCATTAAAAACCTTATGTGAGAAACTTTAGAAAAACTCACTAAGGAGAAATAGTACAGCAAATGTCATCAGGACAAATTTCGATCTTCTGGATCAGGATTCTATCGAATCTTCTACAAGGGCTAAATTTAGAAATATGCTCCCCCTGATCCTTACAAAACCGTATCAATATGGCACAACATCTTCTTTTGAAAGTATACGCACATAGAGATTTAGCAAACGGATTGCATACTGTTGCAAGGATTATATCAGAAACTTTACCTCTACTCACTTCTAGGATATACGAGGTAAGTACACGTATCAACATAAACAAGCCACTATAACTGATGGTGTTTGATCAACTGGATCTTTATATTTGATAGAAACTTCCATAAAGTTTCACATATTGATCATCAAGCTGATTCCTTCAGGGCATAGAATATGACATTTATTGTCTCACGATTGTGATCAATATAAGCATTCGCTCCCCCTGACGATGACATCTGTCAAAGTCGTTATCCCTCATAACTCAAGCATATTCTTCAAGATATATGTCTCATTATTCATCGGGAACAACGAGAATGGATGAGGTCGGGGTGCTAAAATTTTCTATCTTACACCACAATTTATACATAGTTGTGCAAAGCAAATAACATGTCCTTCAATAGGACTTAGGGGATAACATAGTTGCAATAGTATATATTCTAAATATGACACATCGCTCCAGGCGTTCATCCATTGCAACATCTATGATGGTGTAACAAAAGTCCATCAAAGATCGTAATCCATCAGGGATTTTTTATCGATCAGATATATCGTTATAGTCTGTCATTCTGGCATAATGGGGATATTTTGCCAGTAACACCTAAACCTTATAGGTTTCTGCCATCGGGGCTTTAGAGGATACCGTAATTCCACATCTAGTGGAAATTACCATGAGCAAAACTCGTGAAAATGCACATGTGCATATTCGGTGAACTTCAAGTCCTTTGGTACCTCAACTTATTCCTTTTCGGGTCTATATGGGTCTTTATCCCTTTATAGGGATTATCAAACTTTGGTGTTTAACACAGAATTTATTTCTTATGGAAAGGTTCCATTAAGGAACTATAATCTCATCTAGGAGATATTCTCTCTACACAGGAGAGTCCTCATTCGTCAGGAATGTTGTCGGGGACCATAATTAGGGGTACCCTCATGGCTCATAATTCTCAGCTGGTAACCCCCATCAGCACAAAGCTGCAAAGGCCTGATGGGTGCGATTAAGTCAGGGATCAGTCCATTCGAGGGACACGATCACGCCTCGCCCGAGCCTAGCCTCGGACAAGGGCAGCCGACCCCGGAGGATTTCCGTCTCGCCCGAGGCCCCCCTTCAGCGGCGAACATATTCCCGGCTCGCCCGAGGCCCTGCCTTCGCTAAGAAGCAACCCTGACCAAATCGCCGCACCGACCGACCAAGTCGCAGGAGCATTTAATGCAAAGGTGGCCTGACACCCTTATCCTGACGCGCGCCCCCCAGCCGGCAGAGCCGGAGTGACCGCCGTCACTTCACCGCTCCACTAACCGCCCTGACAGAAGGACAGCGCCGCCTGCGCCACTCCGACTGCAGTGCCACTTGACAGAGTAAGACTGACAGGCAGTCAGGCCCTACCGAAGGCACCATAGGAAGCTCCGCTTCGCCCGACCCAGGTCTCGGACTCGGGCTAAGCCCCGAAAGACGGCGAACTCCGCTCCACCCGACCCAGGGCTCGGACTCGGGCTAAGTCCCGGAAGACGGCAAACTCTGCCCGACCCAGGGCTCGGACTCGGGCTAAGTCCCGGAAGACGGCGAACTCCGCTCCGCCCGACCCAGGGCTCGGACTCGGGCTAAGTCCCAGAAGACGGCGAACTCCGCCCGACCCAGGGCTCGGACTCGGGCTAAGTCCCGGAAGACAGCGAACTCCGCTCCGCCCGACCTAGGGCTCGGACTCGGGCTAAGTCCCGGAAGACGGCGAACTCCGCTCGACCCAGGGCTCGGACTTGGGCTCGGCCCCAGAAGACGACGATCTCCGCCTCGCCCGACCTAGGGCTCGGACTTGGGCTCGGCCCCAGAAGACGACGAACTCCGCTTCGCCCGACCCCAGGGCTCGGACTCCGCCCCGGCACCAGCCGGCAATCTCCGCCTCGCCCGACCCGGGGGCTCGGACTTGACCTCGGCTTCGGAGGAGCTTCCACATCGCCCAACCTAGGGCGCAGACCAGCCACGTCAACAGGAGGCGCCATCATCACCCTACCCCGAGCTGACTCGGGCCGCAGGGAACAAGACCGGCGTCCCATCTGGCTCGCTCCGCCAGATAGGCAATGATGGCGCCCCGCATGCTCTGTGACGACGGCGGCTCTCAGCCCCCTTACGGAAGCAAGAGGACGTCAGCAAGGACTCAACCGCTCCGACAGGTGTCCCTCCGCCAAGCTCCATCGCTCCTCCGACGGCCACGACATCACACCAGCTGGGTGCCAAGATCTCTCCGGCTGCCACAACGGCATGTACCTAGGGCGCTAGCTCACCTTCGCTAGACACGTAGCACTCTGCTACACCCCCCATTGTACACCTGGATCCTCTCCTTACGCCTATAAAAGGGAGGACCAGGGCCCTCTTAGAGAAGGTTGGCGACGCGGGGACGAGGACGAGAACAGGCGCTCGTCGGAGGCCGCTCGCTCCCTCTCCCGCGTGGACGCTTGTAACCCCCTACTGCAAGCGCACCCGACCTGGGCGCGGGACGAACACGAAGGCCGCGGGATTCCCACCTCTCTCACGCCGGTCTCCGGCCGCCTCGCTCTCCCCCCTTCGCGCTCGCCCTCGCGCTCGACCCATCTGGGCTGGGGCACGCGGCGACATTCACTCATCGGCCCAGGGACCCCCCGGTCTCGGAACGCCGACAGTTGGCGCGCCAGGTAGGGGCCTGCTGCGTGTTGACGAACAACTTCCCGTCAAGCTCCAGATGGGCAGTCTCCAGCAACCTCTCCAACCCGGGACGGTGCTCCGTTTCGGGAGTCTTGAGTTCATGTCCCTCGACGGCAGCTACGACATGATACTCCTTCCACCGCCGTGCGACAACAATAGTGGCGACCGACAACCCGCCTGCCGGTGGCGGAATCGGCGACATCTTCCCCGCATGGTGGAAGAACAATCTTCGAGCTCACCCCGTCCTCTCCCCCGCTGACGGAGGAGGAGGCGGGGGAACCAAGGCCAAGCAGGAGACAGCGCCTCGTCGGCTGTCGAGCGAGTCGATGGCCCCAGCGCCCCAACGGGGGGCGCACCGGGCGTCGACCTCGCGTTTGAGATGAAGGCGAGCGCCGTCTCCCCGTGACACGCCAATCTCGAGCAAGCGGACGACGCCAGCATGCTCGCGAAAAGCTTGCTGGACGTCACCCTCGTACCTGAGATGACGGCGCAGTCAGTCCTCGACGTGACCTTATCGCCGCCCGTCGACCAAAAGGTACCGATCGATTCCCATCCCACGTCTTTCTGATTCAGCCTCAACCCGCCTAGCGACTTCGCTTTGGCGGGCGCTCTCGTAGAGGCAAATCCAGACCCTCTGGGGTTTCGTATGCGGTAACCTTAGGACCGGCTGACGGACGTCTCGACCTACGGGCCCTCTGGGTCCGAGGAAGACGACGAACCCAGCATCTGTTGGGATTTCTCTGGACTTGGCAACCCCAGTGCCATGCGGGACTTGATGACCGCATGCGACTACTACCTTTCCGACTGTTCCGACGGTAGCCATAGCCTCGGCGACGAGGACCGCGGCCCAAGTCGCGAATGCTTCCACGTCGATCTAGGGGGTCCCCCCGAAGGCAACCATCTCGGCATGCCGGAGGACGGTGACCTCCCTAGGCCGGTGCCTCGCGTTGAGATCCCACGGGAGCTAGCTGTGGTCCCCGTTCAGGCGGGGGGGGGTCATGACCCACAGCTCGAGCAAATCCGCGGGGTGCAGGCCAGGCTCGACGAAGGAGCAGGAGCGCTTGAGCCGATCCGTCGGGACGTCGAGCAGGCATGGGCGGGCCAACCTTCGGCCGGAGAAATGCGTCATCTACCCCAGGGCTTCCAGCACCGCATCACCAACGACGTCAGGCTCAGACCACCACCCGCATCCAGTGGGGTCGGCCAGAACCTGGCGGCAGCAGCAATGCTTCTTTCGCGCGATGCCAGAGCCATCAACCACCGAGGGGCGGCGAATCCAGGGAGAGCTCAAGAATCTCCTGGAAGGCGCCACGGTCCGACGGGCCGAGAGCTCTGCCTCCCGAAGGCAGGGGTACCCCTCGGAACCTCATGCCGTGACTTCCCGATTCATGCGGGAAGCCTCGGTCTACACCGGGCGCACGCGCAACACCGCGCCTGCGGCCCCGGGTCGCCTCGGCAACGAGCACCATCACCGCGACCGTCGGGCTCACCTCGATGAGAGGGTGCGCCGGGGCTACCACCCCAGGCGTGGGGGACGCTACGACAGCGGGGAGGATCAGAGTCCCTCGCCCGAACCACCCGGTCCGCAAGCCTTCAGCCGAGCCATCCGACGGGCGCCGTTCCCGACCCGGTTCCGACCCCCGACTACTATCACAAAGTACTCGGGGGAGACGAGACCGGAACTGTGGCTCGCGGACTACCGTCTGGCCTGCCAACTGGGTGGAACGGACGATGACAACCTCATCATCCGCAACCTCCCCCTGTTTCTCTCCGACTCCGCTCGCGCCTGGTTGGAGCACCTGCCTCCGGGGCAGATCTCCAACTGGGACGACCTAGTCCAAGCTTTCGCCGGCAATTTCCAGGGCACGTATGTGCGCCCCGGGAATTCCTGGGACCTCCGAAGCTGCCGACAGCAGCCGGGAGAGTCTCTCCGAGACTACATCCGGCGATTCTCGAAGCAGCGCACCGAGCTGCCCAACATCACCGACTCGGATGTCATCGGCGCGTTCCTCGCTGGCACCACCTGCCGCGACCTGGTGAGCAAGCTGGGCCGCAAGACCCCCACCAGGGCGAGCGAGCTGATGGACATCGCCACCAAGTTCGCCTCCGGCCAGGAGGCGGTCGAGGCTATCTTCCGAAAGGACAAGCAGCCCCAGGGCCGCCCATCGGAAGGTACTCCCGTGGCGTCAACTCAGCGCGACGCCAAGAAGAAGGGCAAGAAGAAGTCGCAAGCGAAACGCGACGCCGCCGACGCGGACCTTGTCGCCGCCGCCGGGTACAAGAACCCTCGGAAGCCCCCCGGAGGTGCCAACCTCTTCGACAAGATGCTCAAGGAGCCGTGCCCCTATCACCAGGGACCCGTCAAGCACACCCTTGAGGAATGCGTCATGCTTCGGCGCCACTTCCACAGGGCCGGGCCACCCGCGGAGGGTGGCAAGGCCCGCGACGACGATAAGAAGGAAGATCACTAGGCAGGAGAGTTTCCCGAGGTCCGCGACTGCTTCATGATCTATGGTGGGCAAGCGGCGAACACCTCGGCTCGGCACCGCAAGCAAGAGCGCCGGGAGGTCTGCTCGGTGAAGGTGGCGGCGCCAGTCTATCTAGACTGGTCCGACAAGCCCATCACCTTCGACCGAGACGATCACCCCGACCATGTGCCGAGCCCGGGGAAATACCCGCTCGTCGTCGACCCCATCATCGGCGACGTTAGGCTCACCAAGGTCCTCATGGATGGAGGCAGCAGCCTCAACATCATCTACGCAGAGACCCTCGGGCTCCTGCGTGTTGATCTGTCCTCTGTCCGGGCAGGCGCTGCGCCCTTCCATGGGATCATCCCCGGGAAGCGCGTCCAACCCCTTGGACAGCTCGACCTTCCCGTCTGCTTCGGAACACCCTCCAACTTCCGAAGGGAGACCCTGACGTTCGAGGTGGTCGGGTTCCGAGGAACCTACCACGCGGTGCTGGGGAGGCCATGCTACGCGAAGTTCATGGCTGTCCCCAACTACACCTACCTGAAACTCAAGATGCCGGGCCCCAACGGGGTCATCACCGTCGGCCCCACGTACAAACACGCATTCGAATGCGACGTGGAGTGCGTGGAGTACGCCGAGGCCCTCATCGCCGACCTGGAGAGCCTCTCTAAGGAGGTGCCAGACGTGAAGCGTCACGCCGGCAACTTTGAGCCAGCGGAGACGGTTAAGTCCGTCCCCCTCGACCCCAGCGGTGACACCTCCAAGCAGATCCGGATCGGCTCCGGGTTCGATCCCAAATAGGAAGCAGTGCTCGTCGACTTTCTCCGCGCGAACGCCGACGTCTTCGCGTGGAGTCCCTCGGACATGCCCGGCATACCGAGGGATGTCGCCGAGCGCTCGCTGGACATCCGAGCCGGAGCCCGACCCGTCAAGCAGCCCCTGCGCCGATTCGACGAGGAGAAGCGCAGAGCCATAGGCGAGGAGATCCACAAGCTAATGGCGACAGGGTTCATCAAAGAGGTATTCCATCCCGAATGGCTTGCCAACCCTGTGCTTGTGAGAAAGAAAGGGGGGAAATGGCGGATGTGTGTAGACTACACTGGTCTCAACAAAGCATGTCCGAAGGTTCCCTACCCTCTGCCTCGCATCGACCAAATCGTGGATTCCACTGCTGGGTGCGAAACCCTGTCTTTCCTTGATGCCTACTCAGGGTATCATCAAATCAGGATGAAAGAGTCCGACCAGCTCGCGACTTCTTTCATCACGCCCTTCGGCATGTACTGCTATGTCACCATGCCGTTCGGCTTGAGGAATGCGGGCGCGACGTACCAGCGGTGCATGAACCATGTGTTCGGCGAACACATTGGCCGCACGATCGAGGCCTACGTCGATGACATCGTAGTCAAGATGAGGAAGGCCTCCGACCTCCTTTCCGACCTTGAAACGACATTCTGATGTCTCAAGGCGAAAGGCGTCAAGCTCAATCCCGAAAAGTGTGTTTTTGGAGTACCCCGAGGCATGCTCTTGGGGTTCATCGTCTCCGAGCGGGGCATCGAAGCCAACCCGGAGAAGATCGCAGCCATTACCAGCATGGGGCCCATCAAGGACTTGAAAGGCGTACAGAGGGTCATGGGATGCCTCGCGGCTCTGAGCCGCTTCATCTCGCGCCTCGGCGAAAGAGGTCTACCTCTGTACCGCCTCTTAAGGAAGGCCGAGTGCTTCACTTGTTCCCCTGAGGCCGAGGAACCCCTCGGGAACCTAAAGGCGCTCCTCACAAAGGCGCCTATCTTGGTGCCCCCAGCTGCCGGAGAAGCCCTCCTGGTCTACGTCGCCGCGACCACCCAGGTGGTCAGCGCCGCGATTGTGGTCGAGAGGCAAGAAGAGGGGCATGCATTGCCCGTTCAAAGGCCAGTCTACTTCATCAGCGAGGTACTGTCCGAAACCAAGATCCGCTACCCACAAGTTCAGAAGCTGCTATACGCGGTGATCCTAACGCGACGGAAGCTGCGACACTACTTCGAGTCTCATCCAGTAACTGTGGTGTCATCCTTCCCCCTGGGGGAGATCATCCAGTGCCGAGAGTCCTCGGGTAGGATTGCAAAGTGGGCGATGGAAATCATGGGCGAGACGATCTTGTTCGCTCCTCGGAAGGCCATCAAGTCCCAGGTCTTGGTGGACTTCGTGGCTGAATGGGTCGACACCCAGCTACCGACGGCTCCGATCCAACCGGAGCTCTGGACCATGTTCTTCGACGGGTCGCTGATGAAGACAGGAGCCGGCGCAGGCCTACTCTTCATCTCACCCCTCGGAAAGCATCTACGCTACGTGCTACACCTCCACTTCCCGGCGTCCAACAATGTGGCCGAATATGAGGCTCTAGTCAACGGGTTGCGGATCGCCATCGAGCTAGGGGTCCGACGCCTCGACGCTCGCGGTGACTCGCAGCTCGTCATCGACCAAGTCATGAAGAACTCCCATTGTCGCGACCCGAAGATGGAGGCCTGCTGCGATGAGGTTCGGCGCCTAGAAGACAAGTTCTACAAGCTCGAGCTCAACCACATCGCTCGGCGCTACAACGAGACTGCGGACGAGCTGGCTAAAAAAGACTCGGGGCGAACGACGGTTCCCCCGGACGTCTTCTCCCGAGACCTGCATCAACCCTCCGTCAAGATCGACGACACGTCCGAGCCCGAGGTACCCTCGGCCCAGTCCGAGGCACCCACGGCTCAACCCGAGGCGCCCTCGGCTCAGTCCGAGGCACCCTCGGCTCATCCCGAGGCACCCTCAGCTCGGCCCGAGGCGCCCTCGGTTCAGTCCGAGTTACCCTCGGCCCCCGAGGGTGAGGCACTGCGCGTCGAGGAGGAGCGAAGCGGGGTCGCGCCTAATCGAAACTGGCAGACCCCGTACCTGCAATATCTCCACCGAGGAGAGCTACCCCTCGACCGAGCCGAGGCTCGGCGGGTGGCGCGGCACGCCAAATCGTTCGTCTTGCTGGGAGATGAGAAGGAGCTCTACCACTGCAGCCTCTCAGGCATCCTCCAGCGATGCATCTCCATCGCCGAAGGTCAGGAACTCCTGCGAGAGATACACTCGGGGGCTTGCGGCCATCACGCAGCGCCTCGAGCTCTTGTCGGGAACGCTTTCCGGCAAGGCTTCTACTGGCCGACGGCGGTGGCCGACGCTACCAGAATCGTCCACACCTGCGAAGGGTGTCAATTCTACGCGAGGCAGACCCACTTGCCCACTCAGGCTCTGCAGACGATACCCATCACCTGGCCTTTTGCGGTGTGGGGTCTGGACCTCGTCGGCCCCTTGCAGAAGGCACCCGGGGGCTACACGCACCTGCTGGTCGCCATCGACAAATTCTCCAAGTGGATCGGGGTCCGACCCCTGAACAGCATCAGGTCCGAGCAGGCGGTGGCGTTCTTCACCAACATCATCCATCGCTTCGGGGTCCCGAACTCCATCATCACCGACAACGGCACCCAGTTCACCGGCAGAAAGTTCCTGGACTTCTGCGAGGATCACCACATCCGGGTGGACTGGGCCGCCGTGGCTCATCCCATGACGAATGGGCAGGTGGAGCGTGCCAACGACATGATTCTACAAGGGCTCAAGCCTCGGATCTACAACGACCTCAACAAGTTCGGCAAGCGATGGATGAAGGAACTCCCCTCGGTGGTCTGGAGTCTGAGGACAACGCCGAGCCGAGCCACGGGCTTCACGCCGTTCTTTCTAGTTTATGGGGCCGAAGCCATCTTGCCCACAGACTTAGAATACGGTTCCCCGAGGACGAGGGCCTACACCGACCAAAGCAACCAAGTCAGCCGAGAAAACTCGCTGGACCAGCTGGAGGAGGCTCGGGACCAGGCCTTGCTACACTCGGCGCGGTACCAGCAGTCCCTGCGACGCTACCACGCCCGAGGGGTCCGGTCTCGAGACCTCCAGGTGGGCGACCTGGTGCTTCGGCTGCGACAAGACGCCCGAGGGCGGCACAAGCTCATGCCTCCCTGGGAGGGGCCATTCGTCGTCGCCAAGGTTCTGAAGCCCGGAACATACAAGCTGGCCAACAGTCAAGGCGAGGTCTACGGCAACGCCTGGAACATCCAACAGCTACATCACTTCTACCCTTAAGATGTTTTCAAGTTGATCATATTCCTCGCACCCACGCAAAGTTTAGTCATCAAGGAAGGGTCGGCCTCGCCTCGGCAAAGCCCGACCCTCCCTCGGGGGCTAAAAGGGGGGGAACCCCCTCTGCGTCGAAATTTTCCTCGAAAAAAAGATCTTTTCTGCCAGAATGTCTTTCGCGCTTTTTGGCTTCTTCGAAAGTGGATCCTGAAAACGACGGAGTACACGTAAGCAGCCAAGGCTGACCGAGCCGAGGGACTCCTACGCCTCCGGGATACGGATACCTCACTCATCACCTTCTGCGATAAGTAACTCATGTTCGGATAAGTGATTCTGCGGACCGAACAAGTCTTCACGTTCGAAAGCTCTTCTGCCGAAGCGATCCTTCGAGCCTTCTCGACTGTGTCGGTGACAGAGCCCCATGGACGGGTAAGAGTGCGTGTAAGCGGCAAGGCCGACCGAGCCGAGGGACTCCTACGCCTCCGGGATATGGATACCTCACTCATCACCTTCCGCGAGAAGCAACTCTTGCTCGCACAAACATTTCTGTTACCGACAAAAAAGTCCAGATACTCGAAACGAAAGGAAAAGAGACGCAGCTTTACAACATGGCGAAGGTGTGTTTAGGCCTCGGCGGCCGCAGGAAACATACACTATAAGACAATCCAATCCTGCAGGCTCGGATCTTGACGGCTGAAGGGAGCAGCAGCACCCTAGGCATCGACGACACCTTCGGCGAGGGCCGACCTAGCCTCGGACGGCGACGCGGTCCGAGGATCTCCACTCTGGAGGACGACGTCATCACCACGCCCGGGCCATCACCGCCAGGGTCTTCTCCGGGAATCCGGCCCGAGCAGGCGGCTCGGCCGGTCACCCCGGGGCCTCGGCCAGTCACCTTCCAAGGACGTCAATCTGGCCCGAGCAGGCGGCTCGGCCGGTCACCCCGGGGCCTCGGCCAGCTGCCCTCCAAGGACGTCAGCCCGACCCGAGGCCTCGGCTGGTCAATTCCGGCATCGGTCCCGCTAACGGACGACCCGGCCAAGCTCCGGCCAACCAGGTCTTCTTTTCGAGCCAACTCCGCCTTTGTTCATGTTGACGCCGCTACCCCTGGCCTCGGCTCATCGAAGAGCGGCCGAGGGGTTCCTTTAACTAAGCTAGAGAAGCCTCGGACAACAAGGCCGACTGAGCCGAGGGACTCCTACGCCTCCGGGATACGGATACCTCACTCGTCACCTGTACACGAGGCGACTCACGCTTGGTGAAGCGGTTTAGACAACCAACAGGCGAGTCTTAGTGCTCGAAAAGGAGGAAAAAACACGGCTCCGTGCCGAAAATACATACATGTTCAGGCCCCGACAGCCACGATGAACAAAAACCCTGGCATTCGAAGTGCCATTACAAACGGAACTCCGGTTCCGCCTCCGCAGGTACGAACAACCCCACTCGACGAGGGAGAGGCCTGCGGAGCAACAGAAGACCGACGAACGGCTTGTCGTCGCCCGCCCCAGCAGCGGCGATGATGAAGACTTCTGTCCCGGGGGGGCCGAACAGCAGCAGTGATGACCTCAGGGCGGATGCTGCTGCCAGGAGGCCCCCGCCCATGCCCAAACTCGAGAGGCAAGGACGGGCAAAAGGCCGTAGAGTTGGAGGTCGGTCCGCGGGTGGCACCGGCAAACTCGTCGGCGGCGGAACCTCTTCCAGCTGCCGTGGCGGGAGGCGGCACCGGGAGCGGCTCCGAAGCCGCTCGGCTCAGCGAGCCGGGCACGGTGCAGCTGTCAGCGCCACGGACGACTCCCGCCCTTCCCCCCGATCACTGAGGGAAGGAGCAGGCCACCGCCCACGCAGGGGCTGACCCCAACTCGGCACACTCCCCTCCCCAGCACTAGTGATGAAAATCCTTGAGGCTGAGGGAGGGGCAGAGGCTGCAGCCCGGCTCGCTTTCCCCCACAATCAAACTGGAGGTCACCATCTTGGGTGACTGCCAGTGGAGGGGTGCAGCCGGGCTGCATGATGAAAATCCTTGAAGCCGAACGATGGCTGAAAGGTACCAACTCCCGCGGAGTTGCGTTCCTCCAACGACGAGGCGGAAAGACGGCGGATCTCCCCCATCCGGGGGCTTGGAAGGTGGAAAGGCACGATGCATAAGGGAGCGCGAAGACATGGTCGCCTTCCAAGGGGGTCACCCTCCTTTTAAGGGCGGTTCTCCCTACTCGCGTCCCCAGCCGTCACGGGCTGAGTCTTCTCCAACACACTCCAAGGTCCTCCCCTGCGGCGCGGGGGCTGGGTCCCACACGTCATGCAAGCCGGCTCAGAGCAGAAGAAGCCAAACCGCCGCGCGCGGTGCGTACAACCGCCCACCGGTTACAAGCGACCCTCCACTTTTGCCCAGACCAGCGGGCAAAAGGGTGGGCAGCCATGCAGGCGGCATGCAACCGCGCCAAGTGGGCGCGCTTCTCCGACTCCCAACACGCCCGGCATGGAGGCCCAGGCCCACGCGTCATGCAACCGGCGCGCCGAATGCTTCGTGCATGCAACTGCACCGCCACTTGCGCCACTACCGCGCCTCCTTGACTGCAGAACCAATACCGCGACTCGAGGCGACCCGGCGCGCGACCCAGCAGCACCAGCCTGGCGCGACGGTCAACGCGGCCAAAGGTGGGCCGGCAGTAATGGCGGTGGCAAGCGGGCAGGAGCAGCGGCCACGTCGTCAGCCAAGCTTACGTCCCATCCGGGGGCAGCGAGAGAACCCTCTCCCACGGCGTGAAGACAACGCGCCCGTGATCCGTTCCTCGAACGGCTCGCGCACGCGCAACGGTCGCCCCTCCAACCACTCGCCCCGTCGCATTAACGCCGCGGCGGGACACGCGGCGCCTCTGGCAGGAGAAGCGGGCGACGCTTCACCTTCGCCATAATGACCGCGTCCAAAAAGGTATGCCGCGTTGTTCGATTTCGTATCCTTTTCCGTTTTTCCTCTTTCTCTCTCTTGCAACAGGGACCGGGAAAGGGGGATACCCCGAAAAGGATCCTTCCCCGAGAAGGAACCAGGCTCCAAGCCCCCTACTGATCAGAGGTTCGAAGGCTGGCCCCCCAGAAGGGTTCAACAGCCGCCTCAGATCGCGTGGGCCCTACACCCACTACTGGTCAGAGGTTCAAAGGCCGGCCCCTCGAAAGGGTTCAACGACCGCCTCAGGCTACTCGGGGCTCCGCGCCCAATACTGATCAGGGGTTCGAAGGCTGGCCCCCGAAGGGTTCACAGCCGCCTCAGACGCCGAGCGAGGGATGACCATGGGTACGTTCGATACATAACCAAGGCTCGGGCTGCGCTCCCGAGGTACCCTAGGACATTTCCGAGACCGGCGGGAACGATCTTGTAATGGAATCCCATCAGAGGGAGGCATCGAGCCCTCGGACCCCGTCGCCAGGGGACCGGGTCCGGCAGATCACCCGCAGGTACTTTTGGGCGTGCCTCTGGGCCCCTAGCCGACCCCTAACGAACGGGGCACGAACGTCCACTCGGATCACCCGCTTGCAGCTCAACGGAGACACCATGTTCGATGCCCATCGAGGGCAACATGGCGCTTTTCCCCCCTCCTCCTTGCGGAAAGGCGACGCAGGGGCGTATGTAAAAAAGCCGAGTCTACCCCTAACCGCCCTCTCGCTCTGTGCAGAGGCTCGGGGGCTGCTCTCGCAAACCCGGCTCCGGCCGAACCATTGACAGCGTCAACATACCAGCCCGAGAACTTGGGACCCGACCGTACACCCGGGCTACGGCCAGCTCGCATGAGGGAACGACCAGACCAGCCGAAGCACTACATGAGGCATTAAGACCTCGAAGGAGTGAAACCACTCCTCCGAGGCCTCGGGGGCTACACCCGGCGGGTGCGCTCGCGCGCACCCACCGGAACAAAAGGCAACCGAGAAAGGCTGGTCCCCTTGCAAAAAAGTGCGGCGAAAGCCTCCAAGCGAGTGCAAACACTCCCTTCGAGGCTCGGGGGCTACTGTCGGGGACCATAATTAGGGGTACCCTCAAGGCTCCTAATTCTCAGCTGGTAACCCCCATCAGCACAAAGCTGCAAAGGCCTGATGGGTGCGATTAAGTCAGGGATCAGTCCATTCGAGGGACACGATCACGCCTCGCCCGAGCCTAGCCTCAGACAAGGGCAGCCGACCCCGGAGGATTTCCGTCTCGCCCGAGGCCCCCCTTCAGCGGCGAACATATTCCCGGCTCGCCCGAGGCCCTGCCTTCGCTAAGAAGCAACCCTGACCAAATCGCCGCACCGACCGACCAAGTCGTAGGAGCATTTAATGCAAAGGTGGCCTGACACCCTTATCCTGACGCGCGCGCCCCAGCCGGCAGAGCCGGAGTGACCGCCGTCACTTCACCGCTCCACTGACCGGCCTGACAGAAGGACAGCGCCGCCTGCGCCACTCCGACTGTAGTGCCACTTGACAGAGTAAGACTGACAGGCAGTGAGGCCCTGCCGAAGGCACCATAGGAAGCTCCGCTTCGCCCGACCCAGGTCTCGGACTCGGGCTAAGCCCCGGAAGACGGCGAACTCCGCTCCGCCCGACCCAGGGCTCGGACTCGGGCTAAGTCTCGGAAGACGGCAAACTCCGCCCGACCCAGGGCTCGGACTCGGGCTAAGTCCCGGAAGACGGCGAACTCTGCTCCGCCCGACCCAGGGCTCGAACTCGGGCTAAGTCCTAGAAGACGGCGAACTCTGCCCGACCCAGGGCTCGGACTCGGGCTAAGTCCCGGAAGACGGTGAACTCCGCTCCGCCCGACCCAGGGCTCAGACTCGGGCTAAGTCCCAGAAGACGGCGAACTCCGCCCGACCCAGGGCTCGGACTCGGGCTAAGTCCCGGAAGACGGCGAACTCCGCTCTGCCCGACCCAGGGCTCGGACTCGGGCTAAGTCCCGGAAGACGGCGAACTCCGCCCGACCCAGGGCTCGGACTCGGGCTAAGTCTCAGAAGACGGCGAACTCCGCTCCGCCCGACCCAGGGCTTGGACTCGGGCTAAGTCCCGGAAGACGGCGAACTCCGCCCGACCCAGGGCTCGGACTCGGGCTAAGTCCCGGAAGACGGCGAACTCCGCTCCGCCCGACCCAGGGCTCGGACTCGGGCTAAGTCCCGGAAGACGGTGAACTCCGCCCGACCCAGGGCTCGGACTTGGGCTCGGCCCCAGAAGACGACGATCTCCGCCTCGCCCGACCCAGGGCTCGGACTTGGGCTCGGCTCCAGAAGACGACGAACTCCGCTTCGCCCGACCCCAGGGCTCGGACTCCGCCCCGGCACCAGCCGGCAATCTCCGCCTCGCTCGACCTGGGGACTCGGACTCGACCTCGGCTTCGGAGGAGCTTCCACATCGCCCAACCTAGGGCGCAGACCAGCCACGTCAACAGGAGGCGCCATCATCACCCTACCCCGAGCTGACTCGGGCCGCAGGGAACAAGACCGGCGTCCCATCTGGCTCGCTCCGCCAGATAGGCAATGATGGCACCCCGCATG
The DNA here is from genome assembly GCA_029449295.1 of Zea luxurians. Lineage (NCBI taxonomy): Eukaryota > Viridiplantae > Streptophyta > Magnoliopsida > Poales > Poaceae > Zea > Zea luxurians. The sequence continues at coordinate 9,152,752 of JAOPSE010000077.1, forward strand.
CTCTGTGACGACGGTGGCTCTCAGCCCCCTTACGGAAGCAAGAGGACGTCAGCAAGGACTCAACCGCTCCGACAGCTGTCCCTCCGCCAAGCTCCATCGCTCCTCCGACGGCCACGACATCACACCAGCTGGGTGCCAAGATCTCTCTGGCTGCCACAACGGCATGTACCTAGGGCGCTAGCTCACCTCCGCTAGACACGTAGCACTCTGCTACACCCCCCATTGTACACCTGGATCCTCTCCTTGCGCCTATAAAAGGGAGGACCAGGGCCCTCTTAGAGAAGGTTGGCCGCGCGGGGACGAGGACGAGAACAGGCGCTCGCCGGAGGCCGCTCGCTCCCTCTCCCGCGTGGACGCTTGTAACCCCCTACTGCAAGCGCACCCGACCTGGGCACGGGACGAACACGAAGGCCGCGGGATTCCCACCTCTCTCACGCCGGTCTCCGGCCGCCTCGCTCTCCCCCCTTCGCGCTCGCCCTTGCGCTCGACCCATCTGGGCTGGGGTACGCGACGACATTCACTCATCGGCCCAGGGACCCCCCGGTCTCGGAACGCCGACAAATGTATTATTTGGTAGGAGATTTATTTGTTGCATATTTATAAATCAAATATATGAATCCTCATAGGATCTCATGACGAATCTTCGGAATCCTATTAACTGCATTATTTAGTTCATTCCATTTGCCAGATATATTACATAGCAGAACAGTGTTTATTCAACACATACGTGGGATGAGTCTCTCACAAGACCACTTGAACCATCACATTCACCACACATTATTTCAATAGTGCCCATAAATGTCCGAACTTCAAGCTCGTGACTTTCATTTTGCGATTATTGGTTCAGCCTCGATTGCATTTATCAATGACCCGATAAGAGAGCTTAAAGCACTCATGCCTAGGACTTTGTTTTAGATCCATTTGCAATCTAGAGGGGCAAGATAGCTGTCGACATATTTGTCTCCCACATTTAATAATGATCTCTGTCATTTCCCAAAACGAAAGATTCATTGTTCCGTATCCCAGCACAATGATATTGCACGCATTGCTAGGAATTTCATCATCAAGATGAACCTCATCGTGAGGCAAATCACCAGCAGGGCGAGTTCATCGGAGGAGAGTTATTACAGACCACGTGAATCAGCAATCAGAACATATGCTTTGACTAAGGCCAATGGATCATATTCGCAGGCGTCCCCGAGAATAGATCAAATGTCAATAAGTCAAATGTGGATATGATATTAATCCCAAGTATATCCACATCTACATCAGGTAGAAACATTCATACCAATATGGTTACTCCTCAACGATTTCTGGCAAACTCCATATACATAGGAGTACACACCGAACGACAGGTTCAGTTTGGCTTTTGTGCGTTTAATAGAATATTGAGGCATTACAATATATGGGCATTCCTCCCCCTAATGCCGAGATGTTCTTAAAAGCATACAGATAAAATCCCCAACCACAATCATCCAGTTGTGGCCAATGTATACTATTGTGGTGATTTATTTGGGAAATCTTACGCACATTACAGATAAGGGTTTTATGCAGTGAGCTTTGGACTTATATTAATGTAGTGGCATGAATACTACATATTTGTTCATCAATATGAAGGGTTAGTCTCAACATCCAGTGAGACACGCAACAACAAGTTGCTTCGTGGTTACAATTCTGCAAAGTTATTTTTATTATTACCAAATGTATAGTCAATCATTAAGATTTAGACTGATATACGCAACACTATTTTATGCATAAGGTTCCCTCAGAGGCTCATGCACACCATTCGTCGTTTGGAGCTAGTAGTTGACTTCAGATCAACAACTAAAATGACCATCAGGGTCTAGCGCTCACAAGGACATTCACTGGTTGCATTGTGCTTTTAAGCACATAGGAAAATGTGTGCGTAGATAATGTTAGTAAAGTGCACGGCATCAGGCCAATGCTGCCAAGCAAAGATTTTTATATGCAGAGATGTATAGGCCAGCTCGTTTTATTATTGCCCATGTTTACCCAATTACTCATACCGTTCTGAAATTGGGTATCGATTTATGCAACATTTTTAGGTATTATAATTTTGAGAGAGAACTTATAACAATAGATAATAATTTATGATGTTGCCAGCAGGGCAAATATTTCTCCTCATATGATATACCAATTTGTTCTATAAAGCATTATTTCGATCTCTTCGTTGTTCGGCAAAAAGAGAAGCTTTGGAATAGAACAGACAAGGCCAAGAATTCATTTTATCTGGGAAAATCACCATATAACTAGCTTTTGATGAAGCAAATGATGACAACTGCTTGGCAAGAACGAAACAAGACTGGTATCCGCCTAGGATCCATCTTTAACAACAGATAGTACTGCTCTCATACGAAGAAATCATCAGGAGTAGAGAGGATACAACAGGTCTCTACAAGATCTTCATATTTCTATCACAAATTATCATCACTAGTAGTCTAGTGGTCAAGACATATGACTCTTCTGGCTCCAAGGGCCAATAACATGTTAATGTCTAATTTAGCTTCAAGCTCTGTGGTGATGTGGGATTTCATAGTTATTTGTCTACTCTTCTCACTTCTGGTAGATCGGAGGTAGATAATGGTAAGCATGCCAAAGGGTGGAATTCAATGTAGTTCGGCTACATAAACCCTAGGTATGTGTCCATTCAGGACCGACCTTTACCATTTAGCTTACAGTGTATACCAAACTTGTCAAAGGACTATCCCGAGTCAATTCAGTGACTATAAGTATTTACAATTCCAAGAGATGTATGACAAGCATAGAGGTTTTAGATAGAACGAGTAAAGTGGTTCGACGGGAACACACTATGATTTTCACATCAACATAGTGAAAATTTTCTCAGAATAACCTCTCGGTATACTCGCAACTTCGTGTTGCTGGCGATTACATGTCCTTTTATCTCATAGTTTGCTTCATGTCATTTAGCGACAAAGAGAGCAATGTGCTAACATCTGGTTGAGCATTGTATGGCTGAGATTTATAGTCTTAAATTATTTGGTAAGGCCTTTTGCTTACTAATAGAATCCCAATTTGTGATGTCTTCTATGCCAAAAAGGCTTTCATGCATTATATTATATATCTTCGGGTTACTTCGGGTAAAACTTTATGCATGAGGAGAGAGCAGAAAATTAACTTATCTGTGTTTAATTGTATTTCAATTTAATTTCCCAGATTTCCAAGCACTATAGAGCTTGATATAGTTGTTAAGGCCACTTGGCGATACATATAAATATATGATGCCACACAACACAATCAAATAAAATATAGAGCCAAACAAAATTGTTTACGAAGGTTGCACATAATGTGATTTCATGGGCTTGAACGACACACCACAATCCACGCGAGTACAAGCTCTAGCGTCTGGTGTCAACGCATGTGCGGCCATCAGGGCTACAACAACACAACAATCCTTCGTAATAAGCGCAACAGACACAATTATGGCTCGATAATCGGGGTACATGATAAGTCCATGCAACATGCGCAACATGCGCAATTGTGGTTCGATGATCACGGCTGACAAAGAGTGCCTACAGGGCATGCGAAAAATACTCGACTCATCGATGGCGGTTCCACTCAACGGGAGCTGTCCGATTAAATGAGAGTGCTACATAGCAATCACATGACGCAGCTAAGTTCGTACGACACAAATACTGTGTCGTGTTGCCAGGGCGCAGCCAATGCTCAGCTAATGCCATAACTCAACCAATTAACAACTCAGCCTGATCCGCATGTTCGGGTACCCACTATACAATTTAATCGCTCGGCGTGAGTCTCAAAGCTCAACGCGACACAAATATGTCTAGCGATTTAAGTATGTGCATTATAGCCTTCATATATATTTTAATAATTTTCTGATATTTACTGTATGAAATAAAGCAGAAAAATAATAATAGAATTAATGCATGAGCATAAACAGATCAGGTACATAAAGGCATTTTTCCCATATTCAAGCATGTGTTTTTGTACTAATTATTTACTGCGGGAAATAATTAATTAAAGTGGAAATTGTAACATAAAACATATTTTATTCTTCTTGTTATTTGCAAAGGAAATAAAAAGAATAAATAACATAGAGCATGCATACAAATTTAAGTTGTACATTAATTTGACAGGATTTTATAGGAAAAAAACTATAAATCCCATTAAGGTAACAACTCTATTTCTTGTCTTTTGTTTTCTTATTTGTTTTCATCCGAGCATGCAACTCCTTCTCAACCATGCATGCATTCCGGGTCAAACCTGCGCACGCCCCAATCCCTATCCGGTATTCGCGCGTCCACCAACTCGGAGGCAAAGCGAAAACGTGGCATGCTGCCATGCACATGCAAGCGATTTTTCCTTTTCAACTAAAAATGCGCCACACCGCCAATAGCTTTGACTAGCCACTCGCCTCCATGCAGTCAAAAGGAGACACGAGAACGACGCCCCGTCAACATGCATTGGCACCGCGCAGGCGCTTCCAGCGCGACAAGGGCGTGGGCAATCCATCGAATGGCAGTTCATCGCGCATGGATCACAACTCATGCACAACAACAGATTAAGAACAGTAAACATACCGTTCCATTACGTAGAGGAAAAATCAAAGTCTGTCGCGTAGGACAGTTCGGCTAGGCCAGAAGACCTGCCGGCTTGATGTAGAGTTGATGCAGATCTGATCCATAGCAACGTCGCGGTAGAGCGTGCTGATAACGTGTTGAGAACTACGTTACCACGGATCACCAGATCCGCTCCCTTCCCTCCCGTCAGCAGTATAGGCGCGAGAAGCTGTAGAAGACCCGTCTCCCTTCCCATAAGCACGACAGAAGAAATACACGAGACATAGGATATAGGGTTGGGCCTCTGGCCTCTTTCTCTTCTCTGTCATATGAAGGGTTGTACAGGTTCCTTATATAGAGATGTGAGACCCCTCAGGGGCAAAGTCGGTATTTGCCCACATAACCCTAACTAGGGTTACTTAACAGATACAACGCACACCAGATGTGTTGCATCGGCCACGACACCCAGAGTCTCTGGTGCAAAACGCACCAGAGAGCCGGGCACACCACACTAAAAATGTGTCCAGTGTAACACCGGTGGATTGAATGGTCGGTGTTGGGGCGAAGGCAAAGACGCCACCCTTCGCTCTTGGGGCCTTCGCCGTAAACGCCGGCCCAACAGAGACAAGACAACGGGTAGGGACACCCTTCGCCCGGGGCCTTCGCCGTAAACGCCGGCCCAACGGAGACAAGACAACGGGCAGGGACACCCTTCGCCCCATACGACATCGGACGAAGACTCGTGGCGAGGTCATCCCACCGGGCGGCCTCGTCCAGCACGGAGGCCCATGTGAGATCCGGCCCATTGTGACAGGCCCTGCGTGGCCGCTGCGTGTTACGGGCCTAATTTATAAAGGCGTCCCTGTAATTATGGTTTGTAACCCCGCTTTATGGGAATATTCCGGGGATAACCTAGGTGTCTGAGGGCACATGCGTCCTTAACACGGGACGCTGGGCACTCGGACACCTATAAATACCCCCGCAAAGTGCCCTTGAGAGGCTAGAAAAACAGAGCTTTTTCCATCACGTGCTGAAACCCTGTTTGCGCTATTACTCCCCCCCGTTGGATCAACTTGCGCCAGTGAGCAAGTTCCAACATTTGGCGCCCACCGTTCGTGCTACGAAAAACCACCCGCGATGGCACCCAAGAAAGCTAGCTCGAAGGCTGACGAGGCTGCGAAGGCAGCACTGCTGGCCGCAAGGAAGGGCAAGGCCCTCGCTCTCACCCACTCCACTCACCAAGAGGCTGCTGAAGACGACGCCCTCCGCACCTGCGGCCCTGAAGGACAACCGCAGCCTCCCCCAGGCTTCGCCCCACCGGAAGGCGCGGACCTCACCGAGGACGGTGAGGTCCTCGGCTTCGCTCCACCGGAGGGCGCGAACCTCTCTAAGGACGGTGAAGTCCTTGGCATTTCAGCGGAAGAACAGCTACAGCTGCGCGCACTGCGCCTCAAGAACCACAATCTCCAGAGGCAAAAAGAGATACTAGAGGCCAAGCGCCAACGCGTGTCTGCACTAGCCAGGGTGCGGCAAATGATACGCGACGAAGAGCAGAAGGCCCAGGACCTCGAGCGGGAGATCGCGCTGATGCAGCGCGAAGGCCACCTCGGCCTGCAACATGGGCCACCCCTGCAACACCGCGCACAAGTGGAAGACACACGCGAAGGCCACCGCGGCCTGCAGCATGGGGCACCCCTGCAGCAGCGCGCGCAGGCGGAAGACCCGCACTTCCCCCAGCGTGACTACGCCTTCCCAGCTGCCGCGCCATTTCAAGGGGTGAACTACCTCGACGAGCGAAGTCCCCTGGCGCCACATCTGCAAGTGACACCCTGGCCTGCCAACTTCCGGGCAGGGACCTATCCCAAGTACAACGGCAGCACGGACCCTGCACAGTACATCATGAGTTATCAGGTCACCATTGCATCTTCCGGAGGGGACGACGCCACAATGGCCAAGTCTTTCATCATCGCCCTCGAAGGCCCAGCTCTCACCTGGTTCACCAGGTTGCCCCCGCTGTCCATTGACTCCTGGAGAAGCCTAAGGGACAAATTCCTGCTCAACTTCCAAGGGTACCGCCCAGACACCGACGCCTTGGCCGAACTCTCACTCTGCAAGCAGCTGGAAAAAGAGACTCTGCGGGAATATTACCACAAGTTTCTAACACTCAAGTCACAGCTGCCCTCAGTTGATGACCAGATCACCATTCACTACGCCATTAGTGGCCTTCGCGCCGGCGTCCTTTACAGTCATTGCATCAGGGACCCGCCCAAGAACCTTCAGGAGTTATATCAACTATTTGAAAAATACGCCAAATCCGTAGAGCTCCACCAGCGCAAGGTTGAGTCCCAGAGAAAGACCAAAGATGCTCCACAGTCCAGCCGCACGTGGACGAGGACTCCACAGCCAGACTCCGGCCGAGACGGCCGTAACCAGCAGCAGGTGCACAACATCGCCAACCAGCACCCCGCTGGTGATGCCCCTTGCCGCCAGGAGTATCCCCCCAGGGCCGCGGAGGTGGAACTCGCGGTAGGGGCCAGGGACGCGCGCAGCCGCCGCACCGATTCTACTGTCTCTTCCACGGCGAAGACTGCGCCCACCAAACAAAAGACTGCCCAGAAACGAAGGCCACCAGAGACAGGATGGCACGGGCGCAACCGGCCGACAACCCAAGGGTCGTCGCACACACTTATCAGCAACACCCTCCACCATATATCCACGCCCCCGCTCCGCATCCACCGCACCACGCTTACCAACACCATCAGGAAGTACAAATCGTACGTCCCCCACCCCCGCCTCCACACCAGCAACAACAAAACATCCCCCACCCCCACGCCCCCAAGCAAGAAGACTTCGCCGATCAGCCGTATCGCGGAGTCATTCATATGATCACTGGTGGGTCCAGTGTCGACTTCGACACCAAGCGACAAAAGCGGGACCACTACCGCAGCATCAACCACGTCGCCATCACCGGTCCAGTCGTGCAGACGAAGTGGTCCCATGTACCGCTAACTTTCGACGCCCGAGACGTCGACCTGCGCAGCGCCCCCCACATCGACGCCATGGTCATCAACTGCAGCGTGGCAGGCTGGGACCTGCACAAAGTCCTCGTTGATAATGGCAGCCAGGCAGACATCACATTCCTCCATGCCTTCGACCGCATGGGCATAAGCCACAACTTGCTCAAGCCTTCGGACAATCCATTATATGGCTTCGGCGGCAAGGGCACGTTTCCTATCGGCAAAATAGAGTTGCCTCTCTCCTTCGGTGTAGCGCCCAATGCCCGAAGTGAGCAAATAACCTTCGACATCGTCGACATGGTGTATCCGTACAACGCTATCATGGGCCGGGGCTCCATCAACAAGTTTGAGGCAGCCATTCACGGATTGTACCTGTGCATGAAGATACGAGGTCCGTTGGGCGCCATCTCGGTCTACGGCAATCAGCAGACCGCGCGCAACATAGAGCGGGACTTCGTCCCCGGGCAAAGAAATGTCCACTGCCTCACGGCCCAGCGCGAAGTCCCAACGCCCGCCAGCTCAACTGAAAAACAGCACAAGGCGCAGCTGCAAAGCAACGACGGGACCAAGACTGTCCCCCTCGACCTGGCCACACCCAAGCAAACAGTCACGATCAGCGAAGACCTCACCTCGCATGACAAGGAAAAGCTCCTGTGCTGCTTGTCTAAGAACAAGGACGTCTTCGCTTGGTCAGCCCTCGACCTGGTCGGGGTCAGCCGGTCCATAATTGAGCACAGCCTGGGCATCGACCCCTCGGTAAGACCGAAAAAACAACGTCTTTGCAAAATGTCCGACGAGAAGACAGAGGCCGCAAAGGCAGAGGTACACCGCCTCCTGGAAGCCAAATGTATCGAGCCAGTGGCTTACCCCACGTGGCTCTCCAATGTGGTAATGGTGCAGAAAAAGAGCGGCAAGTGGCGAATGTGCATAGACTTCACCAGCCTCAATAAGGCCTGCCCAAAGGACAACTTCCCTTTGCCCCGGATCGACAAAATAGTCGATAGCGCGGCCGGGTGCGAGGTCATGTCACTCCTCGACTGCTTCTCTGGTTATCATCAAATATACATGAAGGAGGAGGACAAGGCCAGCACCAGCTTCATAACACCCTTCGGCACATATTGCTTTATCAGAATGCCGGAGGGACTCAAGAACGCCGGGTCTACCTTCTCCCGGCTCACCAAAACAGTGCTCGAAGGGCAAGTCGACAGAAACGTATTCACATACGTGGACGACATCATCGTCGCCAGCAGGAATAAAGAGGACCATCTCGCAGACCTCGCCGAGACATTCGCGAACATGCGGGACGCACGGCTTCGCCTCAACCCCGATAAATGCGTCTTCGGTGTCCGCCAGGGGAAAATATTGGGTTATCTGGTATTGCACCGTGGCATCGAGGCCAACCTAACTAAAATCCAGGCCATCATCAACATGGCGCCCCCGCAGTCAGCCAGAGAGGTCCAGCGTCTGACGGGCAGATTGGCCACCCTCAACAGATTCATTTCCAAGTCTGCTGCGAAGTCTTCCCTTCCTCAAAACACTCTGCGGCGCAAAAGACTTCGCTTGGGGACCAGAGCAGGCGGCGGTCTTCGCCTCACTAAAACAGTACATGATGGAGTTGGCCGTCCTTATGAGCCCCGACTCTTCGCTACCACTGTTGCTCTACGTCGCGGCTTCGCCGCACGCGGTCAGTGCGGCACTGGTTCAGGAGCAGACAGTAGAGGGCGTGATCAGGTAGTGCCTAGTATATTATGTCTTCGAGGTGCTCACACCATCAAAGTGTAACATGACGAAGCTCGAAAAGATTGCATATGCAGTCATTATGTCTTCGCGCAAATTGCGCCACTACTTTGAAGCATTCAAGGTCCGCGTCACCTCAGATAGGGGACTCGGCGAATTATTCAGAAACCCGGAGGCATCGGTACGGATCGCCAAATGGGTGGCCGAACTCTCTGGCTACCACATCACTTTCGAGCCCAGGACTGCGATCAAGTCACAAGTTCTAGCAGACTTCATTGTCGACTGGACCGGGCCAATAACACAGCCAGAGCCGTCCGCAGAGAAGGTTTGGACAATACACTGCGACGGCGCTTGGTGCCATGCGGGGGCAGGCGCTACTGCAGTCATCACCTCACCCGCCGGGGTCAAGCACAGATACGCGGCACGCTTAAGCTTCGCCCTAAAGTCTGACAGATGCACAAACAACATCGCAGAATACGAAGCTGTTATCCTCGGCCTCCGCAAGTTAAGAGCCCTCGGCGTCACCACCTGCATAGTCCGCACAGACTCCAGGGTAGTCGCCGGCCAAGTCGAAAAGGACTATGCAGCAAAGGACCCCGCACTTATGCAGTACCTCGCGGCCATCCGAAGCCTCGAGAAACAATTCAAAGGATTCACTGTGCAGCATGTGGACCGGGCCAAGAATGAAGAAGCTGACGCGTTGGCCAAGGCGGCCGCCAGGGGCGAAGCCCTCCCCTCCGACGTGTTCTATCACGTCATCGGCACACCAGCCGTCCGCAGCCCCGAAGGGCTCCAAATAACCAACAACATCGAGGGCCAGCACATGATCAACCTTATCATGACCGAAGACTGGCGGGCGCCAATAACCCTGTACCTACAAGGGTTCTATCACCCAGTCGACAACAACGAGGCCAAGCGCCTCCACCACAGAAGCCGGGACTTCGCATTGATCGAGGGCCAACTGTACAAAAAGGGGGTCAGCCAGCCGATGCTTAAGTGTGTCACCGAGACCGAGGGCGTTCAAATCGTACGCGAAGTCCACAGGGGGACCTGCGGCTCCCACGCAGGCCCCAGGGCCCTGGCGACAAAGGTGATACGACAAGGTTTCTACTGGCCCGCCATTATCTGCGCCGCGAATCGGGTTGTCAGATCATGCGAAGCCTGTCAGAAATTTTCCCCACGCTCGGGGCGCCCCTCGCAGTTCACGAAGCTGATCGCCCACACGTGGCCCCTTCAGCGCTGGGGCCTAGACATCGTCGGGCCCCTGCCCACGGCTCAGGGGAATCTTAAGTTCACCTTCGTAGCCGTTGAATACTTCACTAAATGGATTGAAGCGAGGGCAGTATCCACCATCACATCGAAGACGGCCCAGAAATTCTTCTGGCAAAATATTGTTTGCCGCTTCGGAGTACCATCCGAACTCACGGTCGACAACGGCAAGCAGTTCGACAATCAAGATTTCAAAGACTTCTGTTTCTCCATCGGCACCAAGCTTGCCTTCGCCTCCATGTACCACCCCCAGTCCAACGGAGTCGTGGAACGCGCCAACGGAAAAATCTTCACAGCCGTCAAGAAAATGCTCCTTGACGACAAAAAAGGCAAGTGGCCCGACCTGTTACCCGAAGTGGTCTGGGCACTGAATACAACCGAGTGCAGAGCGACTGGGTTTACCCCCTTTCGCCTATTATACGGGTCGGAGGCCATGACCCCTCAAGAAATAAAGCATGAGTCGCCTCGGACAGCCGCGTCGGCCGTCCCAGACGTAGATGAGCCAACTTCGAAGGATCTCATCGACGGAGACCACGTCTTCGCCCTGCAGGCCCTGGACAAATACCAAGCCCAGACCAAAGCATGGCGCGACCAGGCAGTCATCCCAAGGGAATTCAGCGAAGGGGACCTCGTCCTCATCCGGACAGCTCGAACGGAGTCCAGAGGCAAGCTGGAGCCCATGTGGGAGGGCCCTTACATTGTCAAGTCGAAGGCCTCCCCCAGCGCATACAGGCTTGCAACGCCAAACGGCGAAGACTTAGAGCATTCCTGGAACATTCATAATCTGCGCAAATTTTTTGTTTGACTCATCAGGGCCAGCCCGCCCTTGTAATTTGTAAAAACAATTTTGTTCAGGCCCGCACTCTTTTCCTCCCGGGGGGTGAGGTTTTTAACGAGGCGGAGTCATGTAATATACAAGAGAAAAATCCCCCGCAAAATCCACGTCGAAAAAAGACCGCATCAACGGTCTTCGACATTCGACTAATACAAAGTCACCGCGAGGCCCGGCAGCAGCCGCCCTCGCGTGCGACAAATCCGTGCAGAAGTCGCCTAAGGGTGCAGCCGGATTAGCACAACAAGTGCGAAAAATCGAAGTCTTCCATGAAGACTATCCGCGCAGAAGTCGCCTAAGGGTGCAGCCGGATTAGCACAACAAGTGCGAAAAATCGAAGTCTTCCACGAAGACTATCCGCGCAGAAGTCGCCTAACGGTGCAGCCGGACTAGCACAACAAGTGCGAAAAATCGAAGTCTTCCACAAAGACTATCCGCGCAGAAGTCGCCTAAGGGTGCAGCCGGACTAGCGCAATAAGTGCGAAAAATTCTAATTTGCCACGAAAACTATCCCTGCAGAAGTCGCCTCAGGGTGCAGCAGGGACAGCTCATCAAGTCCGACGAACCGATTACAATAGTATAGCCGCACGAAGCCTAACAAGTACAAAAAAGGCTACACCAAACTGTCCGCACAAAGGCCAACTACATGCGCACCAGACCAACATAACAAACACACCAGACCAAGCACTTAGCGCCTTCGCAAACATAGCCGGGTGTGCGAAGGCACACAACCTCATCATACAAGCCATTACTCATGTACAAGCGAGGGCATCGCATTCTACATCGGCTCGACCTTCGGAATAATTCCCATCTCCCTATAGTTAAATAACATTATCCTAAGCTCCTCACCCGCAAAAAGGCTTCGCAACTCCCCCTCACCTGCACTCACAGTGGCCGGCAGAGACAACAGTTCCTGCCTGCCAGCCCCACTCACACGAAGCCGACCGGCGTCCGCTCCACTCACTCTACGCTTCGCAACCGCCCTTCGCCGCCTACGCCTAGTGCTCGGACCAGACACAACATCAGCATCCGCAGCTTGTGACGAAGCCTCCGCCACTGCCACATCCAAGGCCACAAAGTAGTCCAAGTCCTCATCCGACGACTCTTCGGTCCATTCAACAGAGCTCCCAGAGTCACCGAACTCGGAATATTTAGACGCAGACTCATCCGATTTATTCCCATCATCCACGGTCGAAGCCGCCCAAAAATTAGCATTAGCGGTTGCGTGCGCAGGCCCAAAATCTTGAACCTGCGCAGCAACCAAGGTTCAGCAACAATATCCAAAATTTCCTAACTATCCACACCCACTAGGCCACCTGCGAAGACCCAACCGTCGCGGGAGCCTCCGCTGTCGCCTCCGCAGCCTCCGCCGCAGGATCCTCAGCCCTCGGCGCAGCAGTTGACGACGGGTCTCCGCCGGCCGCCGTGGCTGCAGGGGCATCGGGAACGCCTTCGGCGACTTCCGGGGGCGGCTCCGGAGCGGCCTCGGACACAGCTGCCGCCGGGTTCGGCTCTGGGTCGGGCAGCGTGTCGTTCAAAGCCCCGAAGTCATCCACCCTCTCGCCACGCGCCGCCTGAGACACAGCACAAAGACTCAGCAAACCCACATTTAACCCACATTAAACAAACATCAAACAAAAGCCAAACATTACCTGACTCCTCGCCGCCTCAGCCCGCTCCCTGACCACCTCTCGACCGTGGGGGCCCCACATCCGGTCGTAGAGGGCTCCGGCGGATTCCTTCACTATAGGGTCTTCAACCTTGTAGATATCACGCTCCAAATCCTCGTCAGCTTGGTCGAAGACCTTATAGTGCCGGCACCCTTCGTGAGAGAGCGCGTTCATCGCCCCCTCGCAGGTGACCAGAGAAGCATAAGACATAAACCCCTCCACGATGGTGGGGAGCGCCTGCAGCTCCTCCTGCACCCATTCAAGGCAGCGAAGTCCGGACTCTCGGTCCGGCACTTCAAATTCAGCGGTCCGCGCGCCCAGCTCACGGTATGAATCCATAAGCTGTTTGCGCGTCCGCTCAGCCTCCGTGCGCGCCGAGGCCTCGGCTTTCTCCACACGGCTCTGCAGCGTGCTGAGCCGCTCCTCCAGCTGCTCCGCGCGCTGCCTGGCAATGCTGCCCTCCGCCCGCGCTAGATTGGCCTCTGCCTGCGCAGCCTTCGCCTTGGCGAGGGCCTCAGTAGCCTCCTCCCTCTCCGCCGCCAGTTGGCGCCGGAGGTCAGCCTTCTCACCCTCCAGCACAGCCATCTTGTCCGCCAGCTTGCGGCACTTACTGTCGGCGGCCGACTTTTCCCGGACGACGTCAGCATGTTGCGTCCGAAGTCTCTCGACTTCGGCAGACACAACTGCCGTCAGGGCCCCCGACGCCGCGCGGTTTGCGAAGTCAGCCGCCTACAAGGCACACATAAGACCACAGCCCCGGCGAAGCCATTAAAAAAAAAGAAAAAAATCCGAGGCCTAGCTCAACGCACCTGACTTAGTGCCTCCTTCATCTCCTCCAGCCGGCGGGACACGACACCCGCCTCGTCCCTGACGGCAGTGAGCGCCGGCATCTCGCCACTGGCACAAAGAGCACTGCCCTTCGCCCTTGACACCACGGCAGCCGCCGCGGCCGCCGCGGCAGGCGGAACAACAACAAGCTGGTCTTCGTCCGACCCTGCGACGCATCAACAAATAAAAAAACAAACAAAAAAAAATCGAGCCAACAACTTACCAACAAGATAATCGTCCACACTGATGTCGGTGGCGAAGTCAGCAACGCGCTTGCCAGGGGGCGGCAACCCTCGAGCCGCCTTCGCAGCCTCCGGCAGCCCGCTCGACGAAGGGGCAGCCTTCGCTGACTTGGGACCACCAGTGACAGCCGCCTTCGCAGCGTCCGGCGCCCTACTGGGTGCCGGGACAGTCGACTTAGCCGCCAGCAGCGGCTGGCCTCCGCCGGGGGCAGTAGCCTTCGCCGCCCCCCGCTGCCTCTTCGGCCTGGCTTCATGAAGCCTGACGACCGTCTGGCGCTTCTGTGCAGCTCCCTGGCGATCCTTGTCCATCACTGCCGACACAACAGCAGCAATATTCCGCCCGTAAGGAAACACTTTCCAAGCACGAACCATGCGAGATGTAAAAAAGTCTTCGCCGGCCGCGCGGGGGACAGGAACATTCTTAGGCCACCAACCCCCGGTAACCCTCAGCATCCGCGCCGAAGACTCCCGGAGCTCGGGCGAAGACATCCTTCCCCCCGGGGCCGCGCATGTCCTCATCAATTCTCTAGCAAAACCATCAGAAACCCCAAGTCCTCCCACAACAGTACCTAGTTTCCTCTTCTTAGACGGGGCGGTCGCCGGCGCGGGGTCGTCTCCAGACTCCACCACCGGTTTCTTCCCACGACGATCCACATCGTCTTGGCCGGGGTAACCACCATATGGCAGACAATTCAACTCAAAAACCCGGTTCAAGTGGTCATTTGACCCGCGAATGTCCCAGCTGCGCTGGCCCTCTGTCCTAGGCACATACCGACCCACGATCCGCGCCGCCCCATCCTCCGCCTCGCGCATAAAGGCGGCCGGATCGCGACCCTGCAGATCCAGCGCGAAGGCAGGACTTCGCACCAGCTTCCCACCGTGGGAAGGCATCTGGCGAGGGCACACTTCGCCCAGCGCCCAGCCATGCGCCAAGGCCACACCCCGAACGCCACAAACTCCTCAACCAAATCGCGCCCGCTGCTCAGGCCGGCGGCGCACCGAAGGGCCCCTTTGTCCGCATCCTCATCCGCCACTTCAAAAGGCGGGTATGCTGAGTAAAAATGCGAGCACATCTCGGACACGGGGAGCCCCGGATGGTCTTCGGCTGTACCCTCCGCGACGTAGAACCAAAAATCCTGCCAATTGCCCCACTTGTTGCGGGCGCAGGGAACCAACTCAACTACCTGCATCGTGGTCTTGCTGGTCTTCGGCGTAAATGTACAGGACCCAAACTGGGTAACCTCACTTCCAATCATCCTCTTCTGCCAGTGCAGGCAATAATACTTTGCGAAGACTTCGACTGATGGCTGTCCGCCGTACGAAGTCGTCGCCCAGACATACTTCGATAGAGCCACCACGACGTTCGGAGTCAGCTGATGGATCTGAACATTGAATCTGCGCAGGACTTCTCCAACAAATCGGTGCGCAGGCAGGCGGAGACCAGCGGCAAAGAATGCCTCGAACACAACCAACTCGCCTTCCGGCTCAGGGACTTCCTCCGTCCCCGGGACACGGGCAACCCCGCCGCCAAAGTAACCAAGCCGCTGCATATCCTGCACGTGGGCCGACGACATCCGCGACACACCAAAATCCACAGTATCGCCGGCGCGCAACTCCTCCGCCGCCACAGAACTCAGCGTTTCCTCAGACGACGCGTCGGCCGGCGGCGAGGCGGCAGCAGAAGAAGAAGAGGTCAACATCGCTACGTACCGTCGGCGGCGGCGGGCGGTCTGCTTCACTCAAGCCAGATCTCCGGCGAACAGAGAGCAAGGAGGGCAGACGAGCAGCAGAGACGGTGGAGAAAGCGGCTAGGGTTTTCACGGAGCGCGGAAGAATAAATTTCAAAATGCGCTGCCCCCCGCCCCCTTTTATACACAGGGCGCGGCGCTTCGGGAAACGCGCAGTCCCACAGTACGGCGTCAATCAACGGTCATGTCAAAAACCCCCGCGGAACCACTT
Source organism: Zea luxurians (assembly GCA_029449295.1). Taxonomy (NCBI): domain Eukaryota; kingdom Viridiplantae; phylum Streptophyta; class Magnoliopsida; order Poales; family Poaceae; genus Zea; species Zea luxurians. Next base: position 9,168,865 of record JAOPSE010000077.1, read on the forward strand.
CGAGCGAGGGCAGCGTCTCCGCCATCTAGCGACGTCTTCGGCACCAGATGACTTAGTCGAACTAGTCCCTCGGAGGGCAAATGTTGGGGCGAAGGCAAAGACGCCACCCTTCGCTCTCGGGGCCTTCGCCGTAAACGCCGACCCAACGGAGACAAGACAACGGGCAGGGACACCCTTCGCCTGGGGCCTTCGCCGTAAACGCCGGCCCAACGGAGACAAGACAATGGACAGGGACACCCTTCACCCCATACGACATCGGACGAAGACCCATGGCGAGGTCATCCCACCGGGCGGCCTCGTCCAGCGCGGAGGCCCATGTGAGATCCGGCCCATTGTGACAGGCCCTGCGTGGCCGCTGCGTGTTACGGGCCTAATTTATAAAGGCTAGAAAAACAGAGCTTTTGCCATCACGTGCTGAAACCCTGTTTGCGCTATTACTCCCCCCCGTTGGATCAACTTGCGCCAGTGAGCAAGTTCCAACAGTCGGCAACGGCTAGTTTGGCATCGGAGGCGTCCGCCTGACTTGTCCGATGATGCGCGAAAAAGGTTTGCTCTTTTGTTACGGCTCTTTTGAGCTTGGAGGCTATAAATACCATCTCAATCAGACATTTCTTAAGTGTAGGAGCTACAGAACAATACAAGTGAGCTGAGATTCATCTTAGAGCTTAGTGGAAAAAAAAAACGTGTCGACCTATTACTTACCAGTCAGTCGTGTAGACTATGCGGAGGTGCCTTCTAGTCAGTTTTGTTTTTGCAGAAGAACCTTGCCCAAACACTACCCCAATAAAATAAACAAATGGAACTGTTCTTCTATTATGTTTTGGTACTCCTCTCTCGTTTTCCTCAACGAGCCAAACAATGTTACACTGCCATTTTGTAAGGGTATATCACCAATAATATCCCGTGAATGTTGCAAGTTTATACGTATGCATACTTCATTAATTACACTCAACATAGAGTAATGAAAATAAAACATGTGCAAGATGATACTAACATTCTCTTAAAGTTATAAGGGAAGAGTATTATTATATTGTCTTGCCATGTTGTTTATAAAAGACCTTGAATATCTTATTCTATGTTTATTTTTATAGTGACCAGCCATTATTTCTTCGTGTCGGTTGTAGGAAACGGGTGACGCCTAAGAGGGGGGGTGAATTAGGACTTCTAAAACTTTTACTAAACTAGGCCACAATTAAATCCCTAGAGCAAAACCTATGCAAATAATCAAACTAGAGAGTGCAATCTAGGTTTTGTCTAAGTGTTGCTATCTCTACCGCAAAGGCTAAGTTTCAATCTACACTAAATAAGTATGAATACAAGATTGAAACTTAAATGCTTAATATAAATGCGGAATGTAAAGAGCTAAGTAGAGAAGCAAACTCTCGTGGATGACGCCGGTATTTTTACCGAGGTATCCAGAACCACGCAAGGTTCCGAGTAATCCTCGTTGGTGCCCCTACGCAAAGGGAAGCCCACGCGAGGGCCAAGCACCACGGTCGAGTAACTCCATAGAGAGCCCCGGGCCTTCTCCACACGCAAGTGGTGCTCCGCTTCCGGCTCCTCTCGGACGCTCCCCGTCGTCTCCACTATCGAGCTTCCGGCCGAAACGCCGCGGGCCTTGTTCCCTTCGGTACACGGTGGTGGCCGTGACACAATCACGGTTGCCACGGTCTCGCAAGACTCTCGCCCCACTCGGTACAATTACAACGGCTCACGCAAGAGCCAAGGGGTTGTGTGGTTTTACAAAACTCACCCAACTAACTAGGGTTCACCTAGAGCAAGCGCTAAAGCGGTCTAACTAACCTAAGCACTTCGCAAAGCACCTACGCTAATCACCGAGTGATTCTATTAAGCACTTAGGTGTTTGAGCTCTTGGAAATGTGCACTATATGCCTTGGTATGTTGCTTGGGCTCCCACACTTGAGAATGACCGATTGGGGTGGTATTTATAGCCTCCAATCCCCAAACTAGCCGTTGGACAGAAAGCAGCAGCTTTATGTCGTCGGGTGCATCGGACAGTCCGGTGCACCACCGGACAGCCATTGTGCAGTGTCCGGTGCACACCACGTCAGCCGACCGTTGGCGCCTGTAGCAGTCGACCGTTGGATCCGACCGTTGCCGTCTGTCCGGTGCTGACTGTCCGGTGCTCCACCGGATAGACCAGTGCTACAGCTAGAGAGCGCCTGTCTGTGGCCTCTCTGCGCAGACTGTCCGGTTGTCCACCGGACAGTCCGGTGCACACCGGACAGCACTGTCCGGTGCGCCACCAGGCGCTGGCTGACAGCCCGCTTCTTGGTTTCCTTCGCTGATTTCTTCGGGCTTCTTTTGTTCTTGAGTACTGGACTCCTATGCATCTTTTTATGTCTTCTTTTGAGGTGTTGCATCCTCATTGCCTTGGTCCAATTCTCTTCGCATCCTGTGAACTATAATTGTAAACACTAGCAAACTTATTAGTTCACGGATTGTGTTGTTCATCAAACACCAAAACTCGATTAGCCAAATGGCCCAGGGTCCATTTTCCTTTCAATCTCCCTTTTTGGTGATTGATGACAACACAACCAAAGCAAGCAAATAATAAGTATTTGAATGAAAATATGCAATCTACTTGCTAGGATGCATGTTTGTCCTCACAATGTGATATTATGGACTTAAGCCTCCCCCTAACTCCATAATTCACTTACTTCCTATTTTAGGACCAAATAACCAAAACCACTTGAGAAACCATTTGGAGATATAAAATTTTAAATTGGTGGTGTTTGGTGTTTGATATAGTTTTCATTGCTTTGGTCCCTAAACTTCTCCCCCTTTGGCATCAACCACCGAAAAGGAAGACATTAAAAGCATGTAGGAAGTAAATAAAAGCTTGCCCTCATCAAGAATTTTATCAGATGATACCACTTGAAGAATACTAAATTAAACCACATGTAAAGAAATACTCCCCCTGACAGAGATCCTCTACTTAGGAAAAAGCATGTGAAAATTAGAGGTGCAAGACATGATTTGAAAAGACTGACTTCCCTTATGCATAGGTAACAGAATATGAGTTAACTACTTATGCATTTTTAGCAACATGGAAGCATATGATATGAAATATAGTCTAATCAAATATTGGAGAAGACATGTAAATGATACTTGATGTAGTCTCAAAAGATACCAATTGAAAGTCAATGGCGAGCTTGAGAGACATGAGAGTTCTTGGAGATTTTGCAGTGGAAGATTGTTGTCTTTCTCCGGGGACCCTATTTTCCTTACAATGAGACTATCACATGTAATAGACTTTAAAAGGTGTTAGTCTTGAAAGGGAATTAGGCTTACACCTATTTCCTAAACTAATTTTGGTGGTTGAATTGCCCAACACAAATAATTGGACTAACTAGTTTGCCCTAGTTTATAAGTTCTACAGGTGCCAAAGGTTCACAATAAGCCAATGAAAAGATCAAAAGAAAAGGGTTCAAACAAAGGAGCAAAGGGACAACTGAAGGCTGCCCTGGTCTGGCGCACCGGACTGTCCGGTGTGCCACCGGACATGTCCGGTGCACCAGGATTCTCCACGCGCTGAACTCCTCGCCTTCGGGAAAACACAGAGTCGCTCCGCTATAATTCACCGGACTGTCCGGTGTACACCGGACAGTGTCCGGTGCTCCAGGGATGAAGCGACTCTGAACTCGCCAGCTTCGGGAATTCGTAACGGCTCTCCGCTATAATTCATCAGACATGTCCGGTGTACACCGGACTGTCCGGTGTATCTGCGGAGCAACGACTACTTCGGCGCCAACGGCTACCTGCAGGCGCATTGAATGCGCGCCAGAGCGCGCAGAAGTCAGGCACGCCCATGCTGGCGCACCGGACACTCTACAGTGCATGTCCGGTGTGCCACCGGTCATATAGGCGGGCCCAGCGTCAGAGCTCCAACGGTCGGAACCCTAACGTTCGGGTGACGTGGCTGGCACACCGGACATGCCCGATGTGCACCGGACTGTCCGGTGCGCCATACGACAGACAGCCTCCACCCAAACGGCTAGTTTGGTGGTTGGGGCTATAAATACCCCCAACCACCCCACATTCAAATCATCCAAGTTTTCCACTTCTCAACCACTTACAAGAGCTAGGCATTCAATTCTAGACACACTCAAGTGATCAAATCCTCTCCAATTCCACACAAGGCTTTAATGATTAGCGAGAGAGATTTGTCGTGTTCTTTTGAGCTCTTGCGCTTGGATTGCTTCTTTTCTTTCTCACTTGTTCTTGTGATCAAAGCTCACTTGTAATCAAGGCAAGAGACACCAATTATGTGGTGGTCCTTGCGGGGAAGCTTTGTTCCCGGTTTGATTTGAGAAGAGAAGCTCACTCGGTCCGCGGGACCGTTTGAGAGAGGAAAGGGTTGAAAAAGACCCGGCCTTTGTGGCCTCCTCAACGGGGAGTAGGTTTGCAAGAACCGAACCTCGGTAAAACAAATCCGCATGTCACACTCTTCATTTGCTTGTGATTTGTTTTGCGCCCTCTCTCTCGGACTCATTATTATTTCTAACGCTAACCCGGCTTGTAGTTGTGATTAATTTTGTAAATTTCAGTTTCGCCCTATTCACCCCCCCTCTAGGCGACTTTCAATTGGTATTAGAGCCCGGTGCTTCATTAGAGCCTAACCGCTCGAAGTGATGTCGGGAGATCACACCAAGAGGGAGATGGAGACCGGCGACAAGCCCACTACGAGCCACGGGAGCACTTCATCAGAAGAATCCCGCACTAAGAGGAAGGAGAAGAAGAAGGACTCCTCCAACAAAGGGAAGGGGAAGGAGAAGAAATCCTCTTCTCACAAGTCGCATCGGAGAGGTGACATGCACAAGAGGATGAGGAAAGTGGTCTACTACGAGACCGACACTTCATCAACGTCGACCTCCGACTCCGACGCACCGTCCGTTACTTCTAAGCGCCAAGAGCGCAAGAAGTATAGTAAGATCCCCCTACGCTACCCCCACACTTCAAAACGTACTCCTTTACTCTCCGTTCCATTAGGCAAACCACCGGTTTTTGACGGTGAAGATTATAATATGTGGAGTGACAAAATGAGACATCATCTAACCTCAGTCCATACAAGCATATGGAATGTTGTTGAGTTTGGTGTACAGGTACCATCCGTAGGGGATGAAGACTACGACTCGGACGAGGTGGCCCAAATCCACCACTTTAACTCCCAAGCAACCACTATACTCCTCGCCTCTCTAAGTCGAGAGGAGTATAACAAGGTGCAAGGGTTAAAAAGTGCGAAGGAAATTTGGGACATACTAAAGACCGCGCACGAAGGAGATGAGGTGACAAAAATCACCAAGCGGGAGACGATCGAGGGGGAGCTCGGTCACTTCATGCTTCACCAAGGGGAGGATCCACAAGCAATGTACAACCGCTTGAAGACCTTGGTGAACCAAGTGCGCAACCTTGGGAGCGAAAAATGGGATGACCATGAGATGGTCAAGGTTATTCTTAGATCCCTCGTATTTCTTAACCCTACACAAGTTCAATTAATTCGAGGTGATCCTAGATATAAGCTAATGTCTCCCGAGGAAGTGATAGGTAAATTTGTGAGCTTTGAGCTAACGATTAAAGGCTCAAAGAAAATCATCGAGCAAGGCACTTCCTCCACACCCGAGGCACAACCCGTCGCATTCAAGGCGACGGAAGAAAAGAAGGAGGAAGCTACTCCAAGTCGAATACCCATCGACGCCTCCAAGCTCGACAACGAGGAGATGGCGCTCATCATCAAGAGCTTCCGTCAAATCCTCAAGCAAAGGAGGGGGAAAGATTACAAGCCCCGCTCCAAGAAAGTATGCTACAAATGTGGTAAGCCCGGTCATTTTATTGCTAAATGTCCATTATCTAGTGATAGTGACAGGGGCGACGACAAGAAGGGGAGAAGAAAGGAGAAGAAGAGACACTACAAGAAGAAGGGCGGCGATGCCCACATGTGCCGCGAGTGGGACTCCGACGAGAGCTCCACCGACTCCTCCTCCGACGAGAATGCCGCCAACATCGCCGTCACCAAGGGTCTTCTCTTCCCCAACGTGGCCACAAGTGCCTCATGGCAAAGGACGGCAAAAGGAAGAAGGTTAAATCCAAATCCTCCACTAAATATGAGTCCTCTAGTGATGATAATGCTAGTGATGAGGAAGATGATTTGCGTACTCTTTTTGCCGACCTTAACATGCAACAAAAGGAAAAATTAAATGAATTGATTAGTGCTATTCATGAGAAGGATGATCTCTTGGACTCTCAAGAGGACTTCCTTATTAAGGAAAACAAAAAGCATGTTAAGGTCAAAATGCTTATGCTCTACAAGTTGAAAAATGTGAAAAATTGTCTAGTGAGCTAAGCACTTGCCATGAGACTATTGACAACCTTAGAAATAAAAATGTTAGATTAATTGCTAAGGTTGATTCTCATGTTTGCGATGTTTCAATTCCCAATCTTAGAAATGATAATGATGATTTGCTTGCTAAGATTAAGGAATTGAATGATACTCTTGCTAGCCTTAGGATTGAAAATGAAAAATTAATTGCTAAGACTAAAGATTTTGATGTTTGCAATGTTACTATTTCTAACCTTAGAAGTGAGAATGATATATTACATGCTAAGGTTGTAGAATTAAAATCTTGCAAACCCTCTACATTTACTGTTGAGCATGTTTCTATTTGCACTAGATGTAGAGATGTTGATATTGATGCTATTCATGATCATATGGTCTTAATTAAACAACAAAATGATCATATAGCAAAATTAGATGCTAAAATTGCCGAGCATAACTTGGAAAATGAAAAGTTTAAATTTGCTAGAAGTATGCTCTATAATGGGAGACGCCCTGGCATCAAGGATGGCATTGGCTTCCAAAGGGGAGACAATGTCAAACTTAATGCTCCTCCTAAAAATTTGTCTAACTTTGTTAAGGGCAAGGCTCCCATGCCTCAGGATAACGAGGGTTACATTTTGTACCCTGCCGGTTATCCCGAGAGCAAAATTAGGAGAATTCATTCTAGGAAGTCTCACTCTGGCCCTAACCATGCTTTTATGTATAAGGGTGAGACATCTAGCTCTAGGCAACCAACCCGTGCTAAGTTGCCTAGAAAGAAAACTCCTAGTGCATCAAATGATCATGACATTTCATTCAAAACTTTTGATGCATCATATGTTTTAACTAACAAATCCGGCAAGGTAGTTGCCAAGTTTGTTGGGGGCAAACACAAGGGCTCTAAAACTTGTGTTTGGGTACCCAAAGTTCTTGTTTCTAATGCCAAAGGACCCAAAACCGTTTGGGTACCTAAAGTCAAGAACTAAACTTGTTTTGTAGGTTTATGCATCTGGTGGCTCAAGTTGGATCATCGATAGCGGGTGCACAAACCACATGACGGGGGAGAAGAAGATGTTCTCCTCCTACGAGAAAAACCAAGATCCCCAACGAGCTATCACATTCGGGGATGGAAACCAAGGTTTGGTCAAAGGTTTGGGTAAAATAGCCATATCACCTGACCATTCCATTTCCAATGTTTTCTTGTTGATTCACTAGATTACAATTTGCTTTCTGTTTCGCAATTATGTCAAATGGGCTACAACTGTCTATTTACTGATGTAGGTGTCACTGTCTTTAGAAGAAGTGATGATTCAATAGCATTTAAGGGAGTGTTAGAGCGTCAGCTATACTTGGTAGATTTTGATAGAGCTGAACTCGACACTTGCTTAATTGCTAAGACTAACATGGGTTGGCTCTGGCACCGCCGACTAGCTCATGTTGGAATGAAGAATCTTCATAAGCTTCCAAAGGGAGAGCACATTTTAGGACTAACAAATGTTCATTTTGAGAAAGACAGGATTTGTAGCGCATGCCAAGCCGGGAAGCAAGTTGGCACTCATCATCCACACAAGAACATCATGACAAGTGACAGGCCACTGGAGCTCCTACACATGGATTTATTCGGTCCGATCGCTTACATAAGCATCGGCGGGAGTAAGTACTGTCTAGTTATTATGGATGATTATTCTCGCTTCACTTGGGTGTTCTTTTTGCAGGAAAAATCCCATACCCAAGAGACCTTAAAGGGATTCTTGAGACGGGCTCAAAATGAGTTCGGCTTAAGGATCAAGAAAATTAGAAGCGACAACGGGACGGAGTTCAAGAACTCTCAAATTGAAGGCTTCCTTGAGGAGGAGGGCATCAAGCATGAGTTCTCTTCTCCCTACACCCCACAACAAAATGGTGTAGTGGAGAGGAAGAATCGAACTCTATTGGATATGGCAAGAACCATGCTTGATGAGTACAAGACACCGGATCGGTTTTAGGCCGAGGCGGTCAACACCGCCTGCTACGCCATCAACCGGTTATATCTACACCGAATCCTCAAGAAGACATCCTATGAACTCCTAACCGGTAAAAAGCCCAATATTTCATATTTTAGAGTTTTTGGTAGCAAATGCTTTATTCTTGTTAAGAGAAGTAGAAAATCTAAATTTGCTCCTAAAACTGTAGAAGGCTTTTTACTAGGATATGACTCAAACACAAGGGCATATAGATTCTTTAACAAGTCCTCAGGACTAGTTGAAGTTTCTTGTGACGTTGTGTTTGATGAGACTAACGGCTCTCAAGTAGAGCAAGTTGATCTTGATGAGATAGGTGAAGAACAGGCTCCGTGCATCGCGCTAAGGAACATGTCCATTGGGGATGTGTGCCCTAAGGAATCCGAAGAGCCTCCACATGCACAAGATCAACCATCCTCCTCCACGCAAGCATCTCCACCAACTCAAAATGAGGACGAGGCTCAAGTTGATGAAGAAGAAAATCTAAATGATGAGCCACCTCAAGATGACGGCAATGATCAAGGGGGAGATGCAAATGATGAAGACAAGGAGGATGAAGAACCAAGGCCGCCACACCCAAGAGTCCACCAAGCAATCCAACGAGATCACCCCGTCGACACCATCCTCGGCGACATTCATAAGGGGGTAACCACTCGATCTCGTGTTGCACATTTTTGTGAGCATTACTCTTTTGTTTCCTCTATTGAGCCACACAGGGTAGAGGAAGCACTTCAAGATTCGGACTGGGTGATGGCGATGCAAGAGGAGCTCAACAACTTCACGAGGAACGAGGTATGGCATTTAGTTCCACGTCCTAATCAAAATATTGTAGGAACCAAGTGGGTCTTCCGCAACAAGCAAGACGAGCATGGTGTGGTGACAAGGAACAAAGCTCGACTTGTGGCCAAGGGATACTCCCAAGTCGAAGGTTTGGATTTCGGTGAAACCTTTGCACCCGTAGCTAGGCTTGAGTCAATTCGCATATTATTAGCCTATGCTACTTACCATGGCTTCAAGCTTTATCAAATGGACGTGAAGAGTGCCTTCCTCAATGGACAAATCAAGGAAGAAGTCTATGTTGAGCAACCTCCCGGCTTTGAAGACAGTGAGTACCCTAACCATGTTTATAGGCTCTCTAAGGCGCTTTATGGGCTCAAGCAAGCCCCAAGAGCATGGTATGAAAGCCTAAGAGATTTCCTTATAGCTAATGGCTTCAAAGTCGGCAAGGCCGATCCTACTTTATTCACTAAAACTCTTGACAATGATTTGTTTGTATGCCAAATTTATGTTGATGATATTATATTTGGGTCTACTAACGAATCTACATGTGAAGAATTTAGTAGGATCATGACACAAAAATTCGAGATGTCTATGTTAGGGGAGTTGAAGTATTTCTTAGGATTTCAAGTGAAGCAACTCCAAGAGGGCACCTTCATTAGCCAAACGAAGTATACTCAAGACATTCTAACCAAGTTTGGAATGAAGGATGCCAAGCCCATCAAGACTCCCATGGGAACAAATGGGCATCTCGACCTCGACACGGGAGGTAAATCCGTCGATCAAAAGGTATACCGGTCGATGATAGGTTCATTACTTTATTTATATGCATCTCGACCGGACATTATGCTTTCCGTATGCATGTGTGCAAGATTCCAAGCCGACCCTAAGGAATCACACCTTACGGCCGTAAAACGAATCTTGAGATATTTGGCTTATACTCCTAAGTTTGGGCTTTGGTACTCTCGGGGATCCACATTTGATTTGATTGGTTATTCGGATGCCGATTGGGCGGGGTGTAAGATTAATAGAAAGAGCACATCGGGGACTTGCCAGTTCTTGGGAAGATCCTTGGTGTCTTGGGCTTCAAAGAAGCAAAATTCGGTCGCTCTTTCTACCGCCGAAGCCGAGTACATTGTCGCAGGCCATTGTTGCGCACAATTGCTTTGGATGAGGCAAACCCTGCGGGACTATGGTTACAAATTAACCAAAGTTCCTCTTCTATGTGATAATGAAAGTGCAATCCGCATGGCGGATAATCCCGTTGAGCATAGCCGCACTAAACACATAGCCATTTGGTATCATTTTCTTAGGGATCACCAACAAAAGGGGGATATCGAGATTGCATACATTAACACTAAAGATCAATTAGCCGATATCTTTACCAAGCCACTAGATGAACAAACTTTTACCAAACTTAGACATGAGCTCAATATTCTTGATTCTAGGAATTTCTTTTGCTAAACTTGCACACATAGCTCATAAGTATACCTTTGATCATATCTCTTTTATATATGCTATGACTAATGTGTTTTCAAGTGTATTTCAAACCAAGTCATAGGAATATTGAAAGGGAATTGGAGTCTTCGGCGAAGACAAGGCTTCCACTCCACTCTATCACTCATCCTTCGCCGTCGCTCCAAGCAATTCTTCGTCTTTGGTATAATCTTCACTCATATGTTTTATTTGCCAAAGGGGAGAAAATAGTTAGAAAAGGGCTTATATCTCACTCAAAGTATCCGTTTTTGGCGATTCATGCCAAAGGGGGAGAAAGTATTGGCCCAAAGCAAAAGGACCGCACCATCACCCTAATTTTAAAACTAATGATTTTCAATTGTTAAATTTCAAATTGGTATCTTATTGTGTTCAAAAGGGGGAGCAAGTAGTATTTTCAAAATTGATATCTTAAAACCCTCTTGAACACTAAGAGGAGAATTTATTAAGGGGGAGTTTTGTCTAGTCAAAGGAAAAGCATTTGAAACAAAGGGAGAAAATTTCAAAACTTGAAAATGCTTCGCAAAATCTTATTCATTTACCTTTGACTATACTTGTCGGGGACCATAATTAGGGGTACCCTCAAGGCTCCTAATTCTCAGCTGGTAACCCCCATCAGCACAAAGCTGCAAAGGCCTGATGGGTGCGAATAAGTCAGGGATCAGTCCATTCGAGGGACTCGATCACGCCTCGCCCGAGCCTAGCCTTGGACAAGGGCAGCCGACCCCGGAGGATCTCCGTCTCGCCCGAGGCCCCCCTTCAGCGGCGAATGTGTTCCCAGCTCGCCCGAGGCCCTGTCTTCGCTAAGAAGCAACCTTGACCAAATCGCCGCACTGACCGACCAAGTCGCAGGAGCATTTAATGCAAAGGTGGCCTGACACCCTTATCCTGACGCGCGCCCCCCAGCCGGCAGAGCCAAAGTGACCGCCGTCACTTCGCCGCTCCACTGACCGGCCTGACAGAAGGACAGCGCCGCCTGCGCCACTCCGACTGCGATGCCACTTGACAGAGTGAGACTGACAGGCAGTCAGGCCCTGCCGAAGGCACCGTAGGAAGCTCCGCTTCGCCTGACCCCAGGGCTCGGACTCGGGTTAAGTCCCGGATGACGGCGAACTCCGCTCCGCCCGACCCAGGGCTCGGACTCGGGCTAAGTCCCGGAAGACGGCGAACTCCGCTCCGCCCGACCCTGGGCTCGGACTCGGGCTAAGTCCCGGAAGACGGCGAACTCCGCCTCGCCCGACCCAGGGCTCGGACTCGGGCTAAGTCCCAGAAGACGACGATCTCCGCCTCGCCCGACCCAGGGCTCAGACTTGGGCACGGCCCCAGAAGACGACGAACTCCGCTTCGCCCGACCCCAGGGCTCGGACTCCGCCCCGGCATCAGCCGACGATCTCCGCCTCGCCCGAACCTGGGGCTCGGACCCGACCTCGGCCATGGAAGACAGACTCGACCTCGGCTTCGGAGGAGCTTCCACATCGCCCAACCTAGGGCGCAGACCAGCCACATCATCATCACCCTACCCCGAGCTGACTCGGGCCGCAGGGAACAAGACCGGCGTCCCATCTGGCCCGCTCCGCCAGATAGGCAATGATGGCGCCCCGCATACTCTGTGACGACGGCGGCTCTCAGCCCCCTTATGGAAGCAAGAGGACGTCAGCAAGGACTCAACCGCTCCGACAGCTGCCCCTCCGCCAGGCTCCATCGCTCCTCCGACGGCCACGACATCACACCAGCTGGGTGCCAAAATCTCTCCGGCTGCCACAACGGCATGTACTTAGGGCGCTAGCTCTCCTTCGCTAGACATGTAGCACTCTGCTACACCCCCCATTGTACACCTAGATCCTCTCCTTGCGCCTATAAAAGGGAGGACCATGGCCCTCTTAGAGAGGGTTGGCCGCGCGGGGACGAGGACGAGACACGCGCTCGCTCGCAGCCGCTCGCTCCCTCTCCCGCGTGGACGCTTGTAACCCCCTACTGCAAGCGCACCCGACCTGGGCGCGGGACGAACACAAAGGCCGCGGGATTCCCACCTCTCTCACGCCGGTCTCCGGCCGCCTCGCTCTCCCCCCTTCGCGCTCGGCCTCGCGCTCGACCCATCTAGGCTGGGGCACGCGGCGACATTCAATCGTCGGCTCAGGGACCCCCCGGTCTCGGAACGCCGACAGTTGGCGCGCCATGTAGGGGCCTGCTGCGTGTTGATGAACAACTTCCCGTCAAGCTCCAGATGGGCAGTCTCCAGCAACCTCTCCAACCCGGGACGGTGCTCCGTTTCGGGAGTCTTGAGTTCATGTCCCTCGACGGCAGCTACGACATGATACTCCTTCCACCGCCGCGCGACAACGATAGTGGCGGCCGACAGCTCGCCCGCCGGCGGCGGAATCGACGACGTCTTCCCCGCATGGTGGAAGAACAACCTTCGAGCTCACCCCGTCCTCTCCCCCGCCGACGGAGGAGGAGGCGGGACAACCAAGGCCAAGGAGACAGCGCCTCGTCGGCTGTCGAGCGAGTCGACGGCCCCAGCGCCCCAACAGGGGGCGCACCGGGCATCGACCTCGCGTTTGAGACGAAGGCGAGCGCCGTCTCCCCGCGACACACCAAACCCGAGCAAGCGGATGACGCCAGCACGCTCGCGAAAAGCTTGCTGGACGTCACCCTCGTACCTGAGACGACGGTGCAGTCAGCCCCCGACATGACATTATCGCCGCTCGTCGACCAAAAGGTACCGACCGATTCCCATCCCACGTCTTTCGGATTCAGCCTCGACCCGCCTAGCGGCTTCGCTTTGGCGGGTGCTCTCGTAGAGGCAAGTCCAAACCCTCTGGGGTTTCGTATGCGGTCACCTTGGGACCGGCTGACGGACGTCTCGACCTACGGGCCCTCTGGGTCCGAGGAAGACGGCGAACCCAGCATCTGTTGGGATTTCTCTGGACTTGGCAACCCCAGTGCCATGCAGGACTTTATGATCGCATGCGACTACTGCCTTTCCGACTGTTCCGACGGTAGCCGTAGCCTCGGCGACGAGGACTGCGGCCCAAGTCGTGAATGCTTCCACGTCGATCTAGGGGGTCCCTCCGAAGGCAACCATCTCGGCATGCCGGAGGACGGTGACCTCCCTAGGCCGGTGCCTCGCGTTGACATCCCACAGGAGCTAGCTGTGGTCCCCATTCAGGCGGGGGGCCATGACCCACAGCTCGAGCAAATCCGCGGGGTGCAGGCCAGGCTCGACGAGGGAGCAGGAGCGCTTGAGCCGATCTGTCGGGACGTCGGGCAGGCATGGGCGGGCCAACCTCCGGCCGGAGAAATACGTCGTCTACCCCAGGGCTTCCAGCACCGCATCACCGACGACGTCAGAGTCAGGCCACCACCCGCATCTAGTGGGGTCGACCGGAACCTGGCTGCAGCAGCGATGCTTCTCCGCGAGATGTCGGAGCCATCAACCACCAAGGGGCGGCGAGTCCAGGGAGAGCTCAAGAATCTCCTTGAAGGCGCCGCGGTCCGACGGGCCGAGAGCTCCGCCTCCCGAAGGCAGGGGTACCCCTCGGAACCTCATGCCGCGACTTCCCGATTCATGCGGGAAGCCTCCGTCTACACCGGGCGCACGCGCAACACAGCGCCTGTGGCCCCGGGTCGCCTCGGCAACGAGCACCATCACCGCGACCGTTGGGCCCACCTCGACGAGAGGGTGCGCCGAGGCTACCACCCCAGGCGTGGGGACGCTACGACAGCGGGGAGGATCGGAGTCCCTCGCCCGAACCACCCGGTCCGCAAGCCTTCAGCCGAACCATCCGACGGGCGCCGTTCCCGACCCGGTTCCGACCCCCGGCTACTATCGCAAAGTACTCGGGGGAGACGAGACCGGAGCTGTGGCTCGCAGACTACCGTCTGGCCTGCCAGCTGGGTGGAACGGACGATGACAACCTCATCATCCGCAACCTCCCCCTGTTCCTCTCCGACACCGCTCGCGCCTGGTTGGAGCACCTGCCTCCGGGGCAGATCTCCAACTGGGACGACCTAGTCCAAGATTTCGCCGGCAATTTCCAGGGCACGTACGTGCGCCCCGGGAATTCCTGGGACCTCCGAAGCTACCAACAGCAGCCGGGAGAGTCTCTCCGAGACTACATCCGGTGATTCTCGAAGCAGCGCACTGAGCTGCCCAACATCACCAACTCGGATGTCATCGGCGCGTTCCTCGCTGGCACCACCTGCCGCGACCTAGTGAGCAAGCTGGGTCGCAAGACCCCCACCAGGGCGAGCGAGCTGATGGACATCGCCACCAAGTTCGCCTCTGGCCAGGAGGCGGTCGAGGCTATCTTCCGAAAGGACAAGCAGCCCCAGGGCCGCCCATCGGAAGATACTCCCGAGGCGTCAACTCAGCGCGGCACCAAGAAGAAGGGCAAGAAGAAGTCGCAAGCGAAACGCGACGTTGTCGACGTGGACCTTGTCACCGCCGCCGAGTACAAGAACCCTCGGAAACCCCCCGGAGGTGCCAACCTCTTCGACAAGATGCTCAAGGAGCCGTGCCCCTATCACCAGGGGCCCGTCAGGCACACCCTTGAGGAGTGCGTCATGCTTCGGCGCCACTTCCACAGGGCCGGGCCACCCGCGGAGGGTGGCAAGGCCCGCGACGACGACAAGAAGGAAGATCACCAGGCAGGAGAGTTCCCCGGGGTCCGCGACTGCTTCATGATCTACGGTGGACAAGCGGCGAATGCCTCGGCTCGGCACCGCAAGCAAGAGCGCTGGGAGGTCTGCTCGGTGAAGGTGGCGGCGCCAGTCTATCTAGACTGGTCCGACAAGCCCATCACCTTCAACCGAGCCGATCACCCCGACCATGTGCCGAGCCCGGGGAAATACCCGCTCGTCGTCGACCCCGTCATCGGCGACGTCAGGCTCACCAAGGTCCTCATGGACAGAGGTAGCAGCCTCGACATCATCTACGCCGAGACCCTCGGACTCCTGCGTGTCGATCTGTCCTTCGTCCGAGCAGGCGCTGCGCCCTTCCATGGGATCATTCCCGGGAACCGCGTCCAGCCCCTCGGACAACTCGACCTTCCCGTCTGCTTCGGAACACCCTCCAACTTCCGAAGGGAGACCCTAACGTTCGAGGTGGTTGGGTTCCGAGGAACCTACCACGCGGTACTAGGGAGGCCATGCTACGCGAAGTTCATGGCCGTCCCCAACTACACCTACCTAAAGCTCAAGATGTCGGGCCCCAACGGGGTCATCACCGTCGGACGCACGTACAAACACGCGTTCGAATGCGACGTGGAGTGCGTGGAGTACGCCGAGGCCCTCGCCGAGTCCGAGGCCCTCATCGCCGACCCGGAGAGCCTCTCTAAGGAGGTGCCAGACGTGAAGCGTCATGCCGGCAACTTTGAGCCAGCGGAGACGGTTAAGTCCGTCCCCCTCGACCCCAGCGGTGACGCCTCCAAGCAGATCCGGATCGGCTCCGGGCTCGATCCCAAATAGGAAGCAGTGCTCGTCGACTTTCTCCGCGCGAACGCCGACGTGTTCGCGTGGAGTCCCTCGGACATGCCCAGCATACCGAGGGATGTCGCCGAGCACTCGCTGGACATCCGAGCCGGAGCCCGACCCGTCAAGCAGCCTCTGCGCCGATTCGACGAGGAGAAGTGCAGAGCCATAGGCGAGGAGATCCACAAGCTAATGGCGGCAGGGTTCATCAAAGAGGTATTCCATCCCGAATGGCTTGCCAACCCTGTGCTTGTGAGAAAGAAAGGGGGAAATGGCGGATGTGTGTAGACTACACTGGTCTCAACAAAGCATGTCCGAAGGTTCCCTACCCTCTGCCTCACATCGATCAAATCGTGGATTCCACTGCTGGGTGCGAAACCCTGTCTTTCCTCGATGCCTACTCAGGGTATCATCAAATCAGGATGAAAGAGTCCGACCAGCTCGCGACTTCTTTCATCACACCCTTCGGCATGTACTGCTATGTCACCATGCCGTTCGGCTTGAGGAATGCGGGCGCGACGTACCAGCGATGCATGAACCATGTGTTTGGCGAACACATTGGCCGCACGGTCAAGGCCTACGTCGATGACATCGTAGTCAAGACGAGGAAAGCCTCCGACCTCCTTTCTGACCTTGAAGCGACATTCCGATGTCTCAAGGCGAAAGGCGTCAAGCTAAATCCCGAGAAGTGTGTCTTCGGGGTGCCCCGAGGCATGCTCTTGGGGTTCATCGTCTCCGAGCGGGGCATCGAAGCCAACCCGGAGAAGATCGCAGCCATCACCAGCATGGGGCCCATCAATGACTTGAAAGGCGTATAGAGAGTCATGGGATGTCTCGCGGCTCTGAGCCGCTTCATCTCACGCCTCGGCGAAAGAGGTCTACCTCTGTACCGCCTCTTGAGGAAGGCCGAGTGCTTCACTTGGACCCCTGAGGCCGAGGAAGCCCTCGGGAACCTGAAGGCGCTCCTCACAAAGGCGCATATCTTGGTGCCCCCACCTGCCGGAGAAGCCCTCCTGGTCTACATCGCCGCGACCACTCAGGTGGTTAGCGCCGCGATTGTGGTCGAGAGGCAAGAAGAGGGGCATGCATTGCCTGTTCAGAGGCCAGTCTACTTCGTCAGCGAGGTACTGTCCGAAACCAAGATCCGCTACCCACAGGTTCAGAAGCTGCTGTACGCGGTGATCCTAACGCGGCGGAAGCTGCGACACTACTTCGAGTCTCATCCGGTAACTGTGGTGTCATCCTTCCCCCTGGGAGAGATCATCCAGTGCCGAGAGGCCTCGGGTAGGATTGCAAAGTGGGCGGTGGAAATCATGGGCGAGACAATCTCGTTCGCTCCCCGGAAGGCCATCAAGTCCCAGGTCTTGGCGGACTTCGTGGCTGAATGGGTCGACACCTAGCTACCGACGGCTCCGATCCAACCAGAGCTCTGGACCATGTTCTTCGACGGGTCGCTGATGAAGACAGGAGCCGGCGCAGGCCTACTCTTCATCTCACCCCTCGGAAAGCATCTACGCTACGTGCTACGCCTCCACTTCTCGGCGTCCAACAATGTGGCCGAGTATGAGGCTCTGGTCAACGGGTTGCGGATCGCCATCGAGCTAGGGGTCCGACGCCTCGACGCTCGCGGTGACTCGCAGCTTGTCATCGACCAAGTCATGAAGAACTCCCATTGCCGCGACCCGAAGATGGAGGCCTACTGCAATGAAGTTCGGCGCCTGGAAGACAAGTTCTACGGGCTCGAGCTCAACCATGTCGCTCGGCGCTACAACGAGACCGCGGACGAGCTGGCTAAAATAGCCTCGGGGCGAACAACGGTTCCCCCGGACGTCTTCTCCCGAGACCTGCATCAACCCTCCGTCAAGATCGATGACACGTCCGAGCCCGAGGTACCCTCGGCTCAGTCCGAGGCACCCTCGGCTCAACCCGAGGCACCCTCGGCTCAGTCCGAGGCACCCTCGGCTCATCCCGAGGCACCCTCAGCTCGGCCCGAGGCGCCCTCGGTTCAGTCCGAGGTACCCTCGGCCCCCGAGGGTGAGGCACTGCGCATCGAGGAGGAGCGAAGTGGGGTCACGCCTAATCGAAACTGGCAGACCCCATACCTGCAATATCTCCACCAGGGAGAGCTACCCTCCGATCGAGCCGAAGCTCGGCGGGTGGCACGGCGCGCCAAGTCGTTCGTCTTGCTGGGAGATGAGAAGGAGCTCTACCACCGCAGCCCCTCAGGCATCCTCCAGCGATGCATCTCCATCGCCGAAGGTCAGGAACTCCTGCGAGAGATACACTCGGGGGCCTGCGGCCATCACGCAGCGCCTCGAGCCCTTGTCGGAAATGCCTTCCGGCAAGGTTTCTACTGGCCGACGGCGGTGGCCGACGCCACTAGAATTGTCCGCACCTGCGAAAGGTGTCAGTTCTATGCAAGACAGACCCACTTGCCCGCTTAGGCTCTGTAGACGATACCCATCACCTGGCCTTTTGCTGTGTGGGGTCTGGATCTCGTCGGCCCCTTGCAGAAGGCACCCGGGGGCTACACGCACCTGCTGGTCGCCATCGACAAATTCTCCAAGTGGATCGAGGTCCGACCCCTGAAGAGCATCAGGTCCGAGCAGGCGGTGGCGTTCTTCACCAACATCATCCATCGCTTCGGGGTCCCGAACTCCATCATCACCGACAACGGCACCCAGTTCACCGGCAGAAAGTTCCTGGACTTCTGCGAGGATCACCACATCCAGGTGGACTGGGCCGCCGTGGCACATCCCATGACGAATGGACAGGTGGAGCGTGCCAACGGCATGATTCTACAAGGGCTCAAGCCTCGGATCTACAACGATCTCAACAAGTTTGGCAAGCGGTGGATGAAGGAACTCCCCTCGGTGGTCTGGAGTCTAAGGACAACGCCGAGCCGAGCCACGGGCTTCACGCCGTTCTTTCTAGTCTATGGGGCCGAAGCCATCTTGCCCACAGACTTAGAATATGGTTCCCCGAGGACGAGGACCTACACCGACCAAAGCAACCAAGTTAGCCGAGAAGGCTCGCTGGACCAGCTGGAGGAGGCTCGGGACAAGGCCTTGCTACACTCGGCGCGGTACCAGCAGTCCCTGCGACGCTACCATGCCCGAGGGGTCCGGTCCCGAGACCTCCAGGTGGGCGACCCGGTGCTTCGGCTGCGACAAGACGCCCGAGGGCGGCACAAGCTCACGCCTCCCTGGGAGGGGCCGTTCGTCATCGCCAAAGTTCTGAAGCCCGGAACGTACAAGCTGGCCAACAGTCAAGGCGAGGTCTACGGCAACGCCTGGAACATCCAACAGCTATGTCGCTTCTACCCTTAAGATGTTTTCAAGTTGATCATATACCTCGCACCCATGCAAAGTTTAGTCATCAAGGAAGGGTCGGCCTCGCCTCGGCAAAGCCCGACCCTCCCTCGGGGGCTAAAAGGGGGGGAACCATCTCTGTGTCGAAATTTTCCTCGAAAAAAGATCTTTTCTGCCAGAATGTCTTTCGCGCTTTTTGGCTACTTCGAAAGTGGATCCTGAAAACGACGGAGTACACGTAAGCAGCCAAGGCTGACCGAGCCAAGGGATTCCTACGCCTCCGGGATACGGATACCTCACTCATCACCTTCTGCGATAAGTAACTCACGTTCGGATAAGTGATTCTGCGGACCGAACAAGTCTTCACGTTCGAAAGCTCTTCTGCCGAAGCGATCCTTCGAGCTTTCTCGACTGCATCGGGAACAGAACCCCATGGACGGGTAAGAGTGCGCGTAAGCGGCAAGGCCGACCGAGCCGAGGGACTCCTACGCCTCCGGGATATGGATACCTCACTCGTCACCTTCCGCGAGAAGCAACTCTTGCTCGCACAAACATTTCTGTTACCGACAAAAAAGTCCAGATACTCGAAACAAGAGGAAAAGAGACGCAGCTTTACAACACGGCGAGGGTGTGTTTTGGCCTCGGCGGCCGCAGGAAACACACGCTACAAGACAATTCGATCCTGCAGGCTCAGGTCTTGACGCTGGAAGGGAGCAGCAGCACCCTCGGCATCGACAACACCTTCGGCGAGGTCTGACCTAGCCTCGGACGGCGACGCGGTCCGAAGATCTCCACTCTGAAGGACGACGTCATCGCCACGCTCGGGCCATCGCTACCAAGGTCTTCTCGGGAACCGGCCCGAGCAGGCGGCTCGGCCGGTCACCCCGGGGCCTCGGCCAGCTGCTCTCCAAGGACGTCAGCCCGACCCGAGGCCTCGGCTGGTCAATTCCGGCATCGATCCCGCTAATGGACGACCCGAGGCCTCGGCTGGTCAATTCCGGCATCGATCCCGCTAACGGACGACCCGGCCAGGCTCAGGCCAACCAGGTTTTCTTTTCAAGCCAACTCTGCCTCTGTTCATGTTGACGCCGCTACCCCTGGCCTCGGCTCATCGAAGAGCGGCCGAGGGGTTCCTTTAATTAAGCTAGAGAAGCCTCGGACAACAAGGCCGACCGAGCCGAGGGACTCCTATGCCTCCGGGATACGGATATCTCACTCGTCACCTTTACACGGGGCGACTCGCGCTTGGTGAAGCGGTTCAGACAACCGACAGGCGAGTCTTAGTGCTCGAAAATGAGGAAAAACCACGGCTCCGTGCCAAAATTACATACATGTTCAGGCCTCGACAGCCACAATGAACAAAAACACTGGCATTCAAAGTGCCATTACAAACGGAACTTCGGTTCCGTCCCCGCGGGAATAGACAACCTCCACGCCGGGGAAGCCCGTGGAGCGACAAGCTCTGGGCGAGTCACCAGCAAACGCGGGTCGCCCCAAAGCGCATCGGCAGGTCCTCACTCCTGTCCTCGCCACGCAAGCGAGGAAGAGGACGGAATGTTGCATCCTAGCTGGACAGCGACAGCCCGCCTCCCCCAGCATGGCTGGAGGATGTCTCCTCCGCAGAACTGGAGGATGGTCTCCACCACTAGAAGCTGGAAGAGGAGGCGGTCGGCCGACCCGCGCGGGGGGCAGAGCACCGGCTCAGCCCGGGCCTCCGCCCCAGCGAGGATGATGAAGACCAGCTGGGGGCGGGGCCAAGATCACAGCCCAGCTTGCTCCTCCCCATCCAGGGGCTGGTGGTCACCGCCTTGGGTGACCCCCGGCGAGGGGGAGTAGCCGGGCTGGCTGATGAAAATCCTTGAAGCCGAACGATGGCTGAAAGGTACCAACTCCCGCAGAGTTGCGTTCCTCCAACGACGAGGCGGAAAGACGGCGGATATCCCCCATCCGGGGGCTTGGAAGGTGGAAAGACACGATGCATAAGGGAGCGCGAAGACATGGTCGCCTCCCAAGGGGGTCACCCTCCTTTTAAAGGCGGCTCTCCCTACTTGCGTCCCCAGCCGTCACGGGCTGAGTCTTCTCCAACACACTCCAAGGTCCTCCCCTACGGCGCGGGGGCTGGGTCCCACACGTCATGCAAGCCGACTCAGAGCAGAAGAAGCCAAACCGCCGCGCGCGGTGCGTACAACCGCCCAGCGGTTACAAGCGACCCTCCACTTTTGCCCAGACCAGCGGGCGAAAGGGTGGGCAGCCATGCAGGCGGCATGCAACCGCGCCAAGTGGGCGCACTTCTCCGACTCTCAACACGCCCGGCATGGAGGCCCAGGCCCACGCGTCGTGCAACCGGCGCACCGAATGCTTCGCGCATACAACTGCACCGCCACTTGCGCCACTACCGCGCCTCCTCGACTGCGGAACCAATACCATGACTTGAGGCGACCCAGCGCGCGACCCAGCAGCGCCAGTCTGGCGTGACGGTCAATGCGGCCAAAAATGGGCCGGCAGTAATGGCGGTGGCAGGCGGGCAGGAGCAGCGGCCACGTCGTCAGCCAAGCTCACGTCCCGTCCGGGGGCAGCGAGAGAACCCTCTCGCACGGTGTGAAGACAGCGCGCCCGTGCTCCGTCCCTCGAACGGCTCGCGCACGCGCAACGGTCGCTCCTCCAACCACTCGCCCCATGGCATTAACTCCACGGCGGGACAGGCGGCGCCTCTGGCAGGAGAAGCGAGCGACGCTTCGCCTTCGCCATAATGACCGCGTCAAAAAAGGTACGCCGCGCCGTTCAATTTCGTATCCTTTTCCTTTTTTCCTCTTTCTCTCTCTTGCAACAGGGACCGGGAAAGGGGGATACCCCGAAAAGGATCCTTCCCTGAGAAGGAACCAGGCTCCGAGCCCCCCTACTGATCAGAGGTTCGAAGGCTGGCCCCCCGGAAGGGTTCGACAGCCGCCTCAGATCGCTTGGGCCCTACACCCACTACTGGTCAGAGGTTCGAAGGCCGGCCCCTCAAAAGGGTTCCACGGCCGCCTCAGGCTATTCGGGCTCCGCGCCCATTACTGATCAGGGGTTCGAAGGCTGGCCCCCGAAGGGTTCACAGCCGCCTCAGACGCCGAGTGAGGGATGACCATGGGTACGTTCGATACATAACCAAGGCTCGGGCTATGCTCCCGAGGTACCCTAGGACATTTCCGAGACCAGCGGGAACGATGTTGTAACGTAATCCCATCAGAGGGAGGCATCGAGCCCTCGGACCCCGTCGCCAGGGGACCGGGTCCGGTAGATCACCCGCAGGTACTTTTGGGCGTGCCTCTGGGCCCCTAGCCGACCCCTAACGAACGGGGCACGGACGTCCACTCGGATTACCCGCTTGCAGCTCATCGGAGACACCATGTTCGGCGCCCATCGAGGGCAACATGGCGCTTTCCCCCCTCCTCCTTGCGGAAAGGCGACGCAGGGGCGTATGTAAAAAAGCCGAGTCTGTCCCAGATCGCCCTCTCGCCCTGTGCAGAGGCTCGGGGGCTGCTCTCGCAAACCCGGCTCCGGCCGAACCGTTGACAGCGTCAACATACCAGCCCGAGAACTTGGGACCCGACCGTACACCTGGGCTACGGCCAGCTCGCATGAGGGAACGACCAGACCAGCCGAAGCACTACGCGAGGCATTAAGACCTCGAAGGAGTGAAACCACTCCTCCGAGGCCTCGGGGGCTACACCCGGCGGGTGCGCTCGCGCGCACCCACCAAAACAAAACGCAACCGAGAAAGGCTGGTCCCCTTGCAAAAAAGTGCGACGAAAGCCTCCAAGCGAGTGCAAACACTCCCTTTGAGGCTCGGGGGCTACTGTCGGGGACCATAATTAGGGGTACCCTCAAGGCTCCTAATTCTCAGCTAGTAACCCCCATCAGCACAAAGCTGCAAAGGCCTGATGGGTGCGAATAAGTCAGGGATCAGTCCATTCGAGGGACTCGATCACGCCTCGCCCGAGCCTAGCCTCGGACAAGGGCAGCCGACCCCGGAGGATCTCCGTCTCGCCCGAGGCCCCCCTTCAGCGGCGAATGTGTTCCCGGCTCGCCCGAGGCCCTGTCTTCGCTAAGAAGCAACCCTGACCAAATCTCCGCACTGACCGACCAAGTCGCAGGAGCATTTAATGCAAAGGTGGCCTGACACCCTTATCCTGACGCGCGCCCCCCAGCCGGCAGAGCCAAAGTGACCGCCATCACTTCGCCGCTCCACTGACCGGCCTGACAGAAGGACAGCGCCGCCTGCGCCACTCCGACTGCGGTGCCACTTGACAGAGTGAGACTGACAGGCAGTCAGGCCCTGCCGAAGGCACCGTAGGAAGCTCCGCTTCGCCCGACCCCAGGGCTCGGACTCGGGTTAAGTCCCGGATGACGGCGAACTCCGCTCCGCCCGACCTAGGGCTCGGACTCGGGCTAAGTCCCGGAAGACGGCGAACTCCGCTCCGCCCGACCCAGGGCTCAGACTCGGGCTAAGTCCCGGAAGACGGCGAACTCCGCTCCGCCCGACCTAGGGCTCGGACTCGGGTTAAGTCCCGGATGACGGCGAACTCCGCTCCGCCCGACCCAGGGCTCGGACTCGGGCTAAGTCCCGGAAGACGACGATCTCCGCCTTGCCCGACCCAGGGCTCGGACTTGGGCTCGGCCCCAGAAGACGACGAACTCCGCTTCGCCCGACCACAGGGCTCGGACTCCGCCCCAGCATCAGCCGGCAATCTCCGCCTCGCCCGAACCTGGGGCTCGGACCCGACCTCGGCCACGGAAGACAGACTCGACCTCGGCTTCGGAGGAGCTTCCACATCACTCAACCTAGGGCGCAGACCAGCCACGTCAACAGGAGGCGCCATCATCACCCTACCCCGAGCTGACTCGGGCCGCAGGGAACAAGACCGGCGTCCCATCTGGCCCGCTCTGCCAGATAGGCAATGATGGCGCCCCGCATACTCTGTGACGGCGGCGGCTCTCAGCCCCCTTACGGAAGCAAGAGGACGTCAGCAAGGACTCAACCGCTCCGACAGCTGCCCCTCCGCCAGGCTACATCGCTCCTCCGACGGCCACGACATCACACCAGCTGGGTGCCAAAATCTCTCTGGCTGCCACAACGGCATGTACTTAGGGCGCTAGCTCTCCTCCGCTAGACACGTAGCACTCTGCTACACCCCCCATTGTACACCTGGATCCTCTCCTTGCGCCTATAAAAGGGAGGACCAGGGCCCTCTTAGAGAGGGTTGGCCGCGCGGGGACGAGGACGAGACACGCGCTCACTCGCAGCCGCTCGCTCCCTCTCCCACGTGGACGCTTGTAACCCCCTACTGCAAGCGCACCCGACCTGGGCGTGGGACGAACACGAAGGCCGGGGGATTCCCACCTCTCTCACGCCGGTCTCCGGCCGCCTCGCTCTCCCCCCTTCGCGCTCGGCCTCGCGCTCGACCCATCTGGGCTGGGGCACGCGGCGACATTCACTCGTCGGCTCAGGGACCCCCCGGTCTCGGAACGCCGACAATACTGCAAAAGGATTTTGAAAAGGATTTACAAAAAGAATTTTTGCAAAAACAAAACATGTGGTGCAAGCATGGTCCAAAATGTTAAAAATAAAGAAACAATCCATGCGTATCTAGTAAGTAATATTTATTGGCTCAAATTCTAAGTAACCTTTGTACTTACATTTTGTAAACTAGTTCAATTATGCACTTTTATACTTGCTTTGGTTTGTGTTGGCATCAATCACCAAAAAGGGGGAGATTGAAAGGGAATTAGGCTTACACCTATTTCCTAAACTAATTTTGGTGGTTGAATTGCCCAACACAAATAATTGGACTAACTAGTTTGCCCAAGTTTATAAGTTCTATAGGTGCCAAAGGTTCACAATAAGCCAATGAAAAGATCAAAAGAAAAGGGTTCAAACAAAGGAGCAAAGGGACAACCGAAGGCTGCCCCTGGTCTGGCGCACCGGACTGTCTGGTGTGCCACCAGACATGTCCGGTGCACTAGGATTCTCCACGCGCTGAACTCCTCGCCTTCGGGAAAACGCAGAGTCGCTCCGCTATAATTCACCGGACTGTCCGGTGTACACCGGACAGTGTCCGGTGCTCCAGGGATGAAGCGACTCTGAACTCGCCAGCTTCGGGAATTCGCAACGGCTCTCCGCTATAATTCACCGGTCATGTCCGGTGTACACCGGACTGTCCGGTGTATCTGCGGAGCAATGGCTACTTCGGCGCCAATGGCTACCTGCAGGCGCATTGAATGCGCGCCAGAGCGCGCAGAAGTCAGGCACGCCCATGCTGGCGCACCGGACACTCTACAGTGCATGTCCGGTGCGCCACTGGTCATCCAGGCGGGCCCAGCGTCAGAGCTCCAACGGTCGGAACCCTAACGTTCGGGTGACGTGGCTGGCACACCGGACATGTCCGGTGTGCACCGGACTGTCCGGTGCGCCATATGACAGACAGCCTCCACCCAAACGGCTAGTTTGGTGGTTGGGGCTATAAATACCCCCAACCACCCCACATTCAAATCATCCAAGTTTTCCACTTCTCAACCACTTATAAGAGCTAGGCATTCAATTCTAGACACACTCAAGTGATCAAATCCTCTCCAATTCCACACAAGGCTTTAGTGATTAGCGAGAGAGATTTGTCGTGTTCTTTTGAGCTCTTGCGCTTGGATTGCTTCTTTTCTTTCTCACTTGTTCTTGTGATCAAAGCTCACTTGTAATCAAGGCAAGGGACACCAATTGTGTGGTGGTCCTTGCGGGGAAGCTTTGTTCCCGGTTTGATTTGAGAAGAGAAGCTCACTCGGTCTGCGGGACCGTTTGAGAGAGGGAAAGGGTTGAAAAAGACCCGGCCTTTGTGGCCTCCTCAATGGGGAGTAGGTTTGCGAGAACCGAACCTCGGTAAAACAAATCCACGTGTCACACTCTTCATTTGCTTGCGATTTGTTTTGCGCCCTCTCTCTCGGACTCATTATTATTTCTAACGCTAACCCGGCTTGTAGTTGTGATTAATTTTGTAAATTTCAGTTTCGCCCTATTCACCCCCCCTCTAGGCGACTTTCAAGTCTCAAAGTAGTAGATTATAGAGTAACCTCCCCCTGAAGATGTGCATACAAGTTTTGAATACTTGTAGGAGACATGGACTTTGATTTGATATCAAGAGGGGCAAATTATCTATAATCCAAACTTTGGCACATATAAGTTAAATGATACAACTTGTAGAAATCAAAATTTTCAATTGATGCATCATTTACTATGGAGTGATATAGAAGCTATGTGCCGTGCTCAAATTATCATTTTAAATCATGTAGGTTTGCTTAAATGTATGTATTGAAAACAAGCAATCCTACCATATGATTTACCTAGTATGCATAATTTTAAACAAAGGTAAATAACAAATGTAATACTAGGCAAGAAAGGTAAACTAGATAGAAGGTAAATAGATACGCATATCTAAAAACAAGAAATACAATAAATCTAGTTACCTTAGTCATGGGTGGGAAATTTGGGTCCAAAACTTTCACTAACCCACTTGGCAATAAACTTGATCCAATATGATGTATCCCATGATATACATCCCAACTTTGCCAAGTCTCTAAATTTCCCGATGATCTTCGGTCCACTCACTTCCCTTTCGAGATCCAAACCTTCTTGGTGCTTTTCATGGTTGAAATTATTTCCTTTGGCACCCAGATGCGTTTGGCCCCTTGTTCTTTGTTGGATTGCTTGTTGGCCTTGATTGCTATCACCTTTCCATTCTTTTTCTTCTTGATCAAGTATGGTGTAGCATCCTTTTTGTTCACCTTTTTGATGTAGGTGTTGGAGATTTTGCTTGATGGCTTTCGCTTGAGCTTTTGCCTTTGTTTATCCCCGGTCATCACCTTGCATTGGAAAGACTTGTGGCCTTCCATGTGACATAGCCTACAAATCACAGTTTCTCCCTCCATAGGCTTGTTCACTCCCGCAGTGGTGTTATCCTGTGGAGGTCGGATTTGTTTGGCTTTGCCTTTCTTGTCATACAAAGCCTTGCCAAGGCGAGCCACTTCTTGCTTTAATTGTTCATTTTCCTTTGCAACCTCATCCGAACATGTCTCTACAACAATATTCTCAACAATGACTTGGTTGCAGGGGTTAGAATCATTAATTAAATCAAAGCAGGAAGTAGAAGCATCTTTCTTAATTATTTCAGGTATTTCAACTAAAGATGCTGCTGGGGTGCTACCAATGTTTTCTAGCTTAGTAGTTAGCTCATTATTATGTATGCTAAGAATTTCCATTTTCTCTAACAAATTTTCAATAGCTTCTTGGGAGCTAGCTAACTTAGCCTTAAGTTTTTCATTCCTTTTAATAAGGCTATCATCGGTAGCAGTGGATGGAGCACTAGATTCTAATGACTCAATTTTAGTTGATAGCTCACTATTTAAGTTTGCAAAAGTTTTAAATTATTCTAGCAAACCTTTATAATCATTTTGGGAGCCAATCAACTTATTTTTCAAAGTTTTAAGTTGAGCTTTTGGCTTAGTGCAAACATCCTGGAAAAATTCTACGGCTTCCGCAAGCTCATCTAGAGAGGGCTTTCCCTCACCTTCATCATCACTACTGCTATCATCACTAGAGGATGGAATGCTTTTGTTACCTCTTGCCATAAGGCACTTGTGTGATGACCGAGATGAGCGTGATGAGGACCGGTGGCTACGCGTCCTTGGAGGTTCATCTTCACTTGAAGAATCATCCCAAGTTCTAACACTTGTTAGTGCCTTGCCTTTGCTCCTCTCCTTTTTGGGTTTGGCCATATTTGGACAGTTGTCCCTAAAGTGGCCCTTCTCCCCACATGCGAAGCATCCTCTCTTACTTTGCTTTTTCCTGTCAATGTTAAAGAGAAGATCCTCGACCTGCAGGGGCACACCCATTAGATTAATCTTGTGGATCATCCTCATTACCTTTCCGACGCGTCGGATTGTTTCTTCGTCCTCGGAGGATGATGTGCATGGTTGATTATCCTCATCATCATCACTTTCTTCTTCTTCCTCTTCTTCACTTGAGGAACTTGGAGTGGGAGCCTTCTTTTTGCCCTTCCTTTCATCACATGCAAAAGCATATGGTCTTGAGGAAATTGGCTCCTCTCCCCAACTCATTTTTCGCGACATTTCAAAAGCCGCGATTTTCCCAATCACAATGGTCGGGGTCATGTTGCTCAAGTCCTCCATGTTGTGAAGGATGGTGATGATGCTCCCATATCTTTGTTGTGGTAGCAGGGAGATAATCTTCCTCACAATGTCCGCATCACCTAGCTTATTAATGCCAATAGAATTGAGCTCATTGGTAATTAGATTCAAACGAGAATACATGTCTCTAACAAGCTCAACATCTTTCATAACAAAAGAATTATACTCATTTAAGACTAGGCAATGTTTTTGCTCACGGACATTGGATGTGCCGTCATGGAGCTCATGCAATTTTAGCCAAATCTCATTAGCAGTTCTCAAGGTAAATACTTGATTAAAAATATCCATGCTAAGAGATTCATACAAGCAATTTTTGGCTCTAGCATTTAAATGAATTTCTTTTTCCTCACTCGTGGAGGGTTTCTCGGGATTCTTGAGGGGTTTCATCCTGTCACGAGTGACTCTCCAATCACCTAGATCAACGGCCTCTAGGTAACAAGCCATTCTAGCACTATAATGGGAAGTTAGTGCCGTCAAAGTGTGGTGGCCTATGGGTATCCATCCCTTCCTCTAAAAAGCGTCGGCTCTTTTAGCGGTAAAGCTTAAGCGTTTCAAATGAGCCAAACCGGGCTCTGATACCACTTGTAGGAAACGGGTGACGCCTAAGAGGGGGGTGAATTAGGACTTCTAAAACTTTTACTAAACTAGGCCACAATTAAATCCCTAGAGCAAAACCTATGCAAATAATCAAACTAGAGAGTGCAATCTAGGTTTTGTTTAAGAGTTGCTATCTCTACCGCAAAGGCTAAGTTTCAATCTACTAAATAAGTATGAATACAAGATTGAAACTTAAATGCTTAATATAAATGCGGAATGTAAAGAGCTAAGTAGAGAAGCAAACTCTCGTGGATGATGCCGGTATTTTTACCGAGGTATCCGGAACCACGCAAGGTTCCGAGTAATCCTCGTTGGTGCCCCTACGCAAAGGGAAGCCCACGCGAGGGCCAAGCACCACGGTCGAGTAACTCCGTAGAGAGCCTCGGGCCTTCTCCACACGCAAGTGGTGCTCCGCTTCCGGCTCCTCTCGGACGCTCCCCGTCGTCTCCACTATCGAGCTTCCGGCCGAAATGCCGTGGGCCTCGTTCCCTCCGGTACACGGTGGCGGCCGTGACACAAATGCGGTTGTCACGGTCTCGCAAGACTCTCGCCCCACTCGGTACAATTACAACGGCTCACGCAAGAGCCGAGGGGTTGTGTGGTTTTATAAAACTCACTCAACTAACTAGGGTTCACCTAGAGCAAGCGCTAAAGCGGTCTAACTAACCTAAGCACTTCGCAAAGCACCTACACTAATCACCGAGTGATTCTATTAAGCACTTGGGTGTTTGAGCTCTTGGAAATGTGCACTATATGCCTTGGTATGTTGCTTGGGCTCCCACACTTGAGAATGTCGGTTGGGGTGGTATTTATAGCCTCCAATCCCCAAACTAGCCGTTGGACAGAAAGCAGCAGCTTTCTATCGTCGGGTGCACCGGACAGTCCGGTGCACCACCGGACAGCCACTGTGCAGTGTCCGGTGCACGCCACGTCAGCCGACCGTTGGCGCCTGTAGCAGTCGACCGTTGGATCCGACCGTTGTCGTCTGTCCGGTGCACACCGGACAGTCCGGTGCCGTCTGTCCGGTGCTCCACCGGATAGACCGGTGCTACAGCCAGAGAGCGCCTGTCTGTGGCCTCTCTGCGCAGACTGCCCGGATGTTCACCGGACAGTCCGGTGCACACCGGACATCACTATCCGGTGCGCCACCAGGCGCTGGCTAACAGCCCGCTTCTTGGTTTCCTTCGCTAATTTCTTCGGGCTTCTTTTGTTCTTGAGTATTGGACTCCTATGCATCTTTTTATGTCTTCTTTTGAGGTGTTGCATCCTCATTGCCTTGGTCCAATTCTCTTCGCATCCTGTGAACTATAATTGTAAACACTAGCAAACTTATTAGTTCACGGATTGTGTTGTTCATCAAACACCAAAACTCGATTAGCCAAATGGCCCGGGGTCCATTTTCCTTACATCGGTGTTTCGAATCTCGCTCCGACAAGTAAATTTGTTGTGTGTAGTGGGTGCAAGATTTATACTGGTTCGATAGAATGTCACTATTTGCAGTCATCGACGGCTTGCGCTACTGGCATCATTGATGATCAAAACTCGTAGTAGGGGTTACAAGCGGGCGAGAGAGGGAGGAGAGGCTCCCAAGTCTCTAACCGTGGTGTTGGTTTACAGAGAGTGGAGTCCTAGTTAAGTCTTGGTTGGTGATGGGGCTTCGTACATCAGTGGCTTCCTTAAGAAGGAGCATCGGGCGTCGGTAAAGCCGAGTGTTCTACCATGGGAAAGTGCCATACATGCTCGTGGGCCCGGGGTTACCTGGTTGTCTCGTATTTTTATGGAAAGTGCCATGCATGCTCGTGGGCCCAGGGGTTACCTGGTTGTCTCGTATTTTTTATGGCGGACGATGCAGGCAGCGTGGGGCTCGAGCGCAATCATTCGGGATATAATGACCCTTGACCTTCGTTGTCGGTGTTTAGAGTCCGACCGCACACCTGGGGTTACCCCTCGTGGTGCTTTTGGGTAGGACGGTGCTGTCGACTGTAGCTCAATGGTTCGTGCCAGATGCACGAGAGATGATAGGCAATTTTTTGCAGGTTCGGCCGCTTGGAGAGGCGTAACACCCTACTTCCTGGTGTGGATCTTTATGTGGTGGGTTACAATTGGAGTCTCCTCAATGGAGAACAGCTAATGAAATTGGTAGAGGGTTGATGATTGCAATGGAAGGGTACCCCCTGGCCTTATATATCCGACCGTAGGGCACACCTTGCGTACATGAGTGAATGCATATCCCCTGAATAATAGTGAACTGATTGAATAGAACCTCCTACAATCCTGTCGACTTATCCCTAACCCGTCCCAATATTCAAGGACGCCATGCGCGGGAAAGTCGAGTGGTTGCTGCGGATAGAGCATAAACTGACAGGCTGCCCCGTCCTGAGTCACCTTCCTCCACAGGTCGGCCCATTCTGCCAGTAATTCTTGCTCGGCCCACGAAGGGAAGGCTGAAAGGGAAATAGGCTTACACCTTTTCCTAATTGATTTTGGTGGTTGAATTGCCCAACACAAATAATTGGACTAACTAGTTTGCTCTAGATTGTAAGTGTTATAGGTGCCAAAGGTTCACAATAAACCAATACAAGTCAAAAGAAAGGGTTCAAACAAAGGGAGCAAAAGATAACCGAAGGCAGCCCTGGTCTGGTGCACCGGACAGTGTCCGGTGCCCCAGGGAACTCCAACTCTGAACTCGCCAGTCTCGGGAATTCTGGGAGCCACTCCGCTAAAATTCACCGGACTGTCCGGTGCTACACCGGACTGTCCGGTGTGCCAGCGGAGCAATGGCTACTTCAGCGCCAACGGTCATCTGCAACCGCATTAAATGCGCTACAGTGCGTGACAGAGTCAGAGCAGCGCCAGAAGGCGCACCGGACAGTGCACAGTGACTGTCCGGTGCACCACCGGACTGTCCGGTGGCCCAGAAGACAGAAGCTCCAACGGTCGAACCCTAACGGTTGGGTGACGTGGCTAGCGCACCGGACAGTGTCCGGTGGCACACCGGACTGTCCGGTGCGCCATGCGACAGATAGCCTCCCAACGGCCACTTTTGGTGGGTGGGGCTATAAATACCCCAACCACCCCACCATTCATTGCATCCAAGTTTTCCACCTTCCAACACCTTACAAGAGCTATAGCATTCAATTCTAGACACAACCAAAGAGATCAAATCCTCTCCCAAGTCTGGAATCACTCCAAATCAAAAAGTGACTAGAGAGAGTGACATTTGTGTTCATTTGAGCTCTTGCGCTTGGATTGCTTCTTTTCTTTCTCATTCTTTCTTGTGATCAACTCAATTGTAAACAAGGCAAGAGACACCAATTGTGTGGTGGTCCTTGCGGGGACTTTGTGTCCCGTGTGATTGAGAAGAGAAGCTCACTCGGTCTAAGTGACCGTTTGAGAGAGGGAAAGGGTTGAAAGAGACCCGGTCTTTGTGACCGGCGACAAGCCCGCTACAAGCCATGGGAAGGCTCCATCGGGAGAGTCCCGCAACAAGGGGAAGGATAAGGCTTCCTCCTCACAAAAGTCGCATCGGAGTGGCGACAAGAAGAAGAAGATGAGGAAAGTGGTCTACTATGAGACCGACTCTTCATCGCCATCCACCTCCGGCTCCGATGCGCCGTCCGTAACTTCTAAGCGCCATGAGCGCAAGAAGTTTAGTAAGATTCCCCTACGCTACCCTCGTATTTCAAAGCGTACTCCTTTACTTTCCGTTCCACTAGGCAAACCACCGGTTTTTTACGGTGAAGATTATAATATATGGAGTGACAAAATGAGGCATCATCTAACCTCACTCCACACTTGCATTTGGAACGTTGTTGAGTTTGGTGTACAGGTACCATCCGTAGGGGATGAGGACTACGATTCGGACGAAGTGACCCAAATTCAACACTTCAACTCCCAAGCCACTACTATACTCCTCGCCTCTCTAAGTCGAGAGGAGTATAATAAGGTGCAAGGGTTGAAGAGCGCAAAGGAAATTTAGGACGTGCTCAAGACCGCGCACGAAGGAGACGAGGTGACCAAGATCACCAAGCGGGAGACGATCGAGGGGGAGCTCGGTCGCTTCATGCTTCACCAAGGAGAGGATCCGCAAGCCATGTACAACCGCTTGAAGACCTTGGTGAACCAAGTGCGCAACCTCGGGAGCACCAAATGGGATGACCATGAGATGGTCAAGGTTATTCTTAGATCCCTCGTTTTTCTTAACCCTACGCAAGTTCAATTAATTCGAGGTGATCCTAGATACACGCTAATGTCTCCCGAGGAGGTTATAGGGAAGTTTGTGAGCTTTGAGCTATTGATCAAAGGCTCAAAGAAAATCATCGAGCAAGGCGCCTCCTCCATGCCCGAGGCACAACCCATCGCATTCAAGGCAACGGAGGAGAAGAAGGAAGAGTCTACATCAAGTAGGCTCCCCATCGACGCCTCAAATCTCGACAATGAGGAGATGGCTTTAATCATCAAAAGCTTTCGACAAATCCTCAAGCAAAGGAGGGGGAAGGACTACAAGCCCTACTCCAAGAAGGTTTGCTACAAGTGTGGTAAGCCCAGTCACTTTATTGCAAAATGTCCTATTTCTAGTGACAGTGACAGGGGCGACGACAAGAAGGGGAGAAGAAAGGAAAAGAAGAGATACCACAAGAAGAAGGGCAGGATGCCCATGTGTGCCGCGAGTGGGACTCCGACGAGAGCTCCATCGACTCCTCCTCCGACGAGGATGCCGCCAACATCGCCATCAACAAGGGACTCCTCTTCCCCAACGTCGGCCACAAGTGCCTCATGGCAAATGACGGCAAAAAGAAGAAGGTTAAATCCAAATCCTCCACTAAATATGAAACCTCTAGTGATGAGAATAATTCTAGTGATGATGAGGACAATTTACTTACCCTTTTTGCCGATGTTAACATGCAACAAAATAAAAAATTGAACGAATTAATTAGTGCTATTAATGAGAAGGATGACCTCTTGGACACCCAAGAGGACTTCCTAATTAAGGAAAACAAGAAGCATGTTAAGGTTAAAAATGCTTATGCTCTAGAAGTAGAAAAATGTGAAAAATTATCTAGTGAGCTAAGCACTTGCCATGATTTGATTGCCAACCTTAGGAATGAGAATGCTAGATTAATTGCTAAGGTTGATTCAAATGAATGTGATGATTCATATGCCAATCTTAGAAATGATCATGCTATTTCTATTGCTAAGATTGAAAAATTAAATGTCTCTCTTGCTAGCCTTAAAAGTGAAAATGAAAAATTAATTGCTAAGGCTAATGAATTAAATGTTTGCAATGCTTCTATTTCCAATCTTAGAGATGAAAATGCCATATTACATGCTAAGATTGTTGAATTAAATTCTTGCAAACCCTCTACATCTACCGTTGAGCATGTTTCCATTTGCACTAGATGTAGAGATGTTGACATTGATGCTACTCATGATCACATGGCTTTAATTAAACAATAAAATGATCATATAGCAAAATTAGATGCTAAAATTGCCGAGCATGAGCTAGATAATGAAAAATTTAAATTTGCTCGTAGCATGCTTTATAGTGGGAGACGCCCTGGCATCAAGGATGGCAATGGCTTCCAAAAGGGAGACAATGTCAAACTTAATGCCCCTCCTAAAAGATTATCTAACTTTGTTAAGGGCAAGGCTACCATGCATCAGGATAACAAGGGTTACATTTTGTACCCTGCCGGTTATCCCGAGCATAAGATTAGGAGAATTCATTCTAGGAAGTCTCACTCTGGCCCTAATCATGCTTTTTTGTATAAGAGTGAGGCATCTAGTTCTAGGCAATCAACTCATGCTAAATTGCCTAAGAAGAAAGCTCCTAGTGCATCAAATGAACCTAGCATTTCATTTAAAACTTTTGATGCATCTTATGTTTTGACTAGCAAATCCGGCAAAGTAGTTGCCAAGTATGTTGGGGGCAAACACAAGGGGTCAAAGACTTGTGTTTGGGTACCCAAAGTTCTTATATCTAATGTCAAAGGACCCAAAACTATTTGGGTACCTAAAATTAAGAACTAAATTTGTTTTGTAGGTTTATGCATCCGGGGGCTCAAGTTGGATCATCGATAGCGGGTGCACAAACCACATGACAGGGGAGAAAAAGATGTTCTCCTCCTATGAGAAAAACCAAGATCTCCAACGAGCTATCACATTCGGGGATGGAAATCAAGGTTTGGTCAAAGGATTGGGTAAAATTGCTATATCACCTGACCATTCTATTTCCAATGTTTTTCTTGTAGACTCTTTAGATTACAACTTGCTTTTCTGTTTCCCAATTATGTAAAATGGGCTACAACTGTCTTTTTACGGATACAGGTGTTACTGTCTTTAGAAGAAGTGATGATTCAGTAGCTTTTAAGGGAGTATTAGAGGGTCAGCTATACCTAGTTGATTTCAATAGAGCTGAACTCGATACTTGCTTAATCGCTAAGACTAACATGGGTTGGATCTGGCATCGCCGACTAGCCCATGTTGGGATGAAGAATCTTCACAAGCTTCTAAAGGGAGAGCACATTTTGGGACTAACAAATGTGCATTTTGAGAAAGACAGGATCTGTAGCGCATGCCAAGCAGGGAAGCAAGTTGGTGTTCATCATCCACATAAGAACATCTTGACGACTGATAGGCCACTTGAGCTCCTCCACATGGACCTATTCGGCTCGATCGCTTACATAAGCATCGGCGGGAGTAAGTACTGTCTAGTTATTGTGGATGACTATTCTCGCTTCACTTGGGTATTCTTTTTACAGGAAAAATCTCAAACCCAAGAGACTTCAAAGGGATTCTTGAGACGGGCTCAAAATAAGTTTGGCTTGAGGATCAAGAAAATTAGAAGCGATAATGGGACGGAGTTCAAGAACTCTCTGAGAGCACCTAGAGGGGGGGGGGGGTGAATAGGTGATCCTGTAAAAACTTCAAACTTAAGCCACAAAAACTTGTTAAGTGTTAGCACGATTATTGCCAAGTGGCTAATGTGAAGTCTCAACAAAACACAGTATCACAAAAGATCAAGCACAGAGGTGACACAGTGATTTTATCCCGTGGTTCGGCCAAGACCAACGCTTGCCTACTCCACGTTGTGGCGTCCCAACGGACGAGGGTTGCAATCAACCCCTCTCAAGCGGTCCAAAGACCCACTTGAATACCACGGTGTTTTGTTGTTCCTTTCACTATCCCGTTTGCAAGGAATCTCCACAAATTGGAGTCTCTTGCCCTTACAAGTATATGATCACAAATGAAACACAGAGTAAGGGAGGGAAGCAACACACACAAATCCACAGCGAAATGCGCACACACACGGCCAAGACTCGAGCTCACAAGAGTATCACAAAGTTCTCACTAGAACGGAGCTCGAATCACTTAGAATCACAAATGAAAGCGCAAAGACTAAGTGTGGATGATCAAGAATGCTCAAAGGTTGCTTGTGTGTCTCCTCCATGCGCCTAGGGGCTCCTTTTATAGCCCCAAGGCAGCTAGGAGCCGTTGAGAGCAAATCCGGAAGGCCATCCTTGCCTTCTGTCGTCGGGGGCACCGGACAGTCCGGTGCACACCGGACAGTGTCCGGTGCCCGATTTGTTTCCATAACAGGCGCTTCCGACCGTTGCCGACCGTTGGAAGATCTGGAGCCGTTGGCGCACCGGACATGTCCGGTGCACACCGGACAGTCCGGTGCCGTCTTCCGACCGTTGGCTCCGCCACGTGTCCCGCGCGGATTGCGCGGCCGACCGTTGGCCCCGGCCGACCGTTGGCTCACCGGACAGTCCGGTGCACACCGGACAGTCCGGTGAATTTTAGCCGTACGCCGTCGGCCAATTTCCCGAGAGCGGCCACTTTGCGCCGAGGCAGCCTGGCGCACCGGACACTGTCCGGTGCACACCGGACAGTCCGGTGCTCCATGCCGAGCTGGGTCACAGGCAGCACACAGCCAAGTCTTTCCTCCTCTTCTCTCTTCTTCTTCTTTCTGTTTCTAACACTTAGACAAATATATTAGTACACAAAACCAATGTACTAAGGCTTAGAAACATACCTTAACTTCATGATTTGCACCTTGTTCACCATGTACATAAATTCACGATTAAACACATGTGTTGGCACTCAATCACCAAAATACTTAGAAATGGCCCAAGGGCACATTTCCCTTTCAATCTCCCCCTTTTTGGTGATTTATGCTAACACAACATAAAGCAACTAGAACAAGTGCAAACTTACTTCAAATAAAACTGAAATTTATTTTGAATCAATTTTGGCATATATGGATCATCCTTTGCCACCACTTGGTTTGTTTTTGCAAATCAAACTCAAATCTCTATCTCTAAGTTAAACACACATGTTGAAGCATAAAGAAGGTCATTCCAAAAGAGATTGATCAAAGATGTCAAAAACTCCCCCTTTTTCCCATAATTGCTACTTCTCCCCACAAGAAGCCAAAAGAGACAATAAAAGGGATTTGACAAACCAAAAACTCTACTCTACTATTACTCTACTATTTTCAAATTTCTCAAGTGGTAGCTGATCCATTTATTGCTTTGGCCTTTATTTTCTCCCCCTTTGGCATCAAGCACCAAAACGGGATAAATCTTGGCCCTTTAACCCCATTGCCTCACAAAATCTTCAATTAAGAGCAAATGGCAATAAGAGTTCATGAGATGAACTTGGAATAAGTTACCCCTCATCGGAGTGCAGTGGAAGTCTTTCATGGTCCAAGTCCACCTTTTCCCTTTCAATGCTCTTTTGAGACTAAATCAAACAAACTCAAGCATATGGTTAGTCTCAAGGGATCAAGTTGTAACACATCTCCCCCTAAACATGTGCATCACTTTGCAACGGACTTGTGAGGTCCAGGGAGTGTTTGTACAACTTGAGCACCATAGTAAGCATCAAAATGCAGAAAGAACATGATCAAAGGTGTAAGCACATGTATGCTATAATTCAATCCAAGTTCCGCGAATCTAAGACATTTAGCTCACTACGCAGCCTGCAAAAGGTCTTCTCATCTAAAGGCTTGGTAAAGATATCGGCTAGCTGGTTCTCGGTGCTAACTTAAAACACTTCGATATCTCCCTTTTGCTGGTGGTCTCTCAAAAAGTGATGCCGGATGTCAATGTGCTTTGTGCGGCTGTGCTCAACAGGATTTTCCGCTATTCGGATAGCACTCTCATTATCACATAGGAGTGGGACTTTGCTCAGATTGTAGCCAAAGTCCTGGAGGGTTTGCCTCATCCAAAGTAGTTGCGCGCAACACTGTCCTGCGGCAACATACTCGGCCTCAGCGGTGGATAGGGCAACGGAGGTTTGTTTCTTAGAGTTCCATGACACCAGGGACCTTCCTAAGAATTGGCACGTCCCCGATGTACTCTTCCTATCGACCTTACATCCAGCATAGTTGGAATCTGAGTACCCAATTAAGTCAAAGTTAGACCCCTTTGGATACCAGATCCCGAAGCAAGGCGTAGCGACTAAATATCTAAGAATTCGCTTCACCGCCACCAAGTGACACTCCTTAGGATCGGATTGAAATCTAGCACACATGCATACGCTAAGCATAATATCCGGTCTACTAGCACATAAATAAAGCAAAGAACCTATCATGGACCGGTATGCTTTTTGATCAATGGACTTACCTCCTTTGTTGAGGTCGGTGTGTCCGTCGGTTCCCATCGGCGTCTTTGCGGGCTTGGCGTCCTTCATCCTAAACCGCTTTAGCAGATCTTGCGTGTACTTCGTTTGGGAGATGAAGGTGCCGTCCTTGAGTTGCTTCACTTGGAACCCAAGGAAGTAGGTCAACTCGCCCATCATCGACATCTCGAATTTCTGCGTCATCACCCTGCTAAACTCTTCACAAGACTTTTGATTAGTAGAACCAAATATTATGTCATCGACATAAATTTGGCACACAAACAAATCACCATCACAAGTCTTAGTGAAAAGAGTTGGATCGGCTTTCCCAACCTTGAAAGCATTAGCAATTAAGAAATCTCTAAGGCATTCATACCATGCTCTTGGGGCTTGTTTAAGTCCATAGAGCGCCTTAGAGAGCTTACACACGTGGTCGGGGTACCGTTCATCCTCGAAGCCAGGGGGTTGCTCCACGTATACCTCCTCCTTTATTGGCCCGTTGAGGAACGCGCTCTTCACATCCATTTGGTACAACCTGAAAGAATG
This sequence comes from Zea luxurians, assembly GCA_029449295.1. Taxonomy (NCBI): domain Eukaryota; kingdom Viridiplantae; phylum Streptophyta; class Magnoliopsida; order Poales; family Poaceae; genus Zea; species Zea luxurians. The sequence continues at coordinate 9,208,257 of JAOPSE010000077.1, forward strand.
GTGAGCGGCATATGCTAGCAAGATACGAATTGATTCTAGCCTAGCGACAGGAGCAAAAGTCTCCTCAAAGTCCAAACCTGCGACTTGGGCATAACCTTTTGCCACAAGTCGAGCCTTGTTCCTTGTCACCACTCCGTGCTCGTCTTGTTTGTTGCGGAACACCCACTTGGTTCCCACAACATTTTGCTTGGGACGAGGCACCAGCGTCCAAACTTCATTGCGCTTGAAGTTGTTAAGTTCCTCCTGCATGGCCAACACCCAGTCCGGATCTAGCAAGGCCTCCTCTACCCTGAAAGGCTCAATAGAGGAGACAAAAGAGTAATGTTCACAAAAATTAACTAGTCGAGACCGAGTAGTTACTCCCTTGCTAATGTCACCCAGAATTTGGTCGACGGGATGATCCCTTTGAATCATCGCTCGAACTTGGGTTGGAGGTGCCGGTTGCGCTTCTTCCTCCATCACATGATCATTTTGTGCTCCCCCTTGATCACACGCCTCCTGTTGATGAACCTGTTCATCGTCTTGAGTTGGGGGATGCACCGTTGTTGAGGAAGAAGGTTGATCTCGTTCATCCTGTTCCTGTGGCCGCACTTCTCCAATCGCCATGGTTCGTATAGCGGCCGTTGGAACATCTTCTTCATCTACATCAACACAATCAACAACTTGCTCTCTTGGAGAGCCATTAGTCTCATCAAATACAACGTCGCTAGAGACTTCAACCAAACCCGATGATTCGTTGAAGACCCTATACGCCTTTGTATTTGAATCATAACCTAATAAAAACCCTTCTACAGCTTTGGGAGCAAACTTAGAATTTCTACCCTTCTTCACTAGAATGTAGCACTTGCTCCCAAAAACACGAAAGTAAGATACATTGGGTTTGTTACCGGTTAGTAGCTCATATGACGTCTTCTTGAGGAGGCGGTGAAGGTAGACCCTGTTGATGGCGTGGCAAGCCGTGTTCACGGCTTCCGACCAAAAGCACTCGGGGGTCTTGAACTCTCCAAGCATCGTCCTCGCCATATCGATTAGCGTCCTGTTCTTCCTCTCTACCACACCATTTTGCTGTGGTGTGTAGGGAGCGGAGAACTCGTGCTTGATCCCTTCCTCCTCAAGAAACTCCTCCACTTGTAGGTTCTTGAACTCGGACCCATTGTCGCTCCTAATCTTCTTCACCTTGAGCTCAAACTCATTTTGAGCTCTCCTGAGGAAGCGCTTGAGGGTCCCTTGGGTTTCAGACTTATCCTGCAAAAAGAACACCCAAGTGAAGCGGGAAAAGTCATCAACAATAACTAAACCATACTTACTTCCTCCTATGCTTAGATAGGCGACGGGTCCGAAGAGGTCCATATGCAGCAGCTCCAGAGGTCTTGACGTGGTCATCACATTCTTGCTGTGATGTGCTCCTCCCACTTGTTTACCTGCCTGACAAGCTGCACAAGGTCTATCTTTTTCGAAATAAACATTTGTTAGACCTATCACGTGTTCTCCCTTTAGAAGCTTGTGGAGGTTCTTCATCCCCACATATGCTAAGCGGCGATGCCACAGCCAGCCCATGCAAGTCTTAGCCATTAAGCATGCATCTAGACCGGCCTCTTCTTTTGCAAAATCAACTAAGTAAAGCTTGCCGTCTAGTACACCCTTAAAAGCTAGTGAACCATCACATCTTCTAAAGACAGACACATCTACATTTGTAAATAAACAATTATATCCCATTTGACATAATTGACTAACAGATAGCAAATTATATCCAAGACTCTCCACTAGGAATACATTTGATATAGAATGCTCATTAGAAATTGCAATTTTACCTAACCCTTTTACCTTGCCTTGATTCCCATCACCGAATATAATTGAATCTTGGGAATCCTTATTCTTGACGTAGGAGGTGAACATCTTCTTCTCCCCCGTCATATGGTTTGTGCATCCGCTGTCGATAATCCAGCTTGAACCCCCGGATGCATAAACCTGCAAGGCAAATTTAGGCTTGGGTCTTAGGTACCCAACTCATGTTGGGTCCTGCAAGGTTAGCACAAATATCTTTAGGGACCCAAATGCAAGATTTATCTCCCTTGCATCTAGCCCCTAATTTCCTAGCAACTACCTTCTTACCCTTTCTACAAATAGCAAAGGGAGTATTGCAAGCATAATAAATGGTAGAAGGTTTGTTTACAACTTTTCTAGGAACATGAGCAAAATTTCTCCTAGACACATGCGCAACATTTCTCCTACTCATATCTCTATCATGCTTATGAGAGGAACTAGAGGCAAACATGGCATGAGAATCATAAACATGTGAATCAAAATCATTATAAGCATTTCTAGCATGTCTCCTATCATGGTATAAGAAAGCATGGTTCTTTTTAGCACTACTAGCCATAGGGGCCTTCCCTTTCTCCTTGACGAAGATGGGAGCCTTATGGCTTGTTAAGTTCTTGGCCTCTCTCTTGAAGCCAAGACCATCCTTAATTGAGGGGTGTCTACCAATCGTGTAGGCATCCCTTGCAAATTTTATTTTATCAACTTCACTCTTGCTAGTCTTAAGTTGGGCATTAAGACTAGCCATTTCATCATTTAGTTTTGAAATTGACACTAAGTGTTCACTACAAGCATTAACATCAAAATCCTTACACCTAGTACAAATTTCAACATGTTCAACACAGGAATTTGATTTACTAGCTACTTCTAGTTTAGCACTTAAATCATTATTAACACTTCTTAAGGTAGCAATAGTTTCATGACAGGAAGATAGTTCACTAGAAAGCATTTCATTTCTTTTAATTTCTAGAGCAAGAGAATTTTGTGCACTAACAAATTTATCATGCTCCTCATATAAAAGATCCTCTTGTTTTTCTAGTAATCTATTCTTGTCATTTAAAGCATCAATCAACTCATTAATCTTATTAATTTTAGATCTATCTAAGCCTTTGAACAAGCATGAATAATCTATGTCATCATCATCACTAGACTCACTATCACTAGAAGAAGCATAAGTGGAGTCTTGAGTACTCACCTTCTTCTCCCTTGCCATAAGACATGTGAGACGCTCGTTGGGGAAGAGAGCCGATTTGTTGAAGGCAGTGGCGGCGAGTCCTTCGTTGTCGGAGTCGGACGAAGAGCAATCCGAGTCCCACTCCTTTCCTAGATGTGCCTCGCCCTTTGCCTTCTTGTATTGCTTCTTCTTCTCTCTTTTGTTCCCCTTTTCCTGGTCACTTTTATTATCGGGACAGTTAGCGATAAAATGACCAAGCTTACCGCATTTGAAGCATGAGCGCTTCCCCTTTGTCTTGGTCTTGCTTGGCTGCCCCTTGCGACCATTTAGCGCCGTCTTGAATCTCTTGATGATGAGAGCCATCTCTTCATCATTGAGCCCGGCCGCCTCAACTTGCGCCACCTTGCTAGGTAGCGACTCCTTGCTCCTCGTTGCCTTTAGAGCAATGGGTTGAGGCTCGTGGAGTGGTCCGTTCAACGCGTCGTCGACGTATCTTGCCTCCTTGATCATCATCCGCCCGCTCACGAATTTTCCAAGTACTTCTTCGGGCGTCATCATCGTGTACCTGGGATTCTCACGAATATTGTTCACGAGATGAGGATCAAGAACGGTAAAGGACCTGAGCATTAGGCGGACGACGTCGTGATCTGTCCAACGCGTGCTTCCGTAGCTCCTTATTTTGTTGATAAGGGTCTTGAGCCGGTTGTAAGTTTGAGTTGGCTCCTCTCCCCTTATCATGGCGAATCGTCCAAGCTCGCCCTCCACCAACTCCATCTTGGTGAGCAAGGTGACGTCGTTCCCCTCATGAGAAATCTTGAGGGTGTCCCAGATTTGCTTGGCGTTATCCAAGCCGCTCACTTTATGGTATTCATCCCTGCACAAGGAAGCTAGAAGAACAGTAGTAGCTTGTGCATTCTTATGAATTTGTTCATTAATGAACATGGGACTATCCGAACTATCAAAGTGCATTCCACTCTCTACAATCTCCCATATACTAGGATGGAGAGAGAATAGGTGACTACGCATTTTGTGGCTCCAAAATCCGTAGTCTTCTCCATCAAAGTGTGGGGGCTTGCCGAGTGGAATGGAGAGCAAATGTGAATGTGAACTTTGCGGAATACGAGAGTAATCAAAAGAAAAGTTCGAATTAACCGGTTTCCTTCTCTCGTAGTCGTTGTGGTCTTCGTCCTTTTGGGAAGAAGTAGACTCGTCGCTGTCGTAGTAGACGATCTCCTTGATGCGCCTTGTCTTCTTCTTCTTCCCTTCCTTCCGTCTTTGGCCCGAGCCGGAGTCGGTAGGCTTATCGTCCTTCGGCTCGTTGACGAAGGATTCCTTCTCTTTGTCATTGATCACAATACCCTTCCCCTTAGGATCCATCTCTTCGGGCGGTTAGTCCCTTTGTGAAGAGAACGGCTCTGATACCAATTGAGAGCACCTAGAGGGGGGGGTGAATAGGTGATCCTGTAAAAACTTCAAACTTAAGCCACAAAAACTTGTTAAGTGTTAGCACGATTATTGCCAAGTGGCTAATGTGAAGTCTCAACAAAACACAGTATCACAAAAGATCAAGCACAGAGGTGACACAGTGATTTTATCCCGTGGTTCGGCCAAGACCAACGCTTGCCTACTCCACGTTGTGGCGTCCCAACGGACGAGGGTTGCAATCAACCCCTCTCAAGCGGTCCAAAGACCCACTTGAATACCACGGTGTTTTGTTGTTCCTTTCACTATCCCGTTTGCAAGGAATCTCCACAAATTGGAGTCTCTTGCCCTTACAAGTATATGATCACAAATGAAACACGAAGTAAGGGAGGGAAGCAACACACACAAATCCACAGCGAAATGCGCACACACACGGCCAAGACTCGAGCTCACAAGAGTATCACAAAGTTCTCACTAGAACGGAGCTCGAATCACTTAGAATCACAAATGAAAGCGCAAAGACTAAGTGTGGATGATCAAGAATGCTCAAAGGTTGCTTGTGTGTCTCCTCCATGCGCCTAGGGGCTCCTTTTATAGCCCCAAGGCAGCTAGGAGCCGTTGAGAGCAAATCCGGAAGGCCATCCTTGCCTTCTGTCGTCGGGGGCACCGGACAGTCCGGTGCACACCGGACAGTGTCCGGTGCCCGATTTGTTTCCATAACAGGCGCTTCCGACCGTTGCCGACCGTTGGAAGATCTGGAGCCGTTGGCGCACCGGACATGTCCGGTGCACACCGGACAGTCCGGTGCCGTCTTCCGACCGTTGGCTCCGCCACGTGTCCCGCGCGGATTGCGCGGCCAACCGTTGGCCCCGGCCGACCGTTGGCTCACCGGACAGTCCGGTGCACACCGGACAGTCCGGTGAATTTTAGCCGTACGCCGTCGGCCAATTTCCCGAGAGCGGCCACTTTGCGCCGAGGCAGCCTGGCGCACCGGACACTGTCCGGTGCACACCGGACAGTCCGGTGCTCCATGCCGAGCTGGGTCACAGGCAGCACACAGCCAAGTCTTTCCTCCTCTTCTCTCTTCTTCTTCTTTCTGTTTCTAACACTTAGACAAATATATTAGTACACAAAACCAATGTACTAAGGCTTAGAAACATACCTTAACTTCATGATTTGCACCTTGTTCACCATGTACATAAATTCACGATTAAACACATGTGTTGGCACTCAATCACCAAAATACTTAGAAATGGCCCAAGGGCACATTTCCCTTTCACTCTCAAATAGAAGGCTTCCTTGAGGAGGAGGGCATCAAGCATGAGTTCTCTTCTCCCTACACGCTACAACAAAATGGTGTAGTGGAGAGGAAGAATAGAACTCTATTGGACATGGCAAGAACCATGCTTGATGAGTACAAGACTTCGGATCGGTTTTGGGCCGAGGCAGTCAACACCGCTTGCTACGCCATCAACCGGTTGTATCTACACCGAATCCTCAAGAAGACATCTTACGAACTCCTCACCGGTAAAAAGCCAAATGTTTCATATTTTAGAGTCTTTGGTAGCAAATGTTTTATTCTTGTTAAAAGAGGTAGAAAATCCAAATTTGCTCCTAAGGCTGTAGAAGGCTTTTTACTAGGATATGATTCAAACACAAGGGCATATAGAGTCATTAACAAGTTCACTGGATTAGTTGAAGTTTCTTGTGACATTGTGTTTGATGAGACTAATGGCTCTCAAGTAGAGTAAGTTCATCTTGATGAATTAGATGATGAAGAGGCTCCATGCGTCGCGCTAAGGAACATGTCCATTGGGGATGTGTGTCCTAAGGAATCCGAAGAGCCCATTCAAGCACAAGATCAACCATCCTCCTCCATGCAAGCATCTCCACCAACTCAAGATGAGGATGAGGCTCAAGATGATGAAGAAGAAGATCAAGAAGATGAGCCACCCCAAGAAGACGGCAATGATCAAGGGGGAGATGCAAATGATCAAGACAAGGAGGATGAGCAAGTTCCAAGGCCGCCACACCCAAGAGTCCACCAAGCAATCCAACGAGATCATCCCGTGAACACCATCCTTGGCGACATTCATAAGGGGGTAACCACTAGATCTCGTGTTGCACATTTTTGTGAGCATTACTCTTTTGTCTCCTCTATTGAGCCACACAGGGTAGAGGAAGCACTTCAAGATTCGGATTGGGTGATGGCGATGCAAGAGGAGCTCAACAACTTCACGAGGAATGAGGTATGGCATTTAGTTCCACGTCCTAACCAAAATGTTGTAGGAACCAAGTGGGTCTTCCGCAATAAACAAGACGAGCATGGTGTGGTGACAAGGAACAAAGCACGACTTGTGGCCAAGGGATATTCACAAGTCGAAGGTTTGGATTTCGGTGAAACCTATGCACCCATAGCTAGGCTTGAGTCAATTCGCATTTTACTTGACTATGCTACTTACCATGGCTTCAAGCTTTATCAAATGGACGTGAAAGTTTGAACAAGGGCTTATATTTCATCAAATATCTGTTTTTGGCGATTCATGCCAAAGGGGGAGAGAGTATTAGCCCAAAGCAAAAGGACCGCACCACCACCAATTTCAAAAATGTAGTCTTTCAAATTTGAGTTATGAAAAGAATTTTTCAATTGGTATCTTGTCTTTGATATAATTTCAAATTGGTATACTCTCTTCAAAATTAAAATCTAAAACACTCTTGAACACTAAGAGGATGATTTCATTAAGGGGGAGTTTTGTTTAGTCAAAGGAAAAGCATTTGAAACAGGGGGAGAAAAATTCAAATCTTGAAAATGCTTCTTAAACTCTTATTCATTTACCTTTGACTATTTGCAAAAGAACTTTGAAAAGAATTTGCAAAACAAAATCCGTGGTGCAAATGAGGTCCAAAATGTTAAATATGAAAAGAAAGCTATCCATGCGTATCTTATGAGAGTATTTATTTGTTCAATTCTAAGCAACCTTTGCACTTACATTATACAAACTAGTTCAATTCTGCACTTCTATATTTGCTTTGGTTTGTGTTGGCATCAATCACCAAAAAGGGGGAGATTGAAAGGGAAATAGGCTTACACCTTTTCCTAATTGATTTTGGTGGTTGAATTGCCCAACACAAATAATTGGACTAACTAGTTTGCTCTAGATTATAAGTGTTACAGGTGCCAAAGGTTCACAATAAACCAATAAAAGTCAAAAGAAAGGGTTCAAACAAAGGGAGCAAAAGATAACCGAAGGCAGCCCTGGTCTGGCGCACCGAACTGTCCGGTGCACCACCGGACAGTGTCCGGTGCACCAGGGAACTCCAACTCCGAACTCGCCAGTCTCGGGAATTCTGGGAGCCCCTCCGCTAAAATTCACCGGACTGTCCGGTGCTACACCGGACTGTCCGGTGTGCCAGCGGAGCAACGACTACTTCAGCACCAACGGTCGTCTGCAACCGCATTAAATGCGCTACAGTGCGTGACAGAGTCAGAGCAGCACCAGAAGGCGCACTGGACAGTGCACAGTGACTGTCCGGTGCACCACCGGACTGTCCGGTGGCCCAGAAGACAGAAGCTTCAACGGTCGAACCCTAACGGTCGGGTGACGTGGCTGGCGCACCGGACTGTCCGGTGCGCCATGCGACAGACAGCCTCCCAACGGCCACTTTTGGTGGGTGGGGCTATAAATACCCCAACCACCCCACCATTCATTGCATCCAAGTTTTCCACCTTCCAACACCTTACAAGAGCTATAGCATTCAATTCTAGACACAACCAAAGAGATCAAATCCTCTCCCAAGTCCGGAATCACTCCAAATCAAATAGTGACTAGAGAGAGTGACATTTGTGTTCATTTGAGCTCTTGCGCTTGAATTGCTTCTTTTCTTTCTCATTATTTCTTGTGATCAACTCAATTGTAAACAAGGCAAGAGACACCAATTGTGTGGTGGTCCTTGTGGGGACTTTGTGTCCCGTGTGATTGAGAAGAGAAGCTCACTCGGTCTAAGTGACCGTTTACGAGAGGGAAAGGGTTGAAAGAGACCCGGTCTTTGTGACCACCTCAACGGGGAGTAGGTTTGCAAGAACCGAATCTCGGTAAAATAAATCCTTGTGTCACACTCCTTATTTGCTTGCGATTTGTTTTTCACCCTCTCTCTTGGACTCACTTATATTTCTAACGCTAACCCAGCTTATAGTTGTGCTTAAGTTTATAAATTTCAGATTCGCCCTATTCACCCCCCTCTAGGCAACTTTCAAAGGCCCTGCGAGGTAACTAGCCCGAGGCCCCACGCGAGGCCTTTTAGTTTTATGGTGGACCGAGGGATATCTGTCCCCCACATTCGTAGCCTGGAGCTTGGCGCGGTTCGTCATGTTGTGCCCTGCCAGAGGTCTGCGCACTCAGGCATAGTCCCGGTAGGCCATGAGTGCACCGCAGGTCAGGGCTGCGCAGGCCATAAATGCACCGCAGTCCGAGAGGGGCTCGTAGGCTATGAGTGTGAGGCGGACTGACGCCATCGTTCGGGTTCAGCGCCAGGCGAAGTTAATGCAGTCGATCACTTATGACAAGTCGGTCCCAGGCCAAGCGAAGTTAATGCACCCTATTAAATTAGTAAAAAAACACAGTTTGAATAATGATATACATTCACGTAAAAAACACTTGCAATCTACAATCACAACTTCATAAGTTATACAAACTTACACATAACTATAGATGCACAACTTGATAATTAACAATGACATAGGTACGTGGAACATAAAAGTTCCGGTACTTCGGGTATTTCAAGTACCCGATTACGGTACCCCTATTATTCGAAATAAGTTGGAGTTTTACAAGTTGTCACCCGAGATCCCCGAATGAAATTAAGTGATAAGCAAGCCACGCCTCCCTTGGTCATTGTGCCAGAGTAAGAAGAGAATATCATATCTGAATGGATGGAGAATTATTGATGTTAGCCTTCATGTCTTATTTCGCCGAGTCATTGAATTAGCCCTCATGTCTGAATAGATTGTAGCCTCCCAGGTAGATGCCTGCCAGGCTTTCCATCGTAGCCCTCAGTGTCCAAAATCAATGGCCTGAGACGCTGGAGACAGATCCATTAAGAATCGAACCAAACAAGCTCTATATATTTGACTCTGTTGTACATCTCTGAGTCTATAGACTCAGTCTCACTGTTGAGGACTCGGTCGTTCTGCTGCCAGACTGGTGTTTCGAATTCCGCTGCCTTGTGTCGCTACAGTTCCTCAACCGATTTATAAAGGAAAAATACCATGTGACGCTCCCGCTTCCGCAGTCTGCTATAAAAAAGAATTGTCCCACTCCCACAGCGTTTAGACTTTCATGGGCCACCTGTTTACCACTCATTACACTCATCAGCACTGTTAGATCTGATTTTAAAGATCAAGATTTTATATGTACATTTGTACACCATCACTTCATGTACACTGGATATCATCCATCCAGAGAGAAATGTTACCCGTCGCTGACCCCTATGCGCGTTCCTGCAAGTAAGCGAGTCCTCTACCTCTAGTGATAGGAGATGTAGCGCACAAAAGGCTCAGATTACGTACCTTCATGCAAGATTAGATGCTCTGATGACCATTCACACAAAAAAGACTTAACAGATGCTATAATGATAACAACCGCATGACTCAGCTTGTAGGGTCGATCTATACTACCACTGCTAGTGCTTGGTTTGGTAAAGATACCTACAGAGCTAGTTGGGAGGAAGAAAATTGGAGGGGGGTTGAGTATGCTAAAATCTTCTTTCTAATCTCTACTACTAATTAAGTGTCTACTAGGTGAGTGCCCGTGCGTTGCAACTTGCAACGGAAACATATATCACGATAATTGAACCATGATGTCGATGCTATATCATGAATCACATATGATGTCATTGCATCATGATTAGATTGTCCTTTCTAAGTGCACCATGGACCACTATGTTACGCTACAGAAGCCCGAGTCCACCAACTGCATACCATTCCATATAGTGGTCCTATGAAGCAAAGTGGGCCGATGCTCTTCTTTCGTCTTCAGGTCTGCAGTAGAATGGATCTCCAATTAACGAAAAGAAACAACCAAAATGCAACTATAGGGGGGAGGGGAGATTAAACTTCACTTGCCCATTGTCATGATCAGAGAACGAAAATAGTCCTCCAAGATTGGTCATCATTTAAATAATGGTCTTATTTAAATACAATCTACCTATGCTTGAAATGTCAGGAGACAATAGTGTGTAGATCTCAGGGCTAAACTTCCCATGGCGCTGCTGACAGACTTTAATGGTACTATTAGTCCAATACCTCACAATAGTTGATATTGTTAGTTTTGGTACCGTGACTCGGTTCTAGTAATGCTATTTTCGTCGAAACATTTCCTTTACATAACCTTTACATAAGCAAAGTTGTTAGCACCTAACAGACAACGACAGCAAAACCCAGACAACTGCTGGGTCTGACCTGCAGCTGGTCATGTGAGTGTATGGTCTAGATGACTGTTCACCTTTGCTCTCATTCTCAGCCTCGTCTCTGCCTTCACATTGTTTCTTCTACACGTTCTGCATTTACCTCATCAAAATATTTGATCATTTATTCCTACTTGGATGATGACATGTGATTGCGAAATATTTATCCTGGTGAGGCAACCGTTTCAAGTTCCCTTTGTGCCAAATGCTGAAGTAGCCTTTTATGTAAAAGCAAGGGCATCTGTTATCGCAATTTGTCTCTTGTCAAAAATCTATCATCCTGCTGGTAGTGAGTTTGAGCACTGGTTTGCAATAACAAACCCGTTTAATGTTTCACTTGTTTTGATAGGATCTAACAACACCAAAATTAATAGTTTCTCCACCAAAGAAAGGGCTCTGTAGGAATAATCCCCAACCATGTAACTGAGGAACTACGAGAGGCAGGTTACCTTGATAAAGGGATCAGTAGAATCGTCCACCACTTGAACTATTATCCTGTCCTTCGACCACTGCAGCTCACATGCTGCCGCTAACAGCTTATGCACCTAAGAGCCCATACCACACATGGAAAAGCGCACCTCATCAAAATAATATTTGATCTCACAAAGTAACAAGAGGAATAACAATCCATGGATGGATAGTTAACATATTCCTATACGATTTTAGCGACTTTTTTGTGGTGGCCTGTTCTCACCTCCAGCTCGTTATACATGGGCATCTGGACCAGGACCATAGGGAAGTGGGCGCTCCTCTTCTCCCCGTCGACGCCGTCGAGGGGCTTCCACTTGAACCTCCACTCGGGCCTCCACCCAATGGCCTTGACGCATAGACTAACGACGTTGTTGTACACGACCTCGTATAGGCCGCCCACGCCCACGCCGCCACTTGCATCACCAGCACACACCGTGTATAGGCTGCCGCTGCCGAGGACGTGCCGTGGTGGCCCCCGTTGCCGATGATGGTGTCGGCGGCGTAGAAGAGGTCGAGCTGGTCGACGCCCGCGCGCTTCCGCTCTGAGGAAAGCGTGCAGGGCAGGCGGAACTCGGCAGCGAACAGCAGCGTCTCGCGCACGGTCAGCATCCCGCTCACATACACGGAGATGGAGTGCAGGCGCCGGCCCTGTAGCGGCTCCCTGTTCAGCGTGACCCCGCCGCCGTGGAGGCTGTCCCGCCCTGAGCTCACGGCGTGTGGACGCCTACAATGAGTACTTAATTAGTTGTAAAGATAATGTGATTATAAAGTTTCAAAGGATAGCGCATAACAATGTATATATTTTTAGACGTGGAGGTTGCTGCTGTAGCATCTACAGCATCAAGTCAAAACGTAATACGCACAATCCTGAGACAAAATATAACATGCAGCATACAATCCACGAAGGTAGGAAGTAATTATAACACTATCATTATACCTTTGAAAATTAACTTTTTACGAAATCTTTGAAAATTAACTTAAAGAATACTTAGCGATGAATTCTGTAATATTCTTGTCCGAACTCCCTCCATTCTGCATAGCTGCCTTGGCCTTTTGCATCCACATAGTGGCACTCTTCCTATACTTATCCTTACTATCACCATCCATGACATCCTTGATGCACCTTTCCACCTCATCCCTCGTCACCAAGCCTTTCTCATCCTTGCGCACCCGGACACCCAAGCCCCACATGCTCTCCATATATTTTGATATGGTCGGCTAGTCTGCCCAGTGTGGTATTGCCACCATTGGCACACCATTAACAATTGCTTCCAATGTCGAGTTCCATCCGCAATGTGTGAAGAAACAACCTGCATAGTAAGAATATCCATCTAAATTTTACATTTCTTATCGGGTTGTCTCATTTCCTACGGTTATACGTAGAATAATAACCATTTGCCATACCTGTAGCTTTATGTGCTAGAACTTCCAGCTGGGGGCACTAAGAAACAATAAGGCCACGTTCCTTGCACTTGTCACGAAGTTCATTGGACAACTTATGTTCTTCGTTTGACCTCACAACCCAAATGAATGGTTTGCCAGAATTGTACAATCCATTGCCAAGCTCCTCTAACTGTGCTTCATCATAATCAGAGACAGTACCATAGGATACAAGAACAACAGAACACGGAAGCTGTTTGTCGAGCCAAGCCAGACATGACTCACTGCTGTTGAAGAGGTTGAAACCGTAAGTCTTGTTCAACGGCAAACAGTCATCATCAAGATAAAATGATGGCAAGGTTGGGCCTATTGTCTTTGCATGCCATGTTAGGGCCATATAATCTGCCTCCTGCTCAAATAATTAACATTGCAAATGCGTCAAAAAGAAAAGCTTATGATGGTGAAGTGGAATCGAATAATCACAACAGACACACCAACCATAGATTATTTAGTGAATAAACGTGATTGTGGATGAACGATGACGAAGTGTATGCAACGCCGAAGTTCATTTGGGCAAAACAACAAACAGGTGCCGGCCGTGGTAACCGTGACCTCACCTTGGGTTCGATGTCGTGGAATGAGTTGACGAGCACGTCGGCGGCGTCCTCCAGTCCCTCAAATTGCCGTAGTGATGCCCGAAGGAACATAGGACACCAGTCTGGCTTTGCTGCGAACGACGGAGCGTCATCGGGGCCGAGCTCGACACCCAGCAGCCCGCGTGCAAACAACTCTTCCCCGTTCACCACCGGCAGTGCCACCCGTCCTGCCCACACCTCCCCGTAGACGACGTCGACGGCGCATAGCTGCGATAGGAACGCCGCTGCCGCCAGCCGTTGATGGTGTCAGCAGCGTAGAAGAGGTCGAGCTGGTCGACGCGCGCGCTTCCGCTCTGAGGAAAGCGCGCAGGGCAGGCAGAACTCAGCGGCGAACAGCAGCGTCTCGCGCACGGTCAGCATCCCGCTCACATACACGGAGATGGCGTGCAGGCGTCGGCCCTACAGCGGCTCCCTGTTCAGCGTGACCCGCCGCCGTGGAGGCTGTCCCGCCCCGAGCTCGCGGCGGATGCGACGCAGAGGAGGCGGGCGGCTGGTGGGGGTGGGGAGGGGGCAGGCGCGTTTGGATGTCGCGTGGAGAGGGCGAGCGGTTTCAACGATGGGAATAGACGGGAATGGCAGAAATGGTAGGCGGCGGCGGCGGGATGGAGAGGCGCTGTCGCGACCGACTGGAGGCAGAACAACAGCGGGTGTGCACGCCTACCATAAGTACTTAATTAGTTGTAAAGATTGTAGGCGTCCACGTTAGCCAGTGGTGCACGGTTCTGCCATCCACCCGCACGCCGCGCTCCTTTCCATCGATGTCGTCTTCCCCACGCGCTGCGCCCCGCCTCCGCCCCCTGCCCACGCGATATCTCTGCCGCCCGTCTTGCTCAACCTCGCATCCGTCGTCGGCCTTCCATCCGAGCCTCCATCGTCGCGTTGCCCACCCCTGCCCCCGCCGCGACCTCCATCGTGTTCTGCCTCCGAGGATCTCGGTCACGTTCCAGCGACTCTCCATCCCCACCGCCGCCATCATCGCCCCCAAGCTCGTGCTCTGCTGTGCTCCGCGGCCTCCACGTCCTCCCCCGCTCGACTCTCCTCGCCCCACTCTCCTCTCTCCCGCAATCCCCGCGGCCTCGCCCCAGATCACTGCCCCGGCTCCCCAGAAATTCGCCCCAGATCGCCGCCGCGGCACTTCACCTAGGTCTGGCTGGTTCCTTCCTTCCCGCTTCCCCCGTCAACCAAATCAACTCGTGAGGTCTCCTCCCCATCGCCACGCCCACGCGCCGCGCACCGCCCGCCCGCTCGCCACGCCTCCGATCCCTAATCAATCAGACTGACCCTAGCCCGCCGCCCACGACCGCCCGCCTCGACTCGTCTCAAATCGGGCGCCCCAGGGGAGCGAGGCCTCAATCACGACGGACCCCGATGCCCCGCATTCCAGCCCCTCCGGCGACGTCGACGGCAGCGGAGGCATGATCCGGCGGGGACTCGGCGGACCTGCCAGCCATGGACGCCACCACACGCCCGACCATCATCATCGACAACGGTACAGGGTAACCCCGATCCCTCCCCCTCTCATCCTCAGCATTTCGCTGGCGCCACTACTGCTTTATCGCTGCGTGATCCCCCCGTATGCTCGGTGGTTCTCGCTAGGCTGTTGGTTCCTGAAGGCCCTGTTCGTTTTTATCGAACCCATGGGGATTGAGAGGGATTGAATCCCCTACAAGTCAAAATCCCCCTCAATCCACTCCAATCCCCCTCAATCCCTATGGATTAGGGATGAAACGAACAAAGCCGAAATGGGTGCCCATGCCAGGGGATGGGGCCCGTGGCTTGGTTTGTGGTCGGACATTCTCGTTGTATAGTTTGGAGGCACTGGTTAGGTTAGGACAACTCCATGTGGAAGTCTCGATCGTTGGCTGAGATTGGGAGACGGTACCCTAAGAACGATAACTTTAAGTATTATATTTATTCCCTTAACAAAAAAAAGATAAGTGTGCAATTTAACTCAAACGGTTTTGAAGTTTTAAGATGACCTGGTAGATTTTTAGACAAGGCGCTGGCTTAACATTGATGAAATAGAAATGTATAATAATGCATGAAGCACAAAAGGAACACATGTAAGGTAGCAAGGGTATCAGATGACCTTAGTATTAAGAAGGTTCTGATGTTTCAGAAATGGAGAAGTATTCATTTTCATCATAAGGTTTCGAGCAGAAATATTGCTACATTCAAACACGCCAAACTCATTTATTAAAATTTTACAAGGCCAAAACCTGTTCATTTATTTCACTATAGGTTAACAGGAGATACATTTAGGAAAAAAACAACGCAAATTTAATAGGAGGATGTACTCATATTATGTTTTCTTCCTCGATAAGGGTTGGTAACTTAAAAAATCAATAAAGATGTACTAACATGGCATCATGCAATCAGTACATCCAATTATTTCTGCAAAACGTGCTCTTGAGAGATTTTCTAATTATATGGAGAAGATTAGGTTTGCCACACCAGCATAGGAAAAGAAAATTCTCTTACGACATGAGATTAAGAGTTGATGCCTTATCATAATGACACATAGCTCTCTTGTGTCATTCGAGAGAGAAAAAGATTAAGCGTTGGTGGATGACGTAAAAGGTCTATGTGATGGACATCAGAACATGTAATAGTTTATTTAAAAACAAATTTGAACTAAATAACTTTTGTGCATACATATCCTATGCAACCAGCGGATGCTATGCTATGCTAGACTGCCAAAAGTTTGGCCTGCCAGTCTTGACCAAACCAGGAACAGAAAAGGTAAATCAGCACAATACTTTGACAAAATTATCTGACCACTGTATACTCATTGTTGATTCTGGACGTGCACATGAACAATATGAGATCGCAAAGGAGTATAAATTTTCACCAAATATAATGGATGACAGATAAATGTATACTTTATCGTAATGTCATGGATACGATCATGTAAGAAATAACTGAAGAAGAATATTTTCTTGGACAGTGCAGTTAAAATCTTGCACGTGAACCTGGATAACGTCAAAAGTTAAGTAAAATGCAAACAATGAATTGCATTCTCAGTTTCTCACTTGCATAAATAGAAGTGTACCAACCAAACAACATTTGTGGAAATAAGTGTTTTGCTTTATTCAAATTGACATGATAGTCCATAAATTTAAGGTTATCCAATGGCAAGTGCTCTTGAATCAAAAGATAAACTTGACATGTATGGTGACAGGCTATGTTATATGACCACTTGGCTTAAGAGTTATTGCTCAAAATCCACCTATCAGCCTACCTTTCAATCAACAGTTAGCAAAATAATCGAGTATTATCACTCAAAATCCCCTTTTTGTAGAGTGGTTCAATCAACTGTCGACCAAAATCAAAACGCGGAAGGAAACTCATGAAACTACAAACTGCTTAGGAGTGAAGTCAAACTGATAATTATAACATGGCTTCTCTGAACTCAGTCATTATTGAACCAACAGTACAGATGCATGTATTGTACATTCAGTAGATGTAGATCAAACCCAACTCTCAAAGCAATATGCTGGTATGGTCCAGAGCAAAGGTGGAAGGAGTGAATTAACAACTCCATTTGGAAGTCTGGATCGTCGGCTGAGATTGGGAGACAGTCCCCAAGCCAAGCTGTCTGTTCTGCTGCTCTTTTTGGTTGTATTGCTTGAAAGCATGTGAGTCTTCCTCAAATCACATGCACCCACCATCTTGTGAAATACATTTTTAATCTCCTGACGAGTCTGTTGTTATGGAACAATAAGCTTCAAATTTTGTTCTCTTATTTGACATGTTTGGGTGTTGTCTAGATAAGCCCGCTCTACATTTTTCATTTGGGTCAATGGTTGTGAGCAACAACCGTCAGTCTCTCTGTAAGTTAGCATGTTTTACTAAAATGATTTTGAAGCTGAGCAACCCAAGCATGGCTTAATTCTTATTTGGATTCTAGTTTTGGCTTCCTTTGCAGGTATGAATTCAAATAGATGTATTGGCAAAATAACTGGTAGTATTTTTTAATCTTCAAATCTTTAACTACACATAATATGGTGTTTTCTATTGCAGTTCTCAGCCTGCATGTTACCTATGGACTGACAAGCACCGACCTAAAACTGTGGCCCAGGTGAACATGACTTTTACATAGGTGAACATTTGATTAATCTCGAAAGTGCATTAGACCTGTGTTTGTTCTTCATTTTAAATTATAGCATTCTTAGTACTTCTTTTACCCTTCCATAATATGGCAAGGCGGTTCCCTTGGTGTAGTTTGGAAACCCGAGCACAATGGGCTATGCTCATTAAGATAAAAAAGTTTTACTAATCAAGAATGCACTACTTTTATATTTTTATGGGTACAATATTTCTCTTGATTTACAAAGATAGTAATAGTGTTTTGTTGGGAGGTGGGACTGATGCCTATCAATAAGAGAATATAGGAGAACTGCAGATAGCAAATAGCCTAACGGCTTCCTACATCACCATAGGTGAAGTGGACAAGAACCATTGCACATAATGCTCCGTTTGAATATAGATATCGGAGATGGTGGAATTGAATTGGATCCAATACCAAATCAGATTGGCTTTGGAAATCAGATGCAATACCAACTTTATAGTTTGGATGCAATACCGAGCAAAATAGAGGGTCGGGGTCGGTATTGTAGGGGAGCGTGCGCGTGTAGAGTCGAATACCGGCTGGAATTTGGTGGATTTCCAATTCCAAATATTGTGACCATCCAAACACCAGAATTTGAATTTGCCATTTCCAATTCTGAATTCTGGGTCTGAATTTCGACATCCAAACGCAGTGTAATAGGTTTTCTTTGGCAAAATTGTATCATGCTGCACTGCACATGTTTGACTTATGATTTATCCATCCTGCTATATATTTTCCACCAGTTTATAATTATCTTTTGGCACATATGATCACTACATATGTGAGTTGGCCCCAATAGTTATCTTTGATTCCATGGAACATTTTATTTTCATCCGACACTTATGTCTTTCTCATAAAATCTTTTATTGCTTGTAAATTTACTATTGATGCTCAAATATTCTTTGCTTCATCAAAAAATTTCCTTGATCAGTTATGGTGATTAGAACAATTTTAGTTTAGGGGAAGGCACCGAAGAAGGTGAATGTTGTAGAAAGGGTCCTAAAAAGGGCACGATGAAAGCCCAACTTGCTAAGAGAGGTAGGAAGGCTAAGAATTGATGACTTGTTGATTTCCTCGTCAGAGGAAAAATGCTATTGAGAACCTGAGATGGCAACAAAGATGAGAATTCTTCAACGCATTAGCCATCGTTGTGAGGTGCATCATCAGTTCAACATCATGTAGTGCTGGTTTTAGAGAGAAAGACAACATGTAAAGCTATAAATGTTGTGTACTCTATGAGTGTTCAGCTTTGGATTATTGAAAAGATCAAGATGTTCAACTAAAGTTGAATTGACTTCTCTAAAATTTATTTCACAAGGTCTACCTATGCAATAAATGAAAACCGTGACAACGCACGGGCACATACCTAGTATAAATAGAAATGAAGAACACGAGTAACTTCAACTGAGTCGTGTCTATTTATACACACATGTTACTGGAGGTGATGATCACCCACTCTAAAATGACTTAAAAAAAAATAAATTACAAAGATCACGAATAACTTAAACTGAGACGTGTCTCGAACTGGGCTGCCAGACATGGTTTATTGGCCATCTATAGTCCAGTACTTCTCCCTCATCGTCCCTGATCTTGAGAGTGTGGAAACAAACAAGAGGAAAAACTTCATCTCATCTCACCCACATCACATACATCACCGCACGTCATCTCCACCTCTCTCCTTGCCACGTCGTCGCCCGACATCTTGAGATAAAAATCCTAGGTGCGCCGCAAGGCGCAGCCGGATCCACGCGATCCGACTCTAGGGGCACGCCGCCTTGTGTTCAGATCCACATGAGGCGCACCATCGGATCCGCTACACCGACAGGAATGACACCGCCGCACACCTAGCTTGGCTTTGGTTTGGCTCGATCCGAAGACATGCCAACCGCTGATGCGTGTGCTGACCTTATTCTAATCCCCGGTTATCTCCCTTCGACGTGACTAACCTTATTCTGGTCCCCAGTTGTTGCCCTTCGACGTGATCTAGAAATCTATAATTTGAATCGTGTTTGAATAAATATCTCATCTAAGTAACATCTATCTATATGATATATAGAAACCATAGTAACTCATGGACAACTAACTAGTACCACTACCAGAATTCGGCTCCTTGTCGAGTGCCGCGATCTTTGTCGAGTGCAATTTATCGGGCTCTCGGCAAAACAATCTTTGCCGAGTGCCACTCTCGGCAAAAAAAAGCCACTCGACACAGACCAATTTTGCCCACCGGAACCTTCTTTGCCGGGTGCCAGTATAGCAGACACTCGATAAAGGAGTATTTTTTGCGGAGTATTAAGGACACTCGGCAAAGCTCCATCACCGTCACTTGGCGTCGTAATGGTGACATTTTTGCCGAGTGCCTGACAAAAAATACTCGTCAAATAGGCCGTTGCCGATGTACAGTTTACCGAAACCTCTTTGCCGGGTGCCAGTATAGCAGACACTCGATAAAGGAGTATTTTTTGCCGAGTATTAAGGACACTCGGCAAAGCTCCATCACCATCACTTGGCGTCGTAATGGTGACATTTTTGCCGAGTGCCTGACAAAAATTACTCGGCAAATAGGCCGTTGCCGATGTACAGTTTACCGAAACCTCTTTGCCGAGTGCCATATTTGACAAAGTGTTTGCGAGTGTTTGTCGAGTGCCTGAGGCCCTCGGAAAAGAAGCTGTGTCCGCTAGTGTATATGTATATATAGCGTGCACACGGATCGAGAAGCCTCCTACACATTCCACCCTATCCCCCTCAAAAGAGACTGGGTTTGATATAGTCAGCGCAATCGCATGTTTCTGTCGAGAATCATCTACCAACGAAAAAAATAGTACCGTTAAGCTCTCTAATAAATCTAATAAAACACTACCATATGAGCCAATTCAAAGACTTAACCCATGTATAAATTTCATCATAAAAACCTTATTAGTGGAGTAGTTCACTTGGTTTGCAGGAATATCGATCTTGCCAGGGTAACCAATATCGTCATTTGACTTACAGATCTATAAATATATTATGTTAAACGAAAAACTTCAAATATTTTTTATTACATTAGATCGCCTATATCTTTCAATATAGATCAGGGGATTACATTTTCGTTTTGTGATTTCCGAAAACCATTTTGTTGACCGTAGTTTGGCTTTTATATTTTCAAATTCTAAAACGGAATACACCAAAAACCGGATCGGTTTTTGTATCTTCAACCCAATCTCTACTATACTTAAAGCACAAGTTTCAACAGTCGTCCTTCGTCATCTTTTTACAAAAAAAATCCTAAATTTCTTTCAAACCAATTCAGCGTAAAATGTTAAAAAATGGTGCATGAATTGGGTTATGTTAAACATGGTACAGTATGAAGTTGTCTAACCAGTAGAACATCATGCTCAAGTGTTTATAATATTGAATATAAATTGTACATATGTACATATGATTTTTTGTAAAATAAAAAAATAATCGTGTCGGGCCAGGCCAGCACTACAGGCCGAGGCTACGACCCAAGCACTGCACGGTGCTCGTGTTGGGTTGGCCCAGACACTATTAAATAGGTCGTGCCTCGAGCCGGTTCGCCAGAACAGGCCATTTGACCATCTATACCTCCGCACGATAATGATGGTCCTCACCTCAGTTGCCACCACCTTATTCGTCATTCTACTTCTTTTCTCTCTCCCCTCATGCCTCGACCTCCGTGCCCCATTCTCGATAGAGGGTATAGGAGCATGCGCCTCCTCCCCCATATTCATCCGACACTAGCCCCGACATTGACTCGCGCAGTGCCTATTGCACGTCCACGAGGACGTTTCATATCATGCGTGCACCATCGTTTTCGCCATCGTCGGACGTCAAGTTCGTCTTCCCGGCCTTCGCCCTGTTCTTCCTCCCCAACCTGCTACCCCCACCCACGGTCGCAGCTGCGAGCCGACCAACGCTCGTCGACACGGGTACAGGGTGAGTCAGTCATGCTCATGGCCTTTCTCCGTACGTGCCGTCGAGGAGGACATGGTAGCGCCTGCCATGCTTAGGTTATCTTGGCGATGAGGAGTCCAGGTCTAAGATATTGGACAACTAAGGTCCGTAGCGTGGCAGCAGTCGGCATATGCTACGAAATTGGTGGTGGTGTTGTGTCGCTTCGGCGGGTCCAGGGCTGGGAAGACACTCGCATTCTCTCGCCCTTCTCGGATTGACATCTGGTGCGGGTGCCTCTCGGTTTGGAGCTGCTCCGGCTGGGCTTCTTTCTCCGCTTGCGTGCTCTCTCCCTATATATCTAGTGATATACTACCTATGTCGCCTCCAGATGTCCAGATCTTCGTCGTGTCCTTCTCCGGCAACAAACAGGTATGTCCGCCTCTTTTCTTTCCCTCCTGCTCTACTAAACCTTGGAAGTGGGGGAGACGAGGGATGGAGGTCTCTGATTTGTTGCCTATGGTACCCGTACGTTCATAAAAAACATTATGCGAAGAGCGGAGAGAATCAATAAAAAATCTTGAGATCTTTTTGATGGATAATTTATGTGGGTATTATTGTGAGCCGTCGCAACGCACGGTTAACCAACTAGTAGATACACATATATCACTTGTAGCATTTTTTATTTACCTTGCACCTATGGAAGTTTGGGTTTTCTTTTTATGCGCAGTGTCTAAAACAACATATACTGTATACAGACCGAATAGTTGACTAGTTGTTTTGGGGCCATGATACTGTGGTACTGCCGAAAGTGAGTTTCCATTCCATATCGCCTGTCTACGCGCCGTTTGCTGCCCTCTACTGCTGTCAATACGTCCACCCCTCTGTTTATAAGCAGCCGATGGATCTCTTCGAGCAGGCAGCTGGAGTGTAGTAGCACAGCTTCCTAATATTTTCTCTGTTCTCTATACTAGGTAGCAGAGTAGCAGACACACCCAGCTCCAGCTCTGAATGGGAGCACTCCCCGTCGGTGGCACTGGCAGCAACAACGACGACGGAGGAGGCCAGAAACGACGGCGCCACCACCGTGGCGACGTCCTTTGGCGCATCCTGCGCGCCTGGTTCTGCTGCGAGTGTTCAGAGAGCGAGTGAGCATTGGAAACGATGGCAGCTCCATCAATGCTAACGGTGATAGCATGGTACTTTTATCTGTACTCGAGAAGCACTAGTACGGTTTTGAATAATACGTGTGTCTAGCTACAAATTGTGTAGGTGTTTGTGTTTAGGATCTTCTGAATTCTGGTATGCAAAAGCTAGCTTGGGTTGTTGGTGTGACAAGAGCATGATATCGGAGGTATATCTCTGTGGCTTTTGGATTCTAGTGATATGCAGAATCGTCTTGATGGCATCTATATATAAAACAAATAAAGTAGTATAAGGATAATATGATCAGTGTGTGCTCTCTGAATATATGCGGTGTCTTCAGTTCATTCTTTTGCGTCACAAGTAAACAGAGCCCAGCGGGGAGCAGTGAGCACAACGCTAGCTGATTGTTCACATCATTCGAAATAGTTTATTCCAAGACACTTTCGGTATCAATCAACCCTTTTCCTGAGATTTATATCGGTTCTTGCTATCCCAAAAAGAAATAGGAAATGACTAAGATCCCCATCAGATACCGAACAACTCATTAAGATTAACGCACAAAAGGTAAACCAACAACATACCTATCCATAAGACCGTCATCGCGATAAATTAAAAAAATACAGATTTAACTACAGCTTTCTATGAGTGATGGTGAGAAACATGAGCGGACATACGTAAAACAATTCCCAAAAACCTGATTCGCCGGCACCCGTATAGATCTTCAGATCGTCGGTGTAGGTTCGGAGACGCCGCTCTCTCTGGATCTGTTGCACGGCACGGAGGCATGATAGGATAGAGAAGTGGCTTCACAGAGAATTGAGAAGGAGAAGATAAGTCAGTTGTTTTTTCCATATATCCCAGTCTCCCGGACATCTCCAACATATAGAGGGTCAGCGTCAACCGTCTTCATATATGATCTGCTAAATTCTAGATCCACCCGAGGAACCTCTCTAAGTGCAACCGTATGGAGTTCACACTCATAATGTGTGCCCGTTACTCCCAGTCGACGTGGTAATCTGGTGTGGTATTCGATAATCAAATAAACAAAAGGCAAAAATAAAATGTTGTTTATAACACGTCACGACGCGATCGTACATCGTCACAAGTCACACGATAATTTCACGAAAAACAAGAAACGCGAACAAGCGAGCGCGTGCGATTAGTTCATAGCAGCTTTCATAGCTGTCGGGGACCATAATTAGGGGTACCCTCAAGGCTCCTAAATCTCAGCTGGTAACCCCCATCAGCACAAAGCTGCAAAGGCCTGATGGGTGCGATTAAGTCAAGGATCGGTCCATTCGAGGGACGCGATCACGCCTCGCCCGAGCCCAGCCTCGGGCAAGGGCAGCCGACCCCGAGGGATCTACGTCTCGCCCGAGGACCCCCTCCAGCAACGGACACACCTTCGGCTCGCCCGAGGCCCAGTCTTCCCCAAGAAGCAACCTTGGCCGAATCGCCACGTCAACCGACCAAATCGCAGGGGCATTTAATGCAAAGGTGGCATGACACCTTTATCCTGACGCACGTCCTCCATTCGACAGAGCCGAAGTGACCGCAGTCACTTCGCCGCTCCACTGACCGATCTGACAAGAGGATAGCGCCGCCTGCGCCGCTCCGACTGCTGAGCCACTCGACAGAGTGAGGCTGGCAGCAGCCAAGTCCGGCCTCAGGCGTCATAGGAAACTCCGCCTCGTCCGACCCCAGGGCTCGGACTCGGGCTCAGCCCCGGAAGACGACGAACTCCGCCTCGCCCGACCCCAGGGCTCGGACTCGGGCTCAGCCCCGGAAGACGACGAACTCCGCTCCGCCCGACCCCAGGGCTCGGACTCGGGCTCAGCCCCGGAAGACGACGAACTCCGCTTCGCCCGACCCCAGGGCTCGGACTCGGGCTCAGCCCCGAAGGACGACGAACTCCGCTTTGCCCGACCCCAGGGCTCGGACTCAGCCCTGGCCTCAGCCGACGGTCTCCGCCTTGTCCGACCCGGGGACTCGGACTCGACCTCGACCTTGGAAGACAGACTCGACCTCGACCTCGGAGGAGCCTCCACCTCGCCCAACCTAGGGCACGGACCGACCACGTCGACAGGAGGCGCCATCATTACCCTACCCCGAGCTGACTCAGGCTACGGGGAACAAGACCGGTGTCCCATCTGGCTCGCTCCACTATACGAGTAATGATGGCGCCCCGCATGCCCTGTGACGACGGCGGCTCTCAGCCCCCTTACGGAAGCAAGAGGACGTCAGCAAGGACTCGACAGCCCCTACAGCTGTCCTTCCGCCAGGCTCCAGCGCTCCTCCGACGGCCACGACATCACGCGACCTGGGTGCCAAAACCTCTCCGGCTGCCACGATGGCATGTACTTAGGGCGCTAGCTCTCCTCCGCTAGACACGGTAGCACACTGCTACACCCCCATTGTACACCTAGATCCTCTCCTTCGCCTATAAAAGGGAGGTCCAGGGCCCTCTTATAGGAGGTTGGCCGCGTGGGGAAGGACGGGACGGCGCTCGCGCAAGGCCGCTCGCTCCCTCCCGCGTGGACGCTTGTAACCCCCTACTGCAAGCGCACCCGACCTGGGCGCGGGGCTAACACGAAGGCCGCGGGTTCCACCTCCCACGCCTGTCTCCCTCCGGCTGCTCTTCCCCCCTTCGCGTTCCGCCTCGCGCCGACCCATCTGGGCTGGGGCACGCGGCGACAATTCACTCGTCGGTCCAGGGACCCCCCGGGTTTCGAAACACCGACAGTTGGCGCGCCAGGTAGGGGCCTGCTGCATGTTGACAAACAGCTTTCCGTCAAGCTCCAGATGGGCAGTCTCCAGCAACCTCTCCAACCCGGGACGGTGCTCCGTTTCGAGAGTCTTGAGTTCATATCCCTCGACGGCAGCTACAACATGATACTCCTTCCCCCGCCGCGCGACAGCGACAATGGCGGTCGACAACCCGCCCGCCGGCGGGGAAATCGACGACGCCTTCCCCACGTGGTGGAAGGACGACATTCGGGCTTGTCCCGTCCCCTCCCCCGCCGACGGAGGAGGAGGCAGGGCAACCAAGGCCAAGCAGGAGGCGGTACCTCATTGGCTGTCGAGCGAGTCGACGGCGCCGGCGCCCCAACGGAGAGCGCGTCGGGCATCGGCCTCGCGTCTGAGACGAAGACGAGCGCCGTCTCCCCGCAACACACCAACCTCAAGCAAACGGACGACGCCAGCACGCTCGTGAAGGACTTGCTGGGCGTCACCCTCGTACCTGAGACGACGGTGCAGTCAGTCCCTGACGTGACTTCGTCACCGCCCGTCGACCAAAAGGTACCGACCGATTCCCATCTCACGCCTTTCGGATTCGGCCTCGACCCGCCAAGCAACTCCGCTTCGGTGGACACTCTCATAGAGGCGAGTCCAAACCCTCTAGGGTATCGTGTGCGGTCACCCTGGGACCGGCTGACGGCCGTCTCGACCTACGGGCCCTCGAGGTCCGAGGAAGATGGCGAGCCCGACCTCTGTTGGGATTTCTCCGGACTTGGTAACCCCAATGCCATGCGGGACTTCATGACCGCATGCGACCACTGCCTTTCCGATTGTTCCGAAGGTAGCCGCAGCCTCGACGACGAGGACTGCGGCCCAAGTCGTGAATGTTTCCACGTCGATCTAGGGGGTCCCGGCGAAGGCAACCATCTTGGTATACCGGAGAACGATGATCCCCCTAGGCCCGTGCCTCGCGTCGACATCCTTCGGGAGCTAGCTGTGGTCCCCGTCCCGGCGGGGGTCATGACCCACAGCTCGAGCAAATCCGCGAGATGCAGGCCAGGCTCGACGAGGGAGCAGGAATGCTTGAGCCGATCCGCCGGGACATCGGGCAGGAATGGGCGGGCCAACCTCCGGCCGGAGAAGCGCGTCATCTCCCCCAGGGCATCTAGCACCGCATCGCCAACGACGTCAGGGTAAGGCTGCCACCGGTCTCCAGTGGAGTCGGCCAAAACCTGGCCGCAGCGGCAATACTTCTCTGCGCGATGCCGGAGCCATCAACCACCGAGGGGCGGCGTATCTAGGGAGAGCTCAAGAATCTCCTGGAGGACGCCGCGGTCCGACGGGCCGAAAGCTTCGCCTCCCGAAGGCAGGGGTACCCCTCGGAACATCGCGCCGTGACTTCCCGATTCATGCGGGAAGCCTCGGTCCACACCGGGCGCACGCGCAACACAGCGCCTGCGGCCCCGGGTCGCCTCGGCAACGAGCACCATCACCACAGCCATCGGGCCCACCTCGACGAGAGGGTGCGTCGAGGCTACCACCCCAGGCGTGGGGGACGCTACGACAGCGGGGAGGATCGGAGTCCTTCGCCTGAACCACCCGGTCCGCAGGCTTTCAGCCGCGCCATACGACGGGCGCCGTTCCCGACCCGGTTCCGAACCTCGACTACTATCACAAAGTACTCGGGGGAGACGAGACCGGAACTGTGGCTCGCGGACTATCGGCTGGCCTGCCAACTGGGTGGAACGGACGATGATAATCTCATCATCCGCAACCTCCCCCTGTTCCTCTCCGACACCGCTCGAGCCTGGCTGGAGCACCTGCCCCCGGGGCAGATCTCCAACTGGGACGACCTGGTCCAAGCCTTCGCCGGCAATTTCCAAGGCACGTACGTGCGCCCTAGAAACTCCTCGGATCTCCGAAGCTGCCGCCAGCAGCCGGGAGAGTCTCTCCGGGACTACATCCGGCGATTCTCGAAGCAGCGCACCGAGCTGCCCAACGTCACCGATTCGGATGTCATCGGCGCGTTCCTCGCCGGCACCACCTGCCGCGACCTGGTGAGCAAGCTGGGTCGTAAGACCCCCACAAGGGCGAGCGAGCTGATGGACATCGCCACCAAGTTCGCCTCTGGCCAGGAGGCGGTTGAGGCCATCTTCCGGAAGGACAAGTAGCCCCAGGGCCGCCCACCGAAAGATGTTCCTGAGGCGTCAACTTAGCGCGGCACCAAGAAGGGCAAGAAGAAGTCGCAAGCGAAACGTGACGCCGCCGACGTGGACCTTGTCGCCGCCGCCGAGTACAAGAACCCTCGGAAACCTCCTGGAGGTGCCAACCTCTTCGACAAGATGCTCAAGGAGCCGTGCCCCTATCATCAGGGGCCCGTCAAGCACACCCTTGAGGAGTGTGCCATGCTTCGACGCCACTTTCACAAGGCCGGGCCGCCCGCGGAGGGTGGCAAGGCTCTCGACGACGCTAAGAAGGAAGATCACAAGGCAGGAGAGTTCCCCGAGGTCCGCGACTGCTTCATGATCTATGGTGGGCAAGTGGCAAACGCCTCGGCTCGGCACCGCAAGCAAGAGCGTCGGGAGGTCTACTCGGTAAAGGTGGTGGCGCCAGTCTACCTAGACTGGTCCGACAAGCCCATCACCTTTGACCAGGCCGACCATCCCGACCATGTACCGAGCCCGGGGAAATACCCGCTCGTTGTCGACCCCATCATCGGCAACGTCAGGCTCACCAAGGTCCTCATGGACGGAGGCAGCAGCCTCAACATCATCTACGCCGAGACCCTCGGGCTCCTGCGGATCGATCTGTCCTCGGTCCGGACGGGCGCTGCGCCTTTCCACGGGATCATCCCCGGGAAGCGTGTCCAACCCCTCGGACAACTCGATCTACCCGTCTGCTTTGGGACGCCCTCCAACTTTCGAAGGGAGACCCTCACGTTCGAAGTGGTCGGGTTTCGAGGAACCTACCACGCAGTGTTGGGGAGGCCATGCTACGCCAAGTTCATGGCCATCCCCAACTACACCAACCTCAAGCTCAAGATGCCGGGCCCCAACGGGGTCATCACCATCGGGCCCACGTACCGACACGCGTACGAATGCGACGTGGAGTGCGTGGAGTACGCCGAGGCCCTCGCCGAGTCCGAGGCCCTCATCGCCGACCTAGAGAACCTCTCTAGGGAGGCGCCAGACATGAAGCGCCACGCTGGCAACTTCGAGCCAGCGGAGCCGGTTAAGTCCGTGCCTCTCGACCCCTGCAACGACGCCTCCAAGCAGATCCGGATCGGCTC
This sequence comes from Zea luxurians, assembly GCA_029449295.1. Taxonomy (NCBI): domain Eukaryota; kingdom Viridiplantae; phylum Streptophyta; class Magnoliopsida; order Poales; family Poaceae; genus Zea; species Zea luxurians. The sequence goes on from JAOPSE010000077.1 coordinate 9,236,816, forward strand.
CGAGCTCGACCCCAAATAGGAAGCAGTGCTCGTCGACTTTCTCCGCGCAAACGCCGACGTTTTCGCGTGGAGTCCCTCGGACATGCCCGGCATACCGAGGGAAGTCGCCGAGCACTCGTTGGATATCCGAGCTGGAGCCCAACCCGTGAAGCAGCCTCTGCGCCGATTCGACGAAGAAAAGCACAGAGCCATAGGCGAGGAGATCCACAAGCTAATGGCGGCAGGGTTCATCAAAGAGGTATTCCATCCCGAATGGCTTGCCAACCCTGTGCTTGTGAGAAAGAAAGGGGGGAAATGGCGGATGTGTGTAGACTACACTGGTCTAAGCAAAGCATGTCCGAAAGTTCCCTACCCTCTGCCTCGCATAGATCAAATCGTGGATTCCACTGCTGGGTGCGAAACCCTGTCTTTCCTCGATGCCTACTCAGGGTATCACCAGATCAAGATGAAAGAGTCCGACCAGCTCGCGACTTATTTCATCACACCCTTCGGCATGTACTGCTATGTTACCATGCCGTTTGGTTTGAGGAATGCGGGTGCAACGTACCAGCGATGCATGAACCATGTGTTCGGCGAACACATCGGCCGAACGGTCGAGGCCTACGTCGATGACATCGTAGTCAAGACGAGGAAAGCCTCTGACCTCCTTTCTGACCTTGAAGTGACATTCCGATGTCTCAAGGCGAAAGGCGTGAAGCTCAATCCCGAAAAGTGTGTCTTCGGGGTCCCCCGAGGCATGCTCTTGGGGTTCATCGTCTCCGAGCGGGGCATCGAGGCCAACCCGGAGAAGATCGCAGCCATCACCAGCATGGGGCCCATCAAGGACTTGAAAGGCGTACAGAGGGTCATGGGATGCCTCGCGGCTCTGAGCCGTTTCATCTCGCGCCTCGGCGAAAGAGGCCTGCCTCTGTATCGCCTCTTAAGGAAGGCCGAGTGCTTCGCTTGGACCCCTGAGGCCGAGGAAGCCCTCGGGAACCTGAAGGCGCTCCTCACGAACGCGCCCATCTTGGTGCCCCCCGCTGCCGGAGAAGCCCTCTTGATCTACGTCGTCGTGACCACTCAGGTGGTTAGCGCCGCGATTGTGGTTGAGAGACGGGAAGAGGGGCATGCATTGCCCATCCAGAGGCCAGTCTACTTCATCAGTGAGGTACTGTCCGAGACCAAGATCCGCTACCCACAAATTCAGAAGCTGCTGTACGCGGTGATCCTGACGCGGCGGAAGTTGCGACACTACTTCGAGTCTCATCCGATAACTGTGGTGTCATCCTTCCCTTTGGGGGAGATCATCCAGTCCCGAGAGGCCTCGGGTAGAATTGCAAAGTGGGCGGTGGAGATCATGGGTGAGACGATCTCGTTCGCCCCCCGGAAGGCCATCAAGTCCCAGGTCTTGGCGGACTTCATGACTGAATGGGTCGACACCCAGCTCCCAACAGCTCCGATCCAACCGGAACTTTGGACCATGTTTTTCGACGGGTCGCTGATGAAGACGGGGGCCAGCGCGGGCCTGCTCTTCATCTCGCCCCTTGGGAAGCACCTACGCTACGTGCTACGCCTCCACTTCCCGGCGTCCAACAACGTGGCTGAGTACGAGGCTCTGGTAAACGGGCTGCGAATCGCCATCGAGCTAGGGGTCCGACGCCTCGACGCTCGCGGTGACTCGTAGCTCGTCATCGACCAAGTCATGAAGAACTCCCACTGCCGCGACCCGAAGATGGAAGCCTACTGCGATGAGGTTCGGCGCCTGGAAGACAAGTTCTACGGGCTCGAGCTCAGCCACATCGCCCGACGCTACAACGAGACTGCGGACGAGCTAGCTAAAATAGCCTCGGGGCGAACAACGGTTTCCCCGGACATATTCTCCCGAGACCTGCATCAACCCTCCGTCAAGACCGACGACACGCCCGAGCCCGAGAAGGCCTCGGCCCAGCCCGAGGCACCCTCAGCTCAGTCCGAGGTACCCTCGGCACGGTCCGAGGTACCCTCCGCTCGGCCCGAGGTACCCTCGGCCCCCGAGGGTGAGGCACTGCGCGTCGAGGGGGAGCGGAGCGAGGTCACGCCTGATCAAAACTGGTAGACCCCGTACCTGCAATATCTCCACCGAGGAGAGCTACCCCCCGTCCAAGCCGAAGCTCGGCGGTTGGCGCGGCGCGCCAAGTCATTCATCTTGCTGGGAGATGGGAAGGAGCTCTACCACCGCAGCCCCTCGGGCATCCTCCAGCGATGCATTTCCATCGCCGAAGGTCAGGAGCTCTTACAAGAGATACACTCGGGGGCTTGCGGCCATCACGCAGCACCTCGAACCCTTGTTGGAAACGCCTTCCGACAAGGTTTCTACTGGCCGACGGCGGTGGCCGATGCCACTAGAATTGTCTGCACCTGCGAAGGGTGTCAGTTCTACGCAAGGCAGACCCACCTGCGCGCTCAGGCTCTGCAAACCATACCCATCACCTGGCCGTTTGCTGTGTGGGGTCTGGACCTAGTCGCCCCCTTGCAGAAGGCACCCGGGGGCTACACGCACCTGCTGGTCGCCATCGACAAATTCTCCAAGTGGATCGAGGTCCGACCCCTAAACAGCATTATGTCCGAACAGGCGGTGGCGTTCTTCACCAACATCATCCATCGCTTTGGGGTCCCGAACTCCATCATCACCGACAACGGCACCCAGTTCACCGGCAGAAAGTTCCTGGACTTCTGCGAGGATCACCACGTCCGGGTGGACTGGGCCGCAGTGGCTCACCCCATGATGAATGGGCAGGTAGAACGTGCCAACGACATGATTCTGCAAGGACTCAAGCCTCGGATCTACAACGACCTCAACAAGTTCGGCAAGCGATGGATGAAGGAGCTCCCCTCGGTGGTCTGGAGTCTGAGGACAACGCCGAGCCGAGCCGAGCCACGGGCTTCACACCGTTCTTTCTAGTCTATGGGGCCGAGGCCATCTTGCCCACAGACTTAGAATACGGTTCCCCGAGGACGAGGGCCTACGCCGACCAAAGCAATCAAGCTAATCGAGAAGACTCACTGGACCAGCTGGAAGAGGCTCGGGACATGGCCTTACTACACTTGGCGCGGTACCAGCAGTCCCTGCGACACTACCACGCCCGAGGGGTTCGGTCGCGAGACCTCCAGGTGGGCGACCTGGTGCTTCGGCTGCGACAAGACGCCCGAGGCGGCACAAACTCACGCCTCCCTAGGAAGGGCCGTTCGTCGTCACCAAAATTCTGAAGCCCGGAACATACAAGCTGGCCAACAGTTAAGGCGAGGTCTACAGCAACGCTTGGAACATCCAACAGCTACGTTGCTTCTACCCTTAAGATGCTTCCAAGTTATTCGTACACCCTGTTCACACACAAAGTCTAGTCGTCAAGGAAGGGTCAGCCTTGCCTCGGCAAAGCCCGACCCTCCCTCAGGGGCTAAAAGGGGGGAACCCCCTCTGCGTCGAAATTTTCCTCGAAAAAAGAAAAAAATCTTTTCTGCCAGAATGCCTTTCGTGCTTTTCGACTACTTCGAAAGTGGATCCTAAAAACGACGGAGTACACGTAAGCAGCCAAGGCTGACCGAGCCGAGGGACTCCTACGCCTCCGGGATACGGATACCTCACTCATCACCTTCTGCGATAAGTAACTCGCGCTCGGATAAGTGCGAAAGCTCCTCTGCCGGAACGGTTTTTCGGGCCTTCTCGACTGCGTCGGTGATAGAACCCTATGGACGAGTAAGAGTGCGCGTAAGCGGCAAGGCCGACCGAGCCGAGGGATTCCTACGCCTCCGGGATACGGATACCTCACTCATCACCTTCCATGAAAAGCAACTCTCGCCCGCACAAACAATTCTGTTACCGACGAATAAGTCCGGATACTCGAAACAAGATGAAAAGGGACGCAGCTTTACAACACGACGACAGTGTGTTTGGGCCTCGGCGGCCGCAGAAAACATACACACGCTACAAGACAACCCGATCCTGCAGGCTCGGACGTCGACAGTTGAAGGGGGCAGCAGCACCCTCGGCGTCTACTACACCTTCGGCAGGGTCTGGCCTAGCCTCGGACGGCGACGCGGTCGGAGGATCCCCACTCTGAAGGACGACATCAGCACCACACCCGGGCCATCGCCGCCAGGGTCTTCTCCAGGAATCCGGCTCGAGCAGACGGCTCGACCGGCCACCCCGAGGCCTCGGCCAGCTGTCCCCCGAAGACATCAGCCCGGCTTGTGGCCTCGATAACTCAACTCCAGCGTCGGTCCCGCCAGTGGACGACCCGGCCAGGCTCTGGCCGACCAAATCTTCTTTTCGAGCCAACTCTGCCTCTGTCCGTGCTGACACCGCTACCTCCGGCTTCGGCTCATCGAAGGGCGGCCAAGGGGTTCCTTTAACTAAGCAAGAGAAGCCTCGGACAGCAAGGCCGACCGAGCCGAGGGACTCCTACGCCTCCGGGATACGGATACCTCACTCGTCACCTTCGCACGAGGCAACTCACGCTTGGTGAAGCGGTTCAGATAGTCGACAGGCGAGTCTTGGTGCTCGAAATGAAGGAAAAACACGGCTCCATGCCGAAGATACATACATGTTCAGGCCCCGACAGCCACAATGAACAAGACACCGGCACTCAAAGTGCCATTACAAACGGAACTCCGGTTCCGCCCCCACGGGTACGAACAACCCCTCACACTGGAGGACCCGCGGGGCTACAAGGCTCCAGCTGGCTCACCGCCACCCACTCCGGCAGCAGCGACAACGACCTCCACCCCGGGTGGCGAAACAGCTGCAGCAACGGCTTCCGGGCGGGTGCTGCGGCAGGAGGGCTCTCGCCCACGAGGGACGAGAACCAGCCATTCAAGCCGAGGGACGGAGGCCCGGGGGTGCAGGCGGAGTTGGCAAACTCGTCGGTAGAGAAGCCTTCTCCGGCTGCCACCACCTCAACACCGCCCCAGCGGGCGCCGGGCGCCTCAGGGCGCACCGGCAAATCCTCGCCCTCGCTGGGGCCACCCAGAACATGAGCGCCGCCCTCGCGGCGCACGACGTGCTGGGCGACCCTCGGGCACGGCTGTCGGCGCGAGGAAGGCCTGGACGTGGCCGGCCCGTACGCGGCGCGACCATCGTCCGGACGGAGGACGGAATGCTGCACCCTGGCTGGGCAGCGACGGTCCGCCTTCCCCGGCGTGGCTGAGGGAAGCCTCCGCGGAGCTAGAAGATGCCTTTCTCCCCCAGACGCCGGGGGAAGAAAAGGGTTACCGACCCACGTGGAGGCAGCCCCCCGACTCGCCTCACCCTCCGCCCCAGCAAGGATGATGAAGATCCTTGAAGCTGAGGGCGGGGCGGAGGCCGCAGCCCGGTTCGCTTCTCCCCACCATCAAACTGGAGGTCACCGTCTTGGGTGACCACCGGTGAGGGGATGCGGCCGGGCTGCATGATGAAAATCCTTGAAGCCAAACGATGGCTGAAAGGTACCAACTTCCTCGAAGTTGCGTCCCTCCGACGACAAGACGGAAGGATTGCGGGCGTCCCCCATCCGGGGGCTCGGAAGGTGGAAAGACATGGTGCATAAGGGAGCGCGAAGACATGGTCATCTTTCAAGGGGGCCACCCTCCTTTTAAAGGCAACTCTCCCCACTTGCGTCCTCAGCCATTACGGGCTGAGTCTTCTCCAACACGCTCCAAGGTCCTCCCCCTACGGCACGGGGGCTGGGCCCCACGCGTCATGCAAGCTGGTCCAGGGCAGAAGGAGCCAAACCATCGCGCGCAGGGCATGCAACTGCCCAGCGGTTACAAGCATTCCTCCACTTTCGCCAAGACCAGCGGGTGAAAGGGTGGATAGCCATGCAATCGGCATGCAACCGCGCCAAGTGGGCGCGCCCCTTCGACTCCAACGCGCCCAGCATGGAGGCCCAGGCCCACACGTCATGCAACCAGCGCGCCGGTTGCTACGTGCGAGCAACTGCACCGCCACTCGCGCCACTACCGCGCCTCCTCGACTGCGGAACCAGTACCACGACTCGAGGCAACCCTGCGTGTGACCCAGCAGTGCCAGCCAGGCGCGACGGTCAATGCGGCCACAAATAGGCCGGCAGTAATGGCGGTGGCAGGCGGGCAGGAGCAGCGGTCACGTTGTCAGCTAAGCTTACGTCCCATCCAGGGGCAGCGAGAGAACCCTCTCTCACGGCGTGAAGACGGCGCGCCCGTGATCCGTTCCTCGAACGGCTCACACACGCGCAACGACCGCCTCGCGAACCACTCGCCCCGTCGCATTAACTCCGTGGCAGGACAGGCGGCGTCTCAGGCGGGAGAAGCAAGCGACGCTTCGCCTTCACCATAATGACCGCGTCGAAAAATGTACGCCACGTCATTCGATTTCGTATCCTTTTCGTTTTCCTCTTTCTCTCTCTTACAACAGGGACCAGGAAAGGGGGATACCCCGAAAAGGATCCTTCTCCGTGAAGGAAACAGGCCTCGAGCCTCCCTACTGATCAGAGGTTCAAAGGCTGGCCCCTCGGAGGGGTTCAACGGCCGCCTCAGAGCGCTTGGGTTCTGCTCCCACTACTGGTCAGAGGTTCGATGGCCGGCCCCTCGGAAGGGTTCAACGGCCGCCTCAGGCCACTCAGGCTCCACGCCCACTACTGATCAGGGGTTCGTAGGCTGGCCCTCAAAGGGTTCACAGTCGCCTCAGACACAGAGCGAGGGATGACCCTGGGTACGTTCGATACATAACCAAGGCTCGGGCTACGCTCCCGAGGTACCCTAGGACATTTCCGAGACCAACAGGAACGATCTTGTAACGGAATCCCATCAGAGGGAGGCATCGAGCCCTCGGACCCCGTCAAAAGGGGACCGGGTCCAGCAGATCACCCGCAGGTACTTTTGGAGCGCGCCTCCGGGCCTCTAGCCGACCCCTAACAAATGGGGCACGGGCGTCCACTCGGATTACCCGCCAGCAGCTCACCGGAGACACCATGTTCGGCGCCCTCCAAGGGCAACATGGCGCTTTCCTCCTCCTCCTTGCGGAAAGGCGACGCAGGGGCGTATGTAAAAAAGTCGAGTCTGTCCTTGACCGTCCTCTCGCCCTGTGCAGAGGCTCGGGGGCTGCTCTCGCAAACCCGGCTCCGGCCAACCCGTTGACAGTGTCAACATACCAGCCCGAGAACTTGGGACCCGACCGTGCACCCGGGCTACGGCCAGCTCGCATGAGGGAACAACTAGACCAGCCGAAGTGTTGCAAAACGCACTAAGACCTCGAAGGAGTCAAACTACTCCTCCGAGGCCTCGGGGGCTACACCCGGCGGGTGCGCTCACGCGCACCCACCGGAACAAAATGCAACCAAAAAAGGCTGGTCCCCTTGTAAAAAAATGCGGCAAAAGCCTCCAAGTGAGTATTAACACTCCCTTCGAGGCTCGGGGGCTACTGTCGGGGACCATAATTAGGGGTACCCTCAAGGCTCCTAAATCTCAGCTGGTAACCCCCATCAGCACAAAGCTGCAAAGTCCTGATGGGTGCGATTAAGTCAAGGATCGGTCCATTCGAGGGACGCGATCACGCCTCGCCCGAGCCCAGCCTCGGGCAAGGGCAGCCGACCCCGGGGGATCTACGTCTCGCCCGAGGACCCCCTCCAGCAACGGACACACCTTCGGCTCGCCCGAGGCCTAGTCTTCCCCAAGAAGCAACCTTGGCCGAATCGCCACGCCAACCGACCAAATCGCAAGGGCATTTAATGCAAAGGTGGCCTAACACCTTTATCCTGACGCACGCCCTCCAGTCGACAGAGCCGAAGTGACCGCAGTCACTTCGCCGCTCCACTGACCGGTCTGACAAGAGGACAGCGCCGCCTGCGCCGCTCCGACTGCTGAGCCACTCGAAAGAGTGAGGCTGGCAGCAGCCAAGTCCGGCCTCAGGCGTCATAGGAAACTCCGCCTCGCCCGACCCCAGGGCTCGGACTCGGGCTCAGCCCCGGAAGACGACGAACTCCGCCTCGCCCGACCCCAGGGCTCGGACTCGGGCTCAGCCCCGGAAGACGACGAACTCCGCTCCGCCCGACCCCAGGGCTCGGACTCGGGCTCAGCCCCGGAAGACGACGAACTCCGCTTCGCCCGACCCCAGGGCTCGGACTCGGGCTCAGCCCCGAAGGACGACAAACTCCGCTTCGCCCGACCCCAGGGCTCGGACTCAGCCCTGGCCTCAGCCGACGGTCTCCGCCTTGTCCGACCCGGGGACTCGGACTCGACCTCGACCTTGGAAGACAGACTCGACCTCGACCTCGGAGGAGCTTCCACCTCACCCAACCTAGGGCACGGACCGACCACGTCGACAGGAGGCGCCATCATTACCCTACCCCGAGCTGACTCAGGCTACGGGGAACAAGACCGGCGTCCCATCTGGCTCGCTCCACTATACGAGTAATGATGGCGCCCCGCATGCCCTGTGACGACGGCGGCTCTCAGCCCCTTATGGAAGCAAGAGGACGTCAGCAAGGACTCGACAGCCCCGACAGCTGTCCTTCCGCCAGGCTCCAGCGCTCCTCCGACGGCCACGACATCACGCGAACTGGGTGCCAAAACCTCTCCGGCTGCCACGATGGCATGTACTTAGGGCGCTAGCTCTCCTCTGCTAGACACGGTAGCACACTGCTACACCCCCCATTGTACACCTAGATCCTCTCCTTCGCCTATAAAAGGGAGGTCCAGGGCCCTCTTACAGGAGGTTGGCCGCGTGGGGAAGGACGGGACGGCGCTCGCGCAAGGCCGCTCGCTCCCTCCCGCGTGGACGCTTGTAACCCCCTACTTCAAGCGCACCCGACCTGGGTGCGGGGCTAACACGAAGGCCGCGGGTTCCACCTCCCACGCTTGTCTCCCTCCGGCTGCTTTTTCCCCCCTTCGCGTTCCGCCTCGCGTCGACCCATCTGGGCTGGGGCACGCGGCGACAATTCACTCGTCGGTCCAGGGACCCCCCGGGTTTCGAAACACCGACAATAGCCCTTTTATGTGTCTCATGTGAAGAGTAAAGCAACCCTCACATATATATTGGTTATGTCCTACCTAGTTGAGCAATGTGAACTAAAGCCACATATTCCATCTCTACACATCACATGGCTTCCTTATAAGAGTTGGGCCAACAACAAGCAAGCTTAAAATAGGACAAACTCCAACAGCCCACGACGCCACGCCACTCAGCCCCCACCTGATCGCGTCCCTGTTTTCCCTTCTTCTTTGGCCATGTCGTCGCCTCCTCTCCGCATCTAAACCACATCCGACCAGTGGTGGATCACCGCTTGGCCCTTGATCTAGCTCCTCTTTTTTCCCCTTGTCGATTGGTTGCGCCCTCACCTCCTTCTTTCTGCTTCCGACCGACAGTGGCTCGCTGCTCTTGTTTGGTTATGCATACTCAGATGGTCCGACGTAAGGTGCCGGACAGTCCGCGACTGGGCGGAACGGTCCGAGCGCGTATCCGGACTGTCCGGCCATATATGGCGCTACCTAGGTTGTTCCATACCCGGACGGTCCGATGTGAGGGGTCGAACGGTCCACGACTTAACCAAATTGTCTAGGGTTGTACCTGGATAGTCTGGCCATGTGTGGTGTGACCTGGGTGGTCTGCACGCAGATACATGCGGGGTCAGACGGTCCGTGACCTAACCGAATTGTCTGTGGTTGTACCTAGATAGTCTGGCCATGTGCGGTGTGACCTGGGTGGTCTGCACGCAGATACATGCAGGGTCAGACGGTCTGACGAAACATGCTAGACGGTCCGTGACGTATCTAGATGGTCCGGCGTAAGGGGCCGGGCGGTCCGCGACTGGGCCGAATGATCTGGGGGTACACCCAGATGGTCTGACCGTGTATGGCGCTATCTGGTTGATCTGTGCGCGGGCTTGTGTAGAGTCAGACTGTCTGAGATGACTCGCTGACGGTCCGATTGTGTCTAGAGCCGGTCGCGTGCCTAGCGACGATGGTTGTGATGGTGACACGAACGTGTACATCTGTAAAGCCCAAAAAATTGGTAAGAGAAAAAAATAATAATAATAATAATAATATATAAAATAATAAATAAGTAAATTTATAAGTGGATGTTTCGAGGGTCCCTTGATTTTCTCTACATATTCAATCAATGGCATTAAATTATGTAAATAACAAATAAAATAGATACATAAATGTGCATTCTATGAAGTTTCCTTATAAGTTTACACTTTGTATTCAAATTTGTGAAACAAGCTTAAGCTAGGAAACTAGGATTTGAAAATGAAAATGTAAAATAAAAGAGAAGAAAAAGGAAAAGAATATGTGCTAGAGGGAAAAATAGTAATAATAATATATAAATAAATATATATTCTTATACTGGTATTTTTTTTTTTGAACTTGAACTATGTGTAAAACTCACTAACAAATTCAAATTCAAATGGTAGACTTTGAATTAGAGAAAGAAATGCAAAATATAAAAAGAAAATAAAAAAAGAAAAGAAGAGAAACTCACCTATACCTACCTGGGCCGAATTCTCCGTTGGCCGGCCCATCTCTCATCCGCGCGCTGGCCCAGCTGGGTTTCGGCGCCGACATGCGGGCCACCCATGTCAGCCGTGGGCGCGCCCCCTTCCCTCCATTCTTCCGCTGCAGGTGGGACCGCCTCGTCGGGTCCTTCTTCAACGGATCAAGCGATTCTTGCGGAACCTTCGCCACCCGAAGCTGTCGCTCCGCCGTTGGGGCCTGCTCCGTCGCGCGCATGTTGCGGACCCCCCCTCCTTCTGCTCGAGTATAAATCCAGGCACCTCGACCACTTTGTCATCCGCGAGCTCTAGGAACCAACGGAAGAAAGAGGGGAGAGAGATTGAGACAAGAACTCCGCGGTCATCGACTTTTTGCGCCGGTCAGGGCTCGGTTATTGCTATACGGGGATCGGCGTCGGGCCACGAAGCGTTTGGTGTCGTCGGTGGGCGGCAAAGACCCTCGTGGCCACCGGAATTTCTCATCGGAGCCGGATCTCCGCCGTGCAACGAAGACAGAGAAGAGCACTGCGCAATCCATCGGTGAGTCCACTCCATCATGCTCGCCTGGTTCGCCGCTATGTTTAGCATCATTTGGAACGGAGTTTGTGCGCCTGGGGGTCGGATTGGGCCAGCTCCGGCGAGCTTCGTCGCGGTCCGGTGGGCGGCGCCGCCGTGCGAGCTTGCTCTGTTGGGGCGAAGAACGTGGCCCGTTGGATGACCAAGCGACGGCTCGGATTAGATAGAAGATACCTTTTCGCGTTGAGTGATTCGGACCGTTGATCTAGATCGGACGGGTCCATGTTGATCTCGGTCAAATAAAATCCCGACCGTGGATGATGGATCCAACGGTTGAGAATGCGTACCGGTTCGGTTAGGTGTTGGATCTAATCTGATCCACGGATTCTAGATCGGACGGCCGAGATCGGCCCGTACCCCTTCATCGAGCCTATTTTGTAAAAGAGCCCCTCTACTTTACTGAAATTAACCCGCCGTCCAGTCTGACTGTGCGCTGTGTCTTAGAAAATTTTACCCGAGCCCCTTACGCTTTGCAATAATTGAGGCCCAGTCCAGAGTGTTATAAAATCAGGAAAATGAATTAGAAAATGAGTTTTTAATATAAAAATAAATCCTAGAATTTATATAATTCATAGAAAATGCATATGAACTCCAAATTAATCCATTCCACTTCCTATAATTTTGTAATATTATTGTTTATCAATTAGTGCCACTGGTTTTACATAAAAGTCACATTAAAATTGTTATCTTAATTAATCTTGTACTGAACACATAAAACATTAGAAAATCCATAACTTAAAATCTATAACTCCAAAATTAATGATTCCTGTTCCTGTGATCTTATTTTAATATGTAGATTATTAATATGTATTTTGCATATATGTTTGGTGTAATGTTAATTTTGCCTATATCATGTTTGCTTGAATTGCTACGACTAGCAGTGAGGATACGTATCACCTGAAGATCATCCTGGTACCTGGAATCTCAAGGCTCAGGCAAGTTGTGCCCTTGATCACTTCTTTTCACCTACTCATGTTCTAATTAATCATAATGATCTGCATAGGTTAATTTTGATGGGACCCAATAGGTTACCCCAGTTTGACTATCTTTATACCTTGTTTACCACTGAACTTTCTGGGTAGTACTTGCTAGTGCTATATGTGGATTTGGGTATAAAGATACATTATTCATGATTACACTTTTGTTATCAGTTGTTAATTATTGTTCATGATAAGATCATTATGTTAATTGGAACATGGAGAACCACCCGGGAAAACAGTGCTACCACAAGGGTGGAATGGGACGCCCTTGGCTGATTAATTAGGAAAGCTAGTGGAAGACTACCTTACCCGAAAGGGGCAAGGGCAGTAGGGGAGTGGTCAGTGTAGGGAGGCCCTCGGGAGGATTTTGCTGCGATGGCGGTCCTGCAAGGGATTCCTGCATTGGAACTTCCTATAAACTGTAGCGGGTTTTCGGAAGCTAGTGGAACTTTGTAAAGGCCTCGTAGTGGATCCCTAGCCATTCACCTCGGAAGTGTCTAAGGGCCTTGCAAACCCTGGCGACATGGGATACACGACTTGTGGGTAAAGATGCGCAACCTCTGCAGAGTGTAAAACTGGTATACTAGCCGTGCTCACGGTCAAGAGCAGCTCGGACCCTCACATGATTAATTTATGGAACTAAATTCAATTTGTCATATGCATTGCATCGCAGGTGAAGTTGTTACTTTTGTTCTACTCTTTAACTGGGTTGGTATTTACTTATACTTAGTAACTGCTAATAAAATTTTGACCAACTTTAAAAGCAATGCTCAGCTCTAACCATCTTCTTTGGTAAGCCTTACACTTCACGTGAACTCCCACCTTTGGCGAGTTCATGCACATTATTCCCCACAACTTGTTGAGCGATGAACGTATGTGAGCTCACTCTTGCTGTCTCACACACACCACAGGTCAAGAACAGGTACCACAGGATGATGCTCATGGAGGATGCTGCGATGAGTTCGTGAGAGGTCTAGGTCGTCGTCTCCCAGTCAACTTTGGGTTGCTGGACCGTTGTCTCCTTATAATGTAATTATTTATTTTGTATAGAACTCCTGTTATATATAAAGTTGTGACATTCGATCCTGTGCCACTATTCATCATATGTGTGAGACTTGGTCCCAGCACACCTGGTGATTATGTTTACGCCCGGGTTTTGGACCCCTAAAATCCGGGTGTTACAGAAGTGGTATCAGAGGAATGTTGACTGTAGGACGAAACCTAGATAGAACTGGACAACCAATACTTACTTATCTTTGCTACTCTGATTCTTTTCTAAACTTATCTTAATCTTCTTCTCATCTATTTCCGCTTACTCTGATTATTCTTATCTTTTTCCTTCTAAAGACAAATGTGGATTTCACTTTGAAATCCTGTGCCTAAAGTGACCTTTAGGAATAAGGAGACCTACTCTTAGGAACAAAGACAAAACTATTTTTATCTATGTGCTTGAATGTTTGTTCTTATGATACTTATCTGATTTGGATCTTTGATTGTGTGTGATGGGTTGTGGAATAATGTCCACAATTGCATCTGCATATACACATAGGTATAAGAATATATAAATAAAATAACTAGACAAACTAAATTATCCTTCAATAAAGTAACTAGCCTAACAATACCCATCTTATCTTAAAAATTCTCCCTTATCTTAATAGATTCATCTCATCTCAAGAAATTCTATCCTACACTCATAGATCTATCTTATCTCAAAAGGTCTTAACTTATCCTAATGTATATAGATCCATCTTATCTTAAGAGGTTTTCTCTCATCTTAATAGATTTATCTTATCTTGAAGAGATTTTATGTCATCCTAATAGATCTAACTGGCCTTAAAAGATTCTATCTTATCATTATGGATTGATGTTATCCTAATAAGCATACTTAACCACCCTAGATTAACAACCATAATCTAATGCAAATTGATTAGATCATATCTAGTCAAACTAGTCATACCAATCTAATCTAGATCCCATCTAACCTATTATGATCCAATCTAATGTGGTCTACTAAATCAGATTAGTGATACCGGTAGAAGAGATTAGACCCTACTAGCCATGTATTAACTTAACTTAGCACATTGGATTAACTCAACTATGAGCTAACCCAACCCATGATGAATGATATAACCTTTCTATTCCCACCTAATAACAAACAAACTTTTAACCTACACCTTGTAGTCTATCTCACCCATATATACCTCTCATCTTGACAGATTCTATCTTACCCTTGAATATTCACCTTATACGACTGGTTACCTCAATCTGAACATAAAACAAAGACTAAGCCCTACTAAAGAATCTTCAGATTATAACCAGCTACTAACCTATTCATTCCGCTTATTGAATAATTTCCTTTGCAAAACTATTACCATGTGCCTCTAACTTTCATGGTCAATACCAGGAAAGGAAAGATTATCACATAACAGCAAACAGAAATGAACCCTCCAAATCCTCCACCTGTTGAGATCGATCAAGTGGTTGCTACCCAAAGACTGGTAATACAACAATTAACAGACCTGGTGACCGAGATGCAAAACCAGATAAGACAACAACGCGAGGAAATACGTCAGGCCCGCCAAGAAATAAGGCAAGCACGGTTGGAGAGACAACAACAACAACAACCACCACCAGCTCCACCAAGCTACATAGATATAAATTATGATGATTTGTAAAATCTAGATGTTACTTTAGTTAGTGGATGATATGATATTATTTTAAAAGGAACAATAAGGTCTATTGACCCTATGTTTTGTTAAAGACTTATGCCTCATGCCGAGATTTCTTTGTTTGTGCATATGTTCCGAGAACAATATGAGCATACATCCCTTTTATCACTAATCTCGAGGACAAGATTATTTTTAAGGGGGGTAGGATTTGTAAAGCCCAAAAAATTGGTAAGAGAAAAAAAAAATAATAATATATAAAATAATAAATAAGTAAATTTATAAGTGGATGTTTCGAGGGTCCCTTGATTTTCTCTACATATTCAATCAATGGCATTAAATTATGTAAATAACAAATAAAATAGATACATAAATGTGCATTCTATGAAGTTTCCTTATAAGTTTACACTTTGTATTCAAATTTGTGAAACAAGCTTAAGCTAGGAAACTAGGATTTGAAAATGAAAATGTAAAATAAAAGAGAAGAAAAAGGAAAAGAATATGTGCTAGAGGGAAAAATAGTAATAATAATATATAAATAAATATATATTCTTATACTGGTATTTTTTTTTGAACTTGAACTATGTGTAAAACTCACTAACAAATTCAAATTCAAATGGTAGACTTTGAATTAGAGAAAGAAATGCAAAATATAAAAAGAAAATAAAAAAAGAAAAGAAGAGAAACTCACCTATACCTACCTGGGCCGAATTCTCCGTTGGCCGGCCCATCTCTCATCCGTGCGCTGGCCCAGCTGGGTTTCGGCGCCGACATGCGGGCCACCCATGTCAGCCGTGGGCGCGCCCCCTTCCCTCCATTCTTCCGCTGCAGGTGGGACCGCCTCGTCGGGTCCTTCTTCAACGGATCAAGCGATTCTCGCGGAACCTTCGCCACCCGAAGCTGTCGCTCCGCCGTTGGGGCCTGCTCCGTCGCGCGCATGTTGCGGACCCCCCCTCCTTCTGCTCGAGTATAAATCCAGGCACCTCGACCACTTTGTCATCCGCGAGCTCTAGGAACCAACGGAAGAAAGAGGGGAGAGAGATTGAGACAAGAACTCCGCGGTCATCGACTTTTTGCGCCGGTCAGGGCTCGGTTATTGCTATACGGGGATCGGCGTCGGGCCACGAAGCGTTTGGTGTTGTCGGTGGGCGGCAAAGACCCTCGTGGCCACCGGAATTTCTCATCGGAGCCGGATCTCCGCCGTGCAACGAAGACAGAGAAGAGCACTGCGCAATCCATCGGTGAGTCCACTCCATCATGCTCGCCTGGTTCGCCGCTATGTTTAGCATCATTTGGAACGGAGTTTGTGCGCCTGGGGGTCGGATTGGGCCAGCTCCGGCGAGCTTCGTCGCGGTCCGGTGGGCGGCGCCGCCGTGCGAGCTTGCTCTGTTGGGGCGAAGAACGTGGCCCGTTGGATGACCAAGCGACGGCTCGGATTAGATAGAAGATACCTTTTCGCGTTGAGTGATTCGGACCGTTGATCTAGATCGGACGGGTCCGTGTTGATCTCGGTCAAATAAAATCCCGACCGTGGATGATGGATCCAACGGTTGAGAATGCGTACCGGTTCGGTTAGGTGTTGGATCTAATCTGATCCACGGATTCTAGATCGGACGGCCGAGATCGGCCCATACCCCTTCGTCGAGCCTATTTTGTAAAAGAGCCCCTCTACTTTACTGAAATTAACCCGCCGTCCAGTCTGACTGTGCGCTGTGTCTTAGAAAATTTTACCCGAGCCCCCTACGCTTTGCAATAATTGAGGCCCAGTCCAGAGTGTTATAAAATCAGGAAAATGAATTAGAAAATGAGTTTTTAATATAAAAATAAATCCTAGAATTTATATAATTCATAGAAAATGCATATGAACTCCAAATTAATCCATTCCACTTCCTATAATTTTGTAATATTATTGTTTATCAATTAGTGCCACTGGTTTTACATAAAAGTCACATTAAAATTGTTATCTTAATTAATCTTGTACTGAACACATAAAACATTAGAAAATCCATAACTTAAAATCTATAACTCCAAAATTAATGATTCCTGTTCCTGTGATCTTATTTTAATATGTAGATTATTAATATGTATTTTGCATATATGTTTGGTGTAATGTTAATTTTGCCTATATCATGTTTGCTTGAATTGCTACGACTAGCAGTGAGGATACGTATCACCTGAAGATCATCCTGGTACCTGGAATCTCAAGGCTCAGGCAAGTTGTGCCCTTGATCACTTCTTTTCACCTACTCATGTTCTAATTAATCATAATGATCTGCATAGGTTAATTTTGATGGGACCCAATAGGTTACCCCAGTTTGACTATCTTTATACCTTGTTTACCACTGAACTTTCTGGGTAGTACTTGCTAGTGCTATATGTGGATTTGGGTATAAAGATACATTATTCATGATTACACTTTTGTTATCAGTTGTTAATTATTGTTCATGATAAGATCATTATGTTAATTGGAACATGGAGAACCACCCGGGAAAACAGTGCTACCACAAGGGTGGAATGGGACGCCCTTGGCTGATTAATTAGGAAAGCTAGTGGAAGACTACCTTACCCGAAAGGGGCAAGGGCAGTAGGGGAGTGGTCAGTGTAGGGAGGCCCTCGGGAGGATTTTGCTGCGATGGCGGTCCTGCAAGGGATTCCTGCATTGGAACTTCCTATAAATTGTAGCGGGTTTTCGGAAGCTAGTGGAACTTTGTAAAGGCCTCGTAGTGGATCCCTAGCCATTCACCTCGGAAGTGTCTAAGGGCCTTGCAAACCCTGGCGACATGGGATACACGACTTGTGGGTAAAGATGCGCAACCTCTGCAGAGTGTAAAACTGGTATACTAGCCGTGCTCACGGTCAAGAGCAGCTCGGACCCTCACATGATTAATTTATGGAACTAAATTCAATTTGTCATATGCATTGCATCGCAGGTGAAGTTGTTACTTTTGTTCTACTCTTTAACTGGGTTGGTATTTACTTATACTTAGTAACTGCTAATAAAATTTTGACCAACTTTAAAAGCAATGCTCAGCTCTAACCATCTTCTTTGGTAAGCCTTACACTTCACGTGAACTCCCACCTTTGGCGAGTTCATGCACATTATTCCCCACAACTTGTTGAGCGATGAACGTATGTGAGCTCACTCTTGCTGTCTCACACACACCACAGGTCAAGAACAGGTACCACAGGATGATGCTCATGGAGGATGCTGCGATGAGTTCGTGAGAGGTCTAGGTCGTCGTCTCCCAGTCAACTTTGGGTTGCTGGACCGTTGTCTCCTTATAATGTAATTATTTATTTTGTATAGAACTCCTGTTATATATAAAGTTGTGACATTCGATCCTGTGCCACTATTCATCATATGTGTGAGACTTGGTCCCAGCACACCTGGTGATTATGTTTACGCCCGGGTTTTGGACCCCTAAAATCCGGGTGTTACAACATCGACATACCATACGATGGCCGGGCCAAGGGAGACCCATTTGTTGCCGATGTGTTTGGCACGGGTTGTTCTGTATTGGATTCATGCAAAGGAAAACTAGGGGCAGTAGGTTTCTTATATGAAAACATCCATTTTTAATAGATTCATCTACGTATTTTTTAACAGTTCCCCTCGTTGTTCCATGAAAGCCTGAAAAGATGGATCTGGGATACTTACAATGGGAGCCTGAGGCGGAGGCAGGAGAGACGTCATATCGATCTCCCCTCGACGGATTATCTTCTGGTGGCAATCCATCATGAAGTATGATAGGTACTTTTCTGTCGTGTTTTCTAGTCATTCTTTGAGTTGTCGCAGCACCTCCTCTTCCACTTTGTCGCGCCATTCGGCGAGTTGTCATAGCACCTCCTCCGCACGCCTTATGAGGTCATCAAAGGGTTGCTGGTCATCAGCCGGGGGCGCCTCCATGGTCGGCTTGATGATGTTGGTGGTGGAGACGTCGGTGTGATCTTTAGAACCGGCCATATGGGGGCGATTTTTATAGATCTAAACACCCTTGTCCCAGTAAAGTCACCAAAAAGTATGTTAGCGTCGATCCGGGCGCTAAACACTGGAATGAACCACATGGTGGTGCTCTCTACAGAGGCATGGACAGTCCCGCGGCACAGGGCCACACAGTCCGCGACCTGGGCACAGGAGTGGATCCTCCTCTGCATACTTTCGAATGGTCTGCGCCTGAGGCCGGACGGTCCGCGATAGCGCAGAGGGTCTTCTTTTCCGCGAAGAAACCTATAACTCGCCTCGGGAGAGATCCCGTCGAAGGGAAGAGTTCCAAGGTGTTGCTCCGGGTCGGCCGGTCGCCACGTGCTCCTCTAATCGGTGTAGAGTCGAAGAGAGATTGTTGTGGAAGACTAAACTAGATCTAAACCTTAGGCTAAATTACTCCTACTCCTAGGAATTGGAAGAACGATGCAAATAAGGTAAAAGTGATAAGTAGATTTGTTTGAATTAATTGTGGGGGGTTCAATCGATCGTACCCCTTCATCTATATAAAGGGTGGAGGTCTCGATCGTTACAACTCAGTTCTCGAGTTAATCCCGCAGGTTTTGCTAACCAATCTCGCTAAAAATCCGGAAACATAACTGATTCTGCGCATACGTGGACCGTCCGCGTCACTACCGAGAACAGTCCGGACCATGCACCGTCCGGTCCCAGAGGCGGATAGTCCGCATGCCATTTTTTGTGTTCAACACAACCTATATAAATGAGTTGTATCTTGAGTGATTCTAATGAATAAGATACAAGACGTAGATACGTTGGATTGTATGAACAAGAACAAGATCTTTTTGGACCGCTGTTGTATGAAGTTCCGATATATTAATATACCACTACGAAAGATTACATGAGTCCGCTACATGTATGGTGTAGGGTTCTTCCATTGCGTCAATAATCTTCAGATAAACAAGGAGCTTGTGATGTTGTGCGGAGATCGATGGTATATTTGTATATCTCTGTGTGGAGTGTAGTGGATGCCCGATTCTTGTATGATGTCGGCTTGCATTGATGGCATCTGATCCATATATGAGAACTGCGTACGATCATATTAGTGTGGGATCTTTTCATGTTGCTTTTACGTGATCTGAAATCTGATGAATATGTGTGCAGCCGGTAGCCATTGGTTCAACCTTTTGCCTGATCTGGAGCGAGTGGGATCCTCTGCTGTTTGTTTAAATGAACCATAATATATCTTTCTGGAGGATTTATTCTGATCTAAAGCATTAGGCACTTTCGGTATCAATCAACTTTTCCTGCAGCGATCGATTTGTCACAGTTATCCATTTACTATCACTAATTAAAGGTCCAGGTGGTGCCTTGATTCTGATATCCATTAATAGCATTATAACCTTTGTGGATCCAATATGTTTGTAAGAAAGTTATATCGCCTCTGTCAAATGGGTTCTATTGGTCCACCTCTTTTAGGGGTGTTTGTCTCAGCTTAAAATCGAATTCTGTTCGTTATGTTTTTCAGTCCGCTTTTTGAGAGTCGCTTCAATAAAAATCACTCAAATCAACATGAAGCTTTTTAGAAAAAGCTATACCAAACAAGCCCAATAGTTTTAACAAAATAAAAAATCAATGTTTATTTATTATATTGGATTCATAAACTTGAACACACAAATACCTCTGCCACTACATCACACACTCATTTTTTAGTATATACATGATTCTATTTTTCCTAACATTTTATATTTTTATATTGAATGTCTTAATTAGTAAATAAGTTTGAATAAAAAAAGTTTAGACTATAAAGCTTTAAATCTTGTCGAGCATTATAATTTTGGTATAGCTTGTGCCTTCCTGTGAGATTGTTTGAAAACTGAATATCGAAATATAAGAACTTATTAAAATAAATATTTGAGAGTTTAAATAAATTTAAATAAAAATTTATCAAATATAAATTTGTTGGTCCGATCGACTACCACCACTTCGATATATACCATTTGAATATTCAAGATCGTGTGAAAATTCTAAAATTTGAATTTTAAAATTTAGGAACTTAAAACACATATCTGAAACTCTAAACAACTTTAATAAAAACCTAACCAACTACAAAGTTCTAAATTATATTATTGTATTGAAAACAAAAACTCACATATTTTAAACTCTAAACAACTTAAAATAAAAAAAATATCAACTACAAAGTTGTAGATTTCATTGTTGTATTGAAAACAAAAACTTCATCTTGTGAACACAAGGTTGACTTGTTCCTTGTGGTTTGGGTTGATGATGAGTGATTGTCAACATGAGTAGTACTTTATGAGATTATGTGTTATGCAACCACATCTCTCGGCTTGTGGTGTGCAGGTATGGAGCACAGGGACGGTGGTCGACGGCAAATGTGAAGGTCGTGCGGGTTCGTGCTGATGGGCTGGGAGCAGTGAAGGATGAGCGTTGGAACTTGATCGATGGATCGGAGAAGCAGGGTGACTAGCCGCGGTGGCTGACACCTAGGATACACACTGACACAAGGACGTGTGGAGCGGATCGTGTTACTGAAGCGGTCACGGACCGGTGAGACACGTGTCCAGGACGTGGAGGACGCGTATGCGGCAAGCTACTCATGACAGTTTGGTGATTGAACCTCAAAACCACCCAGCGCTACGGATGGTGGGTTTCGTCGAGTTTGGGCCTCAAAACTCAATGGTGCGGTTCCGGCAGGAATCAAAGATGGCATGTGACATCATTGCAAAGGATGCGTCGAGGCAAAGCAACTTTGTGTGGAGCGAGTGGCGTCAGATGCATATTCTAGGAGTTAGTTCATTTTTCCCCCGGTAAAGTGGATGAGCTATATGTATCTAAGTGTAGTTTAGACTAGTCAAATAACCTCCTATAAATAGATGGAAGGGCTGTTGTGTGCAGCCATCTCTTTTGGCTATTTCATTTGACACTTGTTATAAAATCCTAGTTTCATTTTCTGGGTTGCTCTAGTTCTTAGCCCAAAGGTCCTCATGTTTTTTTGTAAACTCCATAATTGTGTTTGCGTAATCATGATTTTGAGAGGAAGGGTGGTCATAACAACCTGCGGTCCATCGTTTGTTTAGATCGTGTTTTGTTCATCTTGCTGCTGTTTTCATTTGGTTTCTTCTCTCTCAACCCTTCTCTTTTATTATGTGAGAATTGTTGATTCCTTGATTTGGGGATTGTCTTAGGGTGAGATACAGACTTTGGACCACTGCAATAATTTGGTTTGAGCAGTTTATGGTCATGATCTGATATGAACTCGTTTTGAAAACCAAACAAAACCCCAAGTCTTGTTTGTTTTTTCCGATCTATGATTAATTTACAAATCTGTTTGAGTTCAAATTTTGTGGACACCTTGAAAACTCATTTTTCAAGGTGTGTACAAAATTTTTAGCTTAATTGGAGTATGTTTGGATCAGTTTTGCATTCAAAGACTGATTTTCATGCTACTGAAAATAACACTAGATAATGATAGGGTTTTAGGCAGTTTCGGGCTTTTCGTTGTTTGATTTACGATCCGTTCATTTTGTTTGTATCGTGTCAGTCCTAGAAACATTTTCAAAGCATGATATCACTAGTTGGTTGATGTGGTTTTGGTTTGAGTGATTTCTTCATCTCCATTGAAGTTAAGTGCTTAGGTTTCAGTTTTAAGCAATAGAATTTGTTTGGCTCCCATTCACCTCCCCTCTGGTCGCCTTTTCAATCCTTCAATTACAATCGGAGCCGGTTAAGGATCTTTCCACCTTAATCAGTTTTAGATCCACATAGGTGACATAGAACGAGGTGTTGGCAAACCTCCATTCTTCGATGGGACGAGCTACCCATACTGGAAGATTCGCATGTCTGCGTATCTGCGTATCTACAGAGTATCAGTTACCGAGTATGGGAGATTTGCTTTGATGCTGGTTTCGAGGTCTAGGGTGCTCGAATCACACCTCTACATATAGAGTTTCATGATTTGAACAACAAGGTCTGAAATGCTTTGTTCTCGTGTCTCTTGCATGCTGAGTTTGTGTTAGTTGGACATTTGGGTTTGGCTCATGAGATCTAGTCTACCATGGAGAAAGTTTATGAGGGTAACGATCATATGAAAACTAGATTCTTTGAGACACACCGGTGATAGTACAAGGACTTTGTTCAATTAACTGGAGAGACCATCGACACCATGTTTTCTTGTTCTAGTCAATTGTGAACAAGATGCTCGCAAATAAGGCGTAGCTGCCGTATGACGATCATGAGAGAGCACTCAAGTTACTACATCCTCTAGATTGGAGGGTTTGAGAGGTGAAGGTCTCAACGATCATCGAGTTGCCCAACTATGAGACTCTCATCATGGATAAGCTTTTCAGCAAGCTCAAATCCACATAGATTGACCACCAGACCTAGGCCAAGAATGAGAACCCTAGTGTACCCACCATGGCCTTGGTGTCTAGAGGTGGTTGTTCTTCTAACCTTTCACCTGCTATGTTTGCTTTGTCTTCTTGTTGACCATCACAGATGAGCATGTGAGGAGCTCGTGCTTGTTGCTTAAGGGTTTTGCGTCATTTGAGCTCACTTGACTTCATCCAAGGATTGTCCAAATTAAAATTTGAGAAAGATCTTGTCTGCCACCCTTGTCATCATGGGAAAATGGTTGCTCTACTTACCATTCGGTGATCACCAAGGTGATGACCTCACAACCATGCTAGTTGCTTCACATGGGCACTATTGGTCCAACTTAGGTTTGCTCTTTTGGGGGAAGTGGTATGTTCTTTTGATTGTTGATGACTTTTTCGCTATTCTTGGGTGTTCTTCATGGAGGTGAAGGGTAAGGCTTTCACTTATGCTCGAGATTTGTTTCTTTGGTTGCAAAATGAGTTTCCTAAGAATGCCATGAGAGCGATTCATAGTGACAATGGCACATAATTCAAAAATAAACATTTTGAGACTTTTTGTGCTTCTTTGGGGCTCAAGCATCAACTGTCCTATTCGTATGTACCTCAACAAAAAGGCATTGTTGAACGCAAGAATTGGACCCTTGTTGAGATGGCTAGGACGATGCTCGATGAAAATTGGACTCCAAGGCAATTTTTGGCTGAAGCGATCAACACTTCCTACCATGTGTCCAATCGTATCTTTCTTTATGCTTTCCTAAACAAGACCTTTTATGAGTTGTGATTTGGATAACCACCAAAGGTTCATCATTTCAGGGTGTTTGGCTGCAGACGCTCTGTGCTGAAAATGAGAATTTTGGATAAATTTGATTCACGGTCTTCTGACGAGATTTTTTCTTGTTATGCATTGCATTCCCGACCTTATCAAGTTCTTAACCTTGAGACTAACCGTATCTTGGAGACCTGTGAGGTGACTTTCGATGAGACTTCGCCTAGTCCATCCCCTGTCTTTGAGCATGTAGGTGTTGATCAGATGGGTGAGACCATATTTGTGGAGGAGCAAGACCACGCCGATTCGGGTGATCCTAAGCTAAATCCACTGGCTACCCGAGTCGAGCTTGCTTCCACTACTGTGGCTGACAGTCCTGACATCAGTTCTTCCACGACTTAGGGTCCACTTGAGCCAGAGCCTACTGAGCCTAGAGGTGATCGGGCTACTATTGAGGGAGAGGCAACCTCGTCGATGGACACACCACAACACATTCAATGTCATCACCCACCTCAGCAGATGATCGAGGAGCTTCACAAGCAACTCACTTACTCTAGGTCATAGCAGATTTCTCACTATGCTCACTCTGCTTTTGTTGCTTCTTTTGAGCCCCAGGATGTTGGACACGCTGTGTCTGATTCTAACTGGGTCAATGCTATGCATGAGGAGCTTGAATTTTTTTAGAGAATCCAGGTTTGGCTTTTGGTGCCACCTCCTTCAAACTGCCACCCAATTGGTACAAAATGGGTTTTCAAAAAAACTAAGTGAGGATGAGCTGGTAGTGCGAAACAAGGCAAGGTTTGTTGCCTAAGGGTTTTTTCTAGAAAGAGGGTATAGACTATGAGGAAACCTTTGGTCCTGTTGCCTATTTAGATGCCATTAGAATCCTTCTTGCTTTTGCTGCTTTGAAGGGTTTTAATTTTTTAATGGATGTCAAAAGTGCTTTCTTGAATGTGTATATAGAGGAAGAGGTCTATGTGAGGCAAACCCCTAGTTTTGAGAGTCCCAAATTTCCAAATCATGTTTTCAAACTTCAAAAGGCTTTGTATGGCCACTTTATAGGATTTTGGATTGGATTTTCATCATGTGCCCTTGCTTTGTGATAGCACGAGTGCAAGTGTTGCCAAAAATCTTGTGCTGCATTCGAAGACCAAGCACATTGATGTTCGCTTTCACTTTCTCTGAGATCATTATGAGAAAGGGGACATCGATTTGCGCCATGTTGATACCCATAGGCAGCTTGATGATATTTTGACCAAACCCCTCAATCAGTCCTCATTTGTGAGGGGGAATTAGGTGTTTGCTTCCCTTTTTAAATGACGGCTCCCCTTTTGATTTTTCTTCCTATCTTCTACCTTTCATATAGATTTTAGTTTTTTCTTCATTTTTGTATCATATCTACATTTGCATCTCAAGTAGCATTTTGAGGTTCACCTATATATTTGCTAGAACATAACTATGCTCTTTGTAGTTTGTTCTTTTGTATACATCAAGATGTTATGGCAAGATTAAACTCTCTTTGCTCATATTGATACAACATTTTTGAGCTAAGCGTGTTTTCATAATTGTGAACATGATGCTACTTGCTCAATATAAAAATTATTCACCATTAAGATTGGCATCTAGCATGTGTAGGATATGTTGTGATCCTTTTTATTCTCACTAGTATGCTAGGTGGCTATGTCTCATGCCTTGAGTCATTCATTGTCTTGATGCATCAATTCTGTGCTAAAATCTAAATCAAGATAAGTGAAATTCCGAAAGACCGAGATGAATTTGCATTTGTTACCACATCATTGTATTAAGACTTCTTCCATTTGCACTTTTGGATGACCTTGAAATGTGTAGTGGATGATCAAAACCAGTGTCTTTAGTGTTCTGACTGCTTTTCTGCATAGGCTACACTCAGTTGAAAAGTTAGACAATGACAATGCTTACAACATCTCGCACTCACATGCTTTTCAATGAAATTTGTGACCCACTGCAAAGTCTGATAAACTTGAAAATTTTCATTTGATATCAATTTCAAATATGATTCTAGTATGATGAGTGACCACTATTTTGGGTATTTCACCTTGTTTACCTTTGACTAGCACTTGGTTGATTTCCTGTTTCCGTATGTCCAATGCTTTTTTTGTGGTGAACTTATCTTTTGACAGATTAAAAATGAATCAAATGCTTATACTTCACATATCTTATTCATATGATCAGTTTGAGCATCTGCTTGCACATGCTTTATTTGCAAAATCAAAATACCTGTGGTGGCTAAGTGATCTAAATATGCCAAATTGTTTGAACACTTCCTAAGTTTGAGTTTTTACTTCAATTTGCCCCTTTTGTCTCTTACTGGGTTTAGTTAGTCATTTTGAGTTGCTTTAGGTGTGTTGCCATAAATCACCAAAAAGGGGGAGATTGAAAGGAAAATGTACCATAGACCCATTTCTACCTGTTTTGGTGATTAAGTGCTCAACACACCACATTGGACTAACCACTTTGATATGAGCATGATCACAAATTCTACCAAGGGCAAATTGAAGGAAACAAGTCCAAATGAGTAAGAAATGAAGGCCAAAAGTGCAACTTAGGGTAAAGCTACAAAACATGAGGTTTAAGTACTTGAATAAGTTGCACATACCTTATACTATGTTTCTTGCACCTTGGTTTGGTTACTAACTCTTTTGTGCAAGAAAAGTGACTTTTGGACTTAGTTTTGGGCATATTGCAAACCCTGTCGAAATTTAGGAGAAAAGGTATATTTCCCACAATTAGTCAATTAGATTAAGTGCTAACTATGTTTGTCTAAGTCGTAGGGAAGCTATCAGGCAGAGCCAAAACTATTTGAAGAACATAGGCTCAAAAGAGCTAAAGTTTTCCTATTACGGGCCTCACTGGACCGAGTCCATGAGGGTCCTAGACTTAGGCGTGAAGCCAACTGGCGCATCGGACTGGGTCTGTGGTGCACCGGACCACTTCATACATGAACAATGCGCTCTCGGGAATTTTATTTTAAAATTCATCGGACCACTACTGTTCATGGTCTGGTGTGCCAGCGTACCACTTCTTCAACTGCTTCTTCAGGCGCAACGGCTAGCTGACATCACCAGCTGGTTTGGTGGTGCATGGACCTGATCTGCTCTCCGTCAGTATAAGGAAAGCGCCAATCAGATCCTGGACTGGGGGCGCACAGACCCATCCGGTGGTGCACTAGACCGGTCAGGTGCGCCCACATACAAGGAAGTTTTTGGGCTTCCATATGAAGGTTGCAATGGCTTCTAGGCCCTTTGTGGCTATAAAAGGGACCCCTAGGCGCCTCATACTAGAACCCAAGCATCTCAAGAGCACACCAACACTCCGACACTCAACGACCATGCCCTTTAGTGATTTGAGAGAGATTCGAGCGCCAATTTTGACATGTTCTTGTGTGATCTTGTACTCGCGCTCTTGTCTTTGCTTCTCTTGCGTGTGTTGCTGCATTGTGCTTTTGTGTGCGCATTATTTCTCCCTCCCTTACTCTAAGTCTTGATTGTGATCATCTTGTAAGGCTGAGAGACTCCAATTTGTGGAGATTTCTCACAAACGGGATATTGATATAAGGAAGAAAACCATGGCGCTCAAGTTGATCTTAGTGATCACTTGAGAGGGTTGATTGCAACCCTTGTCCTAAGCAGGACACCACAACGTGGAGGTAGGCTTTGGTCGACCACGGGATAAAATTGTTGTGTCTCGTCTTAGTTACTTTATTGTGATTTTCCTTCTTCCTAAGTTCTTTATTCTCACTTGTGGTATTGCTCTAAGTTTAATTCATATCTTGGTATAGCAATCAAGTGAAGGGAACATCTCTCTCTTTTTCTCCTCTCAAACTAGGTTTAATTTGCACCAACTCTAATTTTTAGACCAAGTTTGTGCTATTTTAAGCTATTATTGCAAGATCACCTATTCACCCCTCCCCCTCTAGGTGCTCTCCCTTCTCTTGTTTGGTTGTGTTGAGTCGTTGCCCATTTCTTTGGACACCAAGTTTCGCTCACTCATAATGACTGGTTTTTGGTCATTTGAGTGAGTTCTCTTTCTTCTTTCTCTTTCTACTGATTTTTTAGTTCATATGGTGATGTTGACAATGCACTCATCAAGGGGGATATTGCAAACACAAGGTTGACTTGTACCTTGTGGTTTGGGTTGATGATGAGTGATTTTCAACATGGATAGTACTTTGCTGTAGTCAGTCAACTACCCAGAGTATGAGACTATGTGTTGTGCAACCATGTCTCTCGGTTTGTGGTGTGCAGGTGTGGAGCACAGGGATGGTGGTCAACAACAAAGGTGAAGGTCATGCGAGTTCATGCCGATGGGCTCGGAGCGTGAAGGATGAACACTAGGACTTGACCAAGGGATCAGAGAAGTCGGGTGATTAGCCGTGGTGGCTGACACCTAGGACATGCACTATCGTGAGGACATGTGGAGCAGATCATGTTGCCGACACGTTCGTGGACTGAAGGGACACATGTCCAGGATGTGGGGGACACGTATGCAGTACACTATTCACAGCAGTTTGGCGGTTGAGCCTCAAAACCACTAAACGCTACGGATGGTGGGTTTCGCTGAATTTAGGCATCAAAACATGGTGGCACGGTTCCACGGGAAAAGAAGACGACATGTGGCATAATCGCGAAGGGTGCGTCGGGGCAAAGCAAGTTCGTGTGGAGCACGTGGTCGTTAGATGCATATTCCATGAGTTGGTCTATTTTGCCCTTGTTAAGTGGATGAACTCTATGTATCTAGGGGTAGTTTAGACTAGTAAAATACCCCCCTATAAATAGGTGGGAGAGTTGTTGTATGCAACCATCTCTTTTGGCTATTTTATTTGGCACTTGTTAGAAAACCCTAGTTTCCATTTCCTAGGTTGCTCTAGTTCTTAGCCTAGAGATACGAAGGTGTTTTTGCAAACTCCACATTTGTGTACTCATGATTTTAGAGAAAGGGTGGTCGTAAACAACTACGGTCCAGCATTTGTTCGGATCGTGTTTTGTTGATCCCGCTGTGATTTTCATTTGGTTTCTCCTCTCTCTCAAACCTTCTCTTTGAATTTGTGAGAATCATTGATTTCTTGAGTTGGGGATTAACTTGGGGTGAGATACAACCTTTGGAGCACCGCAATCATCTGGTTTGAGCAATTTATGGTCGTGATCTGATATGAACTCGTTTTGAAAACCCTAACAAAACCCAAAGTCTAGTCTGTATTTTCTGATATGCGATTGATTGACAAATTCTTTTGATTTCACATTTTGTGGAAACCTTGGAAACTCATTTGTCAAGGTGTGTGCAAAATTTTAGTTCAATCGGAGTTTGTTTCGATCAGTTTCGCATTCAAAAACTAAAATTCGAGCTGCTGAAAAATAACACTAGATAGCGATACGATTTTGGACCGTTCCAGACATTCCGGTGTCTGATTTGCAATTTATTCATTTTGTTGGTCTCGTGTGAGTCCTAGGAACATTTTTAATCCATGAGATCACTGGTTAGTTGATATGCTTTTGGTTTGAGCGATTTTTGAAAGGGAAATGTGCCCTTGGGCCATTTCTAAAGTGTTTTGGTGATTAAGTGCCCAACACATATTCTCTAAGTGTCTAATTGTGCCAAAGATTCAAGAAGTGCAAATCATGTTACAAGGTATGTTTCTAGACTTAGTACATTGTTTTGAGTACTAATGTATTGTGTCTAAGTGCTACACCTGCTCGGTCTGGGTGCACCGGACAGTGTTCGGTGCGCCAGGCCAGTCTCGGTGAACAGGCCGCTCTCGGGACTCGACGACGGCGTACGGCTACAATTCACCGGACTGTCTGGTGGTGCACCGGACTGTCCGGTGAGTCGTCCGCGGCGAAGTCGTCGCTCTCGGGAAAAGTTCAACGGCATACGGATAAAATTCACCAGACTGTCCGGTGGAGCACCGGACTGTCCGGTGAGCCAACGGTCAGCCGCGCAATCTTCGCGTGACGCGTGGGCGTGCCAACGGTCGGCAGGGGACACCGGACTGTCCGGTGTGCACAGGACAGTGTCCGGTGTGCCAACTGCCACGAATCTGCAACGGTCGGATGTGCCAAAAAAGGAAGGAGATCGCGCACCGGACAGCTACAGTGACTGTCCGGTGGCGCACCGGACTGTCTGGTGCGCCACCCAACAGAAGGCAAGATTAGCCTTCCAAGATTTCCTCCAACGGCTCCTAGCTGCCTTGGGGCTATAAAAGGGACCCCTAGGCACATGGAGGAGCTACCCAAGCATACTTTAAACATTCTAAGTCTTCCACATTGCATCTCCGTGCACTTGATCGACTGTGTTAGTGATTTGAGCTCCGTTCTAGCTGTGAACTCGCTGTGCTTCATTTTGAGCTTAAGTCTTGGCTTGTGTGCGTGTGTATTGCTGCGGATTTGTGTGTTGCTTCCCATCCTTACTCTAGTGCTTTCACTGTGATCTTTGTTGTAAGGGCGAGAAACTCCAACTTGTGGAGATTCCTCGCAAACGGGAAAAAGAGATAAGCAAAGAAAAGCCGTGGTATTCAAGTTGATCATTGGATCACTTGAAAGGGGTTGAGTGCAACCCTCGTCCATTGGGACGCCACAACGTGGAGGTAGGCAAGTGTTATACTTGGCCGAACCACGGGATAAACACTGTGTCTCTTGTGATTGCTTTTCTGTGATTAATTGTGTGTTCGCAAGAGCTCGCCACTTAGCCGTACTAACACTTAACCAAGTTTTGTGGCTATTTAGTGTTAATTTTTACAGGATCACCTATTCACCCCCCTCTAGGTGCTCTCAATTAGTATCGGAGCCGTTCTCTTCACGAAAGGGACTAATCGCCCGAAGAGATGGATCCTAAGGGAAAGGGGATGGTGGTCAACGATAAGGAGAAGGAGTCCATCTTCAACGAGCCAAGGAATGACAAGCCCACTGACTCTGGCTCGAGTCATAGGAAGAAGGACAGGAAGAAGAAGAGGCGCATCAAGAAGATCGTCTACTACGACAGCGACGAGTCTTCTTCTTCCCCAAGAGACGACGATGACGAGAAAAAGAAACTGGTTAATTCAAAATTTTCATTTGATTATTCTTGTATTCCTTATAATTCCAATGCTCATTTGCTTTCTATTCCTCTTGGTAAACCTCCACACTTTGATGGAGAGGACTACGCTTTTTGGAGTCACAAAATGCGTAGTCACTTATTTTCTCTCCATCCTAGTATATGGGAGATAGTTGAAAATGGAATGCAATTTGATAGTACGGATAATCCTGTATTCATTAACGAACAAATTCATAAGAATGCACAAGCTACCACTGTTTTGTTAGCATCGTTGTGCAGGGATGAATACAACAAGGTGAGCGGCTTGGACAACGCCAAGCAAATATGGGACACCCTCAAGATATCGCATGACGGGAACGACGCCACCATGATCACCAAAATGGAGTTGGTGGAAGGCGAGCTAGGAAGGTTTGCCATGTTCAGGGGAGAGGAGCCAACTCAAACATACAACAGGCTCAAGACCCTGGTCAACAAGATCAGGAGCTATGGAAGCACGAGATGGACGAACCACGACATCGTCCGACTTATGCTCAGGTCTTTTACTGTTGTTGACCCTCATCTTGTGAACCTCATCCGTGAGAATCCTAGGTACACAAAGATGACGCCCGAGGAGATACTCGGAAAGTTTGTGAGCAGGCGTATGATGGTCAAGGAAGCAAGATATGTTAATGATGCATTGAATGGCCCAATGGCCATCTATGAGCCCCAGCCCGTTGCACTCAAGGCAACAAGCAGCAGCAGGGAGGCGCTACCTAGCAAGGTGGCACAAGTTGAAGCTACCGGGCTAAACGAAGATGAGATGGCCCTCATCATCAAGCGATTCAAGATCGCGCTAAAAGGACGCAAGGAGCATCCCAATAAGAGCAAAGCAAAGGGAAAGCACTCCTGTTTTAAATGCGGTAAGACTGGTCATTTTATAGCAAATTGTCCCGATAATGCTAATAACCAGGAACAAGAAAAGAGCGGGAAGAGGGAAAAGAAGAAGGCCTACAAGAAGGCGAAGGGCGAGGCGCACCTTGGCAAAGAATGGGATTCAGATTGCTCTTCGTCCGACTCCGACGACGAAGGACTCGCCGCCTCGGCCTTCAACAAATCGTCTCTCTTCCCCAACGAACGCCATACTTGCCTCATGGCAAAGAAGAAAAAGGTAAGCGTTCGAGAAACCCCTAAGTATACTACTTCAAGTGATGATGATTCTAGTGATGATGAAGTAGATTATACCAATTTATTTAAGGGTTTAGATAGAGCAAAAGTAGATAAAATTAATGAGTTAATAGATGCATTAAATGAAAAGGATAGACTTTTAGAAAAGCAAGAGGATATTTTATATGAAGAGCATGATAAATTTGTAAGTGTGCAAAAGTCTCTTGCTTTAGAGGTTAAAAGGAATGAAATGCTATCTTCTGAATTATCTGCTTGTCATGAAACTGTGTCTGGCTTAAAGAGTATTAATGATGATTTAAATGCTAAGCTAGAAGTAGTTAATAAATCTAGTTCTTGTGTAGAGCATGTTGTCATTTGTAATAGGTGTAAGGATTTTGATGTTGATGCATGTGTTGAGCACCTTACCTCTATTACAAAATTAAATGGTGAAGTGGCAAGTCTTAATGCCCAACTTAAGACTTGCAAAAATGACTTTGATAAGTTAAAATTTGCTAGGGATGCCTACACCGTTGGTAGACATCCCTCAATTAAGGATGGACATGGCTTTCGAAAGGAAGCCAAGAACTTAACAAGCCAAAGGGCTCCCATTCCCAACAAGGAGAAAGGGAAGGCCCCTATGGCTAGTAGTAGTCAAAAGAATCATGCTTTCATGTACAATGATAGAAAATTTTCTAGAAATTCTCATTATAATAGGAGTTATAATGCTTTTGATTCACATACTATGATTGCTTCAAGTTCTAATTTTAATGGTAGGCCTAGGAGAATTTTTGTGTCTCATGCTCCTAGGAAAGTGTGTAATAAACCTACCACTGTCTTTCATGCTTGCAACACTATGTTTGTACTTTCATGTAAAAATGAAAAAGTGGTTGCTAGAAAGTTGGGATCCATATTCAAGGGAGACAAGACTTGCATTTGGGTCCCAAAGGCTATTGTAACTAACCTTGTAGGACCCAACAATAGTTGGGTACCTAAAACCCAAGCCTAATTTGCCTTGCAGGTTTCTGCATCCGGGGGCTCAAGCTGGATTATCGACAGCGGATGCACAAACCACATGACGGGGGAGAAGAAGATGTTCACCTCCTACGTCAAGAACAAAGATTCCCAAGATTCGATCATCTTTGGAGATGGGAACCAAGGCAAGGTTAAAGGTCTAGGAAAGGTAGCCATTTCATCTGAGCATTCCATATCCAATGTATTCTTAGTTGAATCGCTCGGGTACAACTTATTATCTGTCAGTCAACTATGTAATATGGGTTATAATTGTTTATTTACCAATGTAGATGTGTCTGTCTTTAGAAGGAGTGATGGTTCATTAGCTTTTAAGGGTGTACTAGACGGCAAACTCTACTTAGTTGATTTTTCAAAAGAGGAGGCCGATCTAGATGCATGCTTAATTGCTAAGATTAGCATGGGCTGGCTGTGGCATCGCCGTCTAGCACATGTTGGGATGAAGAACCTTCATAAACTTCTAAAGGGAGAACATATGTTAGGTCTAACCAATGTATTTTTCGAAAAAGATAGACCTTGTGCAGCTTGTCAAGCAGGTAAACAAGTGGGAAGCACTCATCACAGCAAGAATATGATGACCACATCAAGACCTCTAGAGCTACTTCATATGGACCTCTTCGGACCCGTCGCCTACCTCAGCATCGGGGGAAGTAAGTATGGTCTTGTTATTGTTGATGATTTTTCCCGCTTCACTAGGGTATTCTTTTTGCAGGATAAATCAGAAACCCAAGGGACCCTAAAGCGCTTTCTAAGGAGAGCTCAAAACGAATTTGAGCTCAAGGTGAAAAAGATAATAAGTGACAACGGGTCCGAGTTCAAGAACTTACAAGTGGAGGAGTACCTTGAGGAGGAAGGAATCAAGCACGAGTTCTCCGCTCCCTACACACCACAGCAAAACGGTGTGGTAGAGAGGAAGAACAGGACGCTTATCGACATGGCGAGGACGATGCTTGGAGAATTCAAGACGCCCGAGCGGTTTTGGTCGGAAGCTGTGAACATAGCTTGCCACGCCATAAACCGGGTCTACCTTCATCGCCTCCTCAAGAAGACCTCGTATGAACTTCTAACCGGTAACAAACCCAACGTTTCATACTTTCGTGTATTTGGGAGTAAATGTTATATTCTAGTAAAGAAAGGTAGAAATTCCAAATTTGCTCCCAAAGCTGTAGAAGGGTTTTTGCTAGGTTATGACTCAAATACAAAGGCATATGGAGTCTTCAACAAATCATCGGGTTTGGTTGAAGTCTCTAGCGATGTTGTATTTGATGAAACTAATGGCTCTCCAAGAGAGCAAGTTAATCTTGATGATGTAGATGAAGATGACGTTCCAACGGCCGCAATTCGCACCATGGCAATTGGAGATGTGCGACCACAGGAACAACAAGAGCAAGATCAACCCTCTTCCTCAACGATGGTGCATCCCCCAACTCAAGATGATGAATAGGTTCCTCAAGAGGAGGCGTGTGATCAAGGGGGAGCACAAGAAGACCAGGTTATGGAGGAAGAAGCACCATGGCCCCTCCAACTCAAGTCCGAGCGACAATTCAAAGGAATCATCCCGTCGACCAGATTTTGGGTGATATAAGCAAGGGAGTAACTACTCGCTCAAGACTAGCTAACTTTTGTGAGCATTACTCGTTTGTCTCTTTTATTGAGCCTTTTAGGGTAGAAGAGGCCTTGCAAGATCCGGACTGGGTGTTGGCCATGCAGGAAGAGCTCAACAACTTCAAGAGGAATGAAGTTTGGAGCCTGGGGCCACGTCCAAAGCAAAACGTTGTGGGAACCAAGTGGTTGTTCCGCAACAAGCAAGACGAGCACGGGGTGGTGAAAGGGAAATGTGCCCTTGGGCCATTTCTAAAGTGTTTTGGTGATTAAGTGCCCGATACATTTTCTCTAAGTAAATTTGTGCCAAAGATTGAAGAAGTGCAAATCATGTTACAAGGTACGTTTCTAGACTTAGTACATTGTTTTCAGTACTAATGTATTGTGTCTAAGTGCTAGAAACAGGGAAAAAGCAATTGGAAAAGAGTTCCTGCTCGGTATGGGTGCACCGGACTGTCCGGTGGTGCACCGGACAGTGTCCGGTGCGCCAGACCAGCCTCCGGTGAACAGGCCACTCTCGGGACTCGATGGCGGCGTATGGCTATAAATCACCGGACTGTCCGGTGGTGCACTGGACTGTCCGGTGAGTCGTCCGCGGTGAAGTCGTCGCTCTCGGGAAATGTTCAACGACGTACGACTAAAATTCACCGGACTGTCCGGTGAGGCACCGGACTGTCCGGTGAGCCAACGGTCGACTGCGCCAACGGTCGGTCGCGTAATCCGCGCGCGACGCGTGGGCACGCCAACGGTCGGCAGGGGACACCAGACTGTCCGGTGTGCACCGGAACAGTGTCCGGTGTGCCAACTGCCGCAAATCTGCAACGATCGGATGCGCCAGAAAAGGAAGGAGATCACGCACCGGATAGCTACAGGGACTGTCCGGTGGCGCACCGGACTGTCCGGTGCGCTACCCGACAGAAGGCAAGATTAGCCTTCCAAAGTTGCCTCCAACGACTCCTAGCTGCCTTGGGGCTATAAAAGGGACCCCTAGGCGCATGGAGGAGTCACCCTAGCATTCTTTGATCAATCCTAAGCATCCGGACTCCACTCCCACGCATTTTGATTCTCTGTGCTAGCAATTTGAGCTCCTCTTGAGTTGAGAACTCCTTGTATTGAACTTAGAGCTTAAGTTGTGACTTGTGTGCGTGATTGTGCTCTCAATTTCAGTCTTGAGTGCGTTTCTCTCCCCTCTCTTACTTCTGTGCTTCTTTGTGATCATCAACTGAAAGGGCGAGAGGCTCCAAGTTGTGGAGATTCCTCGCAAATAGGAGAAAGTATAAGAAAGAAGAACACCGTGCTATTCATGTTGATCATTGGATCACTTGAAAGGGGTTGAGTGCAACCCTCGTCCATTGGGACGCCACAACATGGAGGTAGGCAAGTGTTATACTTGCCGAACCACGGGATAACTCGCGTGTCTCTTGTGATTGCTTTTCTGTGTGATTATTGTGATTCGCAAGAGCTCGCTCTATAGCCACTTGGTTTTACCATTCTAACACTTAACCAAGTTTTGTGGCTATTAGTTGTTGAATTTTACAGGATCACCTATTCACCCCCCCTCTAGGTGCTCTCAGGTGGTGACACAAAACAAGGCTCAACTTGTGGCAAAAGGTTATGCCTAGGTCACATGTTTGGATTTCGAGGAGACTTTTGCTCCTGTGGCTAGGCTAGAGTCTATTCGCATTCTATTAGCCTATGCCGCTCACCACTCTTTCAGGTTGTTCCAAATGGATGTGAAGAGCGCTTTCCTCAATGGGCCAATCAAGGAGGAGGTGTACGTGGAGCAATCCCCTGGCTTTGAGGATGAACGGTACCCCGACCATGTGTGTAAGCTCTCTAAGGCGCTCTATGGACTTAAGCAAGCCCCAAGAGCATGGTATAAATGCCTTAGAGATTTCTTAATTGCTAACGCTTTCAAGGTTGGGAAAGCCGATCCAACTCTTTTCACTAAGACTTGTGATGGTGACCTATTTGTGTGCCAAATTTATGTCGATGACATAATATTTGGTTCTACTAACCAAAAGTCTTGTGAGGAGTTTAGCAGGGTGATGACACAGAAATTTGAGATGTCGATGATGGGCGAGTTGAACTACTTCCTTGGGTTCCAAGTGAAGCAACTCAAGGATGGCACCTTCATCTCCCAAACGAAGTACACGCAGGACCTGCTTAAGCGGTTCGGGATGAAGGACGCCAAGCCTGCGAAGACACCAATGGGAACCGACGGACATATCGACCTCAACAAAGAAGGTAAGTCTATTGATCAAAAGGCATACCGGTCTATGATAGGTTCCTTGCTTTACTTATGTGCTAGTAGACCGGATATTATGCTTAGCGTATGCATGTGTGCTAGATATCAATCTGACCCAAGGGAATGTCACCTTGTGGCCGTTAAGCGGATTCTTAGATATTTAGTTGCTACGCCTTGCTTCGGGATCTGGTATCCAAAGGGGTCTACCTTTGACTTGATTGGATATTCAGACTCCGATTATGCCGGGTGCAAGGTTGATAGGAAGAGTACATCAGGGACGTGCCAATTCCTAGGAAGGTCCCTGGTGTCTTGGAGTTCAAAGAAACAAACTTATGTTGCCCTATCCACCGCTGAGGCCGAGTATGTTGTCGCAGGACAGTGTTGCGCACAACTACTTTGGATGAGGCAAACCCTTCACTTTGGCTACAATCTGAGCAAAGTCCCACTCCTATGTGACAATGAGAGTGCAATCTGCATGGCGGATAATCCTGTTGAACACAGCCGCGCTAAGCACATAGACATCCGGCATCACTTCTTGAGAGACCACCAGCAAAAGGGGGATATCGAGGTGTACCATATTAACACCGAGAACTAGCTAGCCGATATCTTCACCAAGTCTTTAGATGAGAAAAGGTTTTGCAGGTTGCGTAGTGAGCTAAATGTCTTAGATTCGCGTAACTTGGATTGATCTACAGCATACATGTGTTTTATGCCTTTGATCATGTAATTTATGCATTTCAATCTATTTTTGTTCATTTGTGGTGCTCAAGTTGTACACATGACCCCGGACCTCACAAGTCCATTTGCAAGTGATGCACTTATTTAGGGGGAGGCATGCTACAACTTGACCCTTTGAGACTAACCTTGTGTTTGAGTTTACTTGTTTTAGTCTCAAAAGTGAATTGAAAGGGAAAGGTGAACTTGGACCATGCAAAGACTTCCACTGCACTCCGGTATTAACTCCAAGTTCATATCTATGCTCTTATTGCCTTTTTCTCTTAATTGACAATTTTGGTGAGGCAATGGGGTTAAAGGGCCAAGAATGATCCCGTTTTGGTGCTTAATGCCAAAGGGGGAGAAATTAAGGCCAAAGCAAATGGATCAGCTACCACTTGTGAAATTTTGAAAAGAGTAGAGTTAGAACTTTTGATTTGTCAAAATTTGGTCTCTTATGGGGAGAATGTATGATTATGGGAAAAGGGGGAGTTTTTGGCTCTTGATCAATTTTTCCATTGGAATATCTCTCTTTGTGCCCAAACAAGTGTGTTTGACTTAGAGATAGGAAAATGAGTTTGATTTCAAAAACAAACCAAGTGGTGGAAAAGTATGATCCAAATATGCCAAATATGAGTCAAAAACAATTTGGTTCTCTTTTGCATTGATGTTGCACTTCATTGTGTTGCTTTTGGATGTGTTGGCATAAATCACCAAAAAGGGGGAGATTGAAAGGGAAATGTGCCCTTGGGCCATTTCTAAAGTGATTTGGTGATTAAGTGCCCAACACATATTCTCTAAGTGTCTAATTGTGCCAAAGATTCAAGAAGTGCAAATCATGTTACAAGGTATGTTTCTAGACTTAGTAAATTGTTTTGAGTACTAATGTATTGTGTCTAAGTGCTAGAAACAGGAGAAAAACAATTGGAAAAGAGTTGGCTGTCTCCTGCTCGGTCTGGGTGCACCGGACAGTGTCTGGTGCGCCAGGCCAGTCTCGGTGAACAGACCGCTCTCGGGACTCGACGGCGGCGTACGGCTACAATTTACCGAACTGTCTGGTGGTGCACCGGACTTTCTGGTGAGTCGTCCGTGGCGAAGTCGTCGCTCTCTGGAAAAGTTCAACGACGTACGGATAAAATTCATCGGACTGTCCGGTGGAGCACCGGACTGTCCGGTGAGCCAACGGTCGACTGTGCCAACGGTCGGCCGCGCAATCTTCGCGCGACGCGTGGGCATGCCAACGGTCGGCAGGGGACAACGGACTGTCCGCTGTGCACCGGACAGTGTCTGGTGCGCCAACTGCCACGAATCTGCAACGGTCGGATGTGCCAAAAAAGGAAGGAGATCGCGCACCGGACAGCTACAGTGACTGTCCCGGTGGCGCACCAGACTGTTCGGTGCGCCACCCGACAGAAGGCAAGATTAGCCTTCCAAGATTGCCTCCAACGGCTCCTAGCTGCCTTGGGGCTATAAAAGGGACCCCTAGGCGCATGGAGGAGCTACCCAAGCATACTTTAAGCATTCTAAGTCTTCCACACTCTGTCTCCGCGCACTTGATCGACTGTGTTAGTGATTTGAGCTCCGTTCTAGCTGTGAACTCGTTGTGCTTCATTTTGAGCTCAAGTCTTGGCTTGTGTGCGTGTGTATTGCTGCGGATTTGTGTGTGTTGCTTCCCATCCTTACTCTAGTGCTTTCACTGTGATCTTTTTTTGTAAGGGCGAGAGACTCCAACTTGTGGAGATTCCTCGCAAACGGGAAAAAGAGATAAGCAAAGAAAA
Source organism: Zea luxurians (assembly GCA_029449295.1). Lineage (NCBI taxonomy): Eukaryota > Viridiplantae > Streptophyta > Magnoliopsida > Poales > Poaceae > Zea > Zea luxurians. The sequence goes on from JAOPSE010000077.1 coordinate 9,276,180, forward strand.
GTCGTGGTATTCAAGTTGATCATTGCATCACTTGAAAGGGGTTGAGTGCAACCCTCGTCCATTGGGACGCCACAACATGGAGGTAGGCAAGTGTTATACTTGGCCAAAGCACGGAATAAACACTGTATCTCTTGTGATTGCTTTTCTGTGATTAATTGTGTGTTCGCAAGAGCTCGCCACTTAGTCGTACTAACACTTAACTAAGTTTTGTGGCTATTTAGTGTTAATTTTTACAGGATCACCTATTCACCCCCCTCTAGGTGCTCTCAATTTCTTCATCTCCATTGAAGTTAAGTGCTCAAGTTCTAGTTTTAAGCAACATAATTTGATTCGCTCCCATTCACCCCCTCTGGCCACCTTTTCGATCCTTCATATCTAGACCAGCCAACATCCAAAGTTGTATGAAACTTCTAAATTACAAAATTAAAATTACAAAATATGAGAAGTTAAACCAAAATTTGGGGACTCTAAATTTAAAATTTCAAAATATGAGAAGTTAAAACAAAAATTGCAGAATCTAAACAGTTTTTTTAAAAAAGCTAGCTACCAAATATAAATTTCTAGACCAATGTCGTTGCCTCCACGGTTTCAGCGTCAACGTGTGTCACCACTTCCCCGTTCATCTCTCCAAGCCCCCACACATTTAGATGGTAAAAACAAAAATTATGCATAAGTGATGATCCAAATCATGGTTAAAGGTCGTTTTAGGCCGATCTCCATTTTTATCTAACTGGTAGCTAGAAGCTTTCTGTAATCTATGGCACCTCTTTGGACTTTAAAGGGGGCGGCCATCGAGGACAGATTATCATTCAATCATATACATAGGCAATAGACACCGTAGTATAATTTACCTTTAGTTCTCAATCTTGTGATCCACTCTATACAAATTCACTACCGAAATCTCCTCGACAAGGTGCATCCTTAAAATAAATATCTCTATCAATAAATATATTTAGAGTCAAACATATGAAGAAATTTATCTTTATTAATTAACTAACTGAAACGAACATCCTAAAAAGTTGATCTCTATAATTAATTAAGTAATTAATAAACATGGTTGCTTACCCTGAAATTCGTCGGTCGAGTCGTTTTTAAAAATACATGAGTTAGTGCGAGAGGATTGTGTCCTAAAATTATTTTTACTATTTAGTTGTTGTTGGGGGCCTCTTCTTCTGAAGGTTCTCAAAACACCAAGATGATAATTGTTTTATGCTGCATTACTGAGTATTATAGGTACTCCTACCAAAAGCATCTTCAAACGAACTGGTCGTAGATGAAGAAATAAGCTTCGGGATACTATCGTAAAAGGACGAAGTGCGAAGATGAACAAAGCCGAAACAAGTCCTCTAGGATTCGCTCGCCAAGACCATAAAAAGGAAAAGATGTCCTCACCCTCGTCATGCTAAATAGCTCAAATATATAGCATTGAGGATGTAAATGCAATTTTATTGAAGGTGTACTCTATGCCTATACATAGAAAAATGGTGCCATGCATTAAGGACGATCTTTTTGGGATTAGCGGAAAGGGTGACCGACTCATGGTTACGAAGTTGTTATTCTTCTTTCGTCTTGTATGTGTTGCAAAGGCAAAGTTACAATTGTAATCTCTGATTTAATATGAGAAGAAGGTTAAGGAAAGTGAGAAATGAAGGATAGAATAGCATCACTTATAGTCGGATTATATACTTTATGATCAATACATGTCTTTTAGTATCCTTGCTTATCTATTTATTATTTATCTATTCATTATTCGCCAATTTTCTTAAACCTTCTTCTTCATTGTAAAGCTCAATTTAATCATGTTGCCTTGATTTTTAATACAGGCCAGGGGATGAAATCAATCGCTCAATGGTTGTCTATGCATCACTACGGTTTCTATATATGATATATGATTTCTTTATATAACATAAACTAACATGGAGTGCTCTCTTTCTAGAGACCACACAGTTTGAACACTACACCAGCTACAGGCATTTTTGGCAGCTTCTCGCTGCCAAAAAAATAAGTCGAAAATAAAGGTTTATTTTCGGCGGTCGCGCTCTGGCCGTTGAAAATAACCTGTTTTCGGCGGCCGAAGCGCGACCACCAAAATTAACGGCCGCCGAAAGTATATCGGAGTTATTTTCGGCGGTCCCATGCGACCGCTGAAAATAAGCAGTTTTTTAGAGAAAAAAATATGAAAGGAATGCAAAAAACAACAATTTCAACAACAATATAATCACAATAATATGACAGAAACAGTAATAACAGAATTACACACATTTAACACAAAATATCACACATCTTCACAAATACATCACAGTTCACCAAAATACCACCAGAGTTCACAATTGTTCACAAATACATCACATAGTCCACAACATAACACAAAGTTCACAATTATTCACAACAAAGTCACAATTCAGTACAAGATTCAAACCATCCCATATCGGGGTCGTTTGAGTTGTGACCACTATCTCCAGAAGCGAACAACTCATTGACGAAGTCATTTAACTAGTTTGGATTCTAAAGAAAAAAAGAAGACATTAATAACGACAAAGTTTACATGCATGACCACTATTTAAATGAATTGTTTGTCAAACTAACCTCTCCTGTAGTAGCTCACTCCCCTGCATAAGCTCCTCCTGGTGCTGGTATCACCGGTGGTGGCGTGTTGTGGCCCATAACCCCAGATCCCTACAAAATCAAGTTTAGTCAAGATTTGAAAGGTTAATACAAACGACAAGTCTAAACTAAATTGAAGCACCTGAGGTGGAGGTGGCAGAGCATGTAATCCCCATTGAGGCATCGATAACTGAAATTGAGGGAAAACGAATGGTTGCTGTTATGCCTACTCTGGAAACCAAGACTGTTGCAAACACAATATACTAGTTATAGGACAAATATCGATAGTGTTAAGAATAAATAAGACACTCACGTTTATTGCTTGTTGCGCTTGTGCGTTGTAAGCAGCCATATACTCTGATTGCTGTTGAAGAAATGTCATTTGTTGTTGCTGCAGCTCTTCCCGAACCCTTTCTTGCTGCTCCCTCATAGCGTCCTCCTTGTTAGAGCGCCGACTACGGCTGCTACCACAACCCCCCTGTGACGAAGAGCCACCACGAGACCGCAACTCCATCGAATCGATCACAACAGTAAACATAGAATATCTTGAAGAACAAGCAAATTAGCTATTCGGTCATAGTTCCAATATTATTGAAAAAATTCACAAGTTAATATCGTCCATGGGCCTTTCCTACAATATAATGCACAACTTCAGCGTCGATGGTAGGCGCTCCTCACCAATAATAGTCTTCTCCATACTTCCTAACCATCTTCTGCCCGTAAGTCTCCTGCAATACAATATGAAGGTTCAGCACACATGTAATTTATAGCTATATGGCAAGAAAACATTAACTCTAACAACAACTAACCATACGGTCAACAACCGCTTGACTACATAGCTCATTGGAGATTTCACTATTTTTCGCTCTATGCCACATCGATTGGGCTCAGGACAACTCCAGTTTGAGCCTCCTGCAAATATATGAGTTTAAACCGATTCCATTCCTGAGTAAAACAGAATACTACATACTCACCATTCGCTTCGCCAACCGAATGTGTCCATCAGCCCCATAGGTATGGTTAACTACAACCTCATCATCGTCCTCGTCCTGATGATGGTGTTGTCTATGTCGATTCCTGTTTGACTTCTCAATCCACTCTGGCGAAGCCCATATCTCACACAAAGCCTTGTAAGCCTGCGGCCGGTGTTCCATCCATGGAAGAGTTACCTACATCTAAGCGTTAGCACAAAATTACATTAACATCTGAATGAGCTGCTAAATTAAATTTTTACCCCCATGTACTAATCCACAGTCAAGTAGACATCCAAATATTGTCGAAAGTTGTTGATAGCCCTCGACGCTTCATGTGCGCGTTCACAACCTATAGACAAGCATTGGAAAATGCATCCTTGCACACCTTCTTCGCATTTTTCTATAATACTCGGTCTGCATGCCCTTAAGCCTTAGGTTCCACACGATAGCGTCTCTATACAACATCAAAAATGAAGTTAGTATAAAACAAATCATAAAATGTTAGTTTGAAACAATACTCTTACCCAAAAGTCGTGCTTGACGACGCCCTGAGCTGTTCCATATGTAACATTTGGAGCTAGTGTGAAGTGCGACCAGCTAGTGCAAGGAACCACCACACCTTTCGATTTGGTCACAATTCCTGGATTATGTAGATGACAGAGGTTACCTAAGACTTGATTAACCTATCTATGGTGACCTCGACCGTCGAAAGACATGTCATCCCATTGGCTGCATGACAAGAAACAAGGAAGTCATGTCATATATTTAGTGTACAGTAAAATAAACAAATGAGTAAGAACAAAGTGGCCAAACGTGAGTACCTATCACCAACCGAGATGATTAGTACCCGAGCTTCCGATTGTGTCGGCATTGACGGAGGTAGGACAAAGTGACCCTTTCGAGTGCCCTTCCGTCGAACGGTAGGAGCCTCGATGGTATCGTCATCCTCCTCAGCATCTATGCTTGTGACCTCCTCCTTCTCGTGGCCCTGAACCTCCTCCTCCTCGTGGTGCTACACCTCCTCCTCTTTGTCCTCCTCTTCCTATGGACATGAAATATAGACATGTAAGACACATTTATATATAAGTGAATGACAAATAAGATTAATTACATAAATATTTACATTGGTACTCCTTTGTAGAGCGATAGGTGTATCACTCAGTTCTGGCCGGGCGTGTCTCAGCAACGCCTCCTATCTGCTCTGGCTAGAAGAACTCCCTTGGAAAAGGGAATATGCACTAGGGACTATCCTGCCAGCCGCATTAAAAAACCCCCTCACACTGTGCTTTGTTTTCCTACCACTCATCATGTTCAATAGAAAAACATTAAAGGTATTAGCTCCATAAAATAAATATAATTAATAAAAAACAAATAATACATCACATAAAATTAAATTATGCATTACACATCAAAATTCATCAGAATCACGATCAAGGAGTCTTCTTCGATCCAAAGCTCGCAATGTAGTTTTTTTGTTCCTTGGATTTTGTTTTCGTTTCGGTGCAACACACACATCAGCATTGATATCGTTACGGTCTCTGACTAGCGAGTTCAGTGCAACACCCTCATCGATAGTAAAAGTGGTTGGCAATTCTTCTTCTTAATAAACCTCATCGGCCTATTCGTCTTCAAATTGATAACCAGCAGTGCAAGGAGTATGTAAACGTTCCCTGGTTCACCTTGTGAACTACCCACCATGCTTTAAACTTCGGATTTGGGTACGACATATAGTAGACCTGCTCGCACTGGTGTGCAAGGATAAAATTATCATGGCCTCGAAGTCGTTCCTTGTGCTTTACTTCAGTTATGCCATATTGACTTTGTCTAGTCCCATTATTGCTGTCAAACCAATCACATAAAAAGAATACTACTTTCAAAGTTTTGTTCCCTGAAAATTAAACTCTAGGATGTTTTGAATGATGCCATAATAATTAGTTTCTCTTTCAAGTGCATCGAGTGCCCTAGTCACCACTCCAGTGTTACGTTTGGCTGCACAAGGACAAGACTTTTCAAATTGGTCTGAATGAAAATGGAAGCCATTCACATCGTATCGACCAAAGGTTCTACAAGTCATCGTCCCATAAGATAGTTGTCTCAAGTCCTCGTGTATGTTAGGAGTCTTTGTGCACTTCAAATAATATACAGTTAAAATGACTACCTCACGTAAAAGGCTAAATGACATCAAAGTAAGGAATATAAAGAGTTTACATGCTCCCAAAACCAGTCAACAAAATTAGGTCTTCCTTGCCTCTCATGGCGTCGCATTGTATCTAGTTGTTTGCTTGTAGGCTGAAGGGAATAAGTCCAATTTTCCTCGTTGAACTTACTATATGACAAATAAGTAATTAATTATGGCTCCTTGGCAAATAAATTATGGGGCAAAATAAATACTTACATGAAATATGGCTCCATCTCTTCCATATTTGAGTACATGTATAGCAACGCTGACATTCTTTCATCCATGCTAAGGTGGTAGAACGTGCCCTTACTAGTACTTGTGCCTCTCCATTGGAAAATTTCGAGATCACTGATAGCAGGTTCCTCATCAACATTGTATCGCATCGTAGCAGCATAGACATTTTGTTCCTCTGCGAAATACACACTCATGAAGTATGAAACCTCCTTTAGCAAAAATGCTTCAGCGATGCATCCTTCTACTCTAGCCTTATTTCGAACCATAGCTCGCAGTATTTGAGTGCACGTTCAATGTGATACATCCACCTATATTGTACAGGTCCACCAACCTTTGCCTTATACGTAATGTGAATAAGTAGATTCTCCATCGGATTAAAGAATCCAGGTGGGAATATTTTTCTAACTTGCATAGCAACACTGGTATTTCTTTCTCTCACTTCTCCATCATATTTTTACTTATTTCTTTAGCACAGATCTGCCTGTAGAAATAGCTTAGCTCAGCTATCGCTTGCCACATGGCGTCGGGCATGTAACCACGAAACATGATAGGGATAATCCTCTCCATTAATATATGGAAGTCATGGTCTTTAACCCAGTTAGTTTTCTCGTTTTCAAATCCATAGCTCTTTTCAAGCCCACAACATACCATCAGGAAATTTAATTTTTTTCATCCATCTCATTACCTCAATCTTGTCTTTAGAGGTAAGACAAAACAAGGCATGTGGCGGCTTGCCGTTGTCATTGAGCACTTGGGTTGGTCAGTCATAAAGCATTGCTAGATCTCTTCGAGCTTTCAGATTGTCCTTAGTTTTTTCAAAATGCATGCATGTGTGTATTATGGCTTCAGCAACATTACTTTCTTGGTGCATGACATCAATGTTGTGCACAAGAATCAATGACGTCATATAAGGGAGCTCCCACAGACCACATATATGTGTTCAGTTGTGGTCCACTCTGAATCCTTCGTACTTGTCCCCCTTTTATTTAGGACAAGGTTGTTCAGCTGAGCATATATTTCTGCTGCGTATCGCTCCTAAAGGGGTGTTTCCTGGGCAACCAGTGTCGATGACAATTGAAGTAAGTGATCTTTCCACCATGAGCAAGACGGAAGCAATCTATATCTGAATCGCAATATGGACATGTCAATCTACCATGTGTACTACAACCGGTAAAAATAGCATACACCATGAAGTCATGCACCGACCACAAATACGCAACTCGAAGTTTGAATATCTGTTTTTTAAAAACATCGTATGCTTTGACTCCTTTCTAAAGCTCCTTCAACTCTTCAATCAAGGGTTTTAACATGAAATTGAGTTTCTTTCCAAGATATGAAAGGGAAATGTGCCTTTGGGCCATTTCTATAATGTTTTGGTGATTAAGTGCCCAACACATATTCTCTAAGTTCTAAAAGTACCAAAGATTGAAAAAGTGCAAATCAAGACATGAGGTATGTTTCTAGACTTAGTACATTTGCTTTTGAATACTAATGAAGTTATCTAAGTGTTAGAAACAGAGAAAAGAAGAAAAGAAAAGGATTGCAAAAGACTGGCTGTGTGCAGCCGAAGCTCACCACAGTCTGGCACACCGGACTGTCCGGTGGTGCACCGGACAGTGTCCGGTGCGCCAGGCTAGACTCTGGTGAAAAGGCCGCTCTCGGGAAAAGTTTGGCGGCGTATGGCTATAATTCACCGGACTGTCCGGTGGTGCACCGGACTATCCGGTGAGCCAACGGTCGCCAGCGCAACGGTCGGCCGCGCAATCCACGGGCGACGCGTGGCCCACACCAACGGTCGGTAGGGGCACCGTACTGTCCGGTGTGCACCGGACAGTGTCTGGTGCGCCAACTGGCCCGGAGGTGCAACGGTCGTCTATGCTAGAAAAGGAAGGAGATCGGCACCGGACCGTCTACAGTGACTGTCCGGTGGCGCATCGGACTGTCCGGTGTGCCACTCGACAGAAGGCAAGGATGGCCTTCCTTGTTGGCCTCCAACGGCTCCCTGCTGCCTTGGGGCTATAAAAGGGACCCCTAAGCGCATGGAGGAGCTACCACAAGCTTACAAGAAACATTCTAAGACTCCAAGACTCCAACCTCATGCATTCAATTCTTTCAGATAGTGACTTGAGCTCCATTTGAGTTGTGAACTTCGTGCGTTGTGTTTTGAGCTCAAGTTGTGGCTTGTGTGCGTAGTTGTGCTGCGATTTGTATCTTGTTTGTGTTGCTCATCCCAACCTTACTCCATGCTTTCATTGTGATCTTTGTTGTAAGGGCGAGAGACTCCAATCTTGTGGAGATTCCTCGCAAACGGGAATAATCATCTAATGGAAAAACCGTGGTATTCAAGTTGATCATTGGATCACTTGAAAGGGGTTGAGTGCAACCCTCGTCCATTAGGACGCCACAACGTGGAAGTAGGCAAGTGTTACTTGGCCGAACCACGGGATAAAAATCGCGTGCCTTGTGTTGATCTTTCTGTGATTGTTTTGCCCACAAGAATTCGCGTCTCAACTACTTAGTCGCACTAACATTTCTATAACCAAGTTTTGCGGCTATTTAGTGTTGAATTTACAGGATCACCTATTCACCCCCCCTCTAGGTGCTCTCAATTGGTATCAGAGTCGTTCTCTTCACGTAAGGGACTAACCGCCCGAAGAGATGGATCCTAAGGGAAAGGGTATGGTGGTCAACGACAAGGAGAAGGAGTCCTTCCTCAATGAGCCTAGAGACGACAAGCCTACCGACTCAGGCTCAAGTCACAAAAAGAGGGATGGGAAGAAGAAGAGGCGCATCAAGAAAATCATCTACTACGACAGCGATGCCTCTTCATCTTCACCAAGAGACGACGATGATGACGAATCATCATCGAAAAAGAAAACGGTTAATCAAAATTATTCATTTGATTATTCCTGTATTTCATTCAATTCTAATGCTCATTTACTATCAATTCCACTTGGAAAACCTTCACACTTTGATGGAGAAGACTACTCATTTTGGAGTCACAAAATGTGTAGTCACCTATTTTCTCTCCATCCTAGTATTTGGGAGATTGTTGAAAACGGAATGCATTTTGATAATACTGACAACCCCGTTTTCATAAATGAGCAAATTCATAAGAATGCACAAGCTACCACTGTTTTGCTAGCATCTTTGTGCAGGGATGAATACAACAAGGTGAGCGGCTTGGACAACGCCAAGCAAATTTGGGATACCTTCAAGATATCACATGAGGGAAACGACGCCACTATGATCACCAAAATGGAGTTGGTGGAAGGCGAGCTAGGGAGATTTGTGATGATCAGGGGAGAGGAGCCAACGCAAACCTACAACAGGCTCAAGACCCTGGTCAATAAAATTAGAAGCTTTGGAAGCATAAGATGGACAGACCACGACGTCGTCCAATTTTTGCTAAGGTCATTCACGGTAATTGACCCCCATCATGTAAACCTTATTCGTGAAAATCCTAGGTACAGCAAAATGACGCCCGAGGAGATACTCGAAAAATTCGTGAGCGGGCGTATGATGGTAAAGGAAGCGTGATATGTGCATGATGCTCTTAATGGCCCTCTACCCGTCTACGAGCCTCAACCCGTTGCTCTCAAAGCAACAAGCAGCAAGGAGGCGCTACCAAGCAAGGTGGCACAAGTTGAGGCTACCGGACTAAACGAAGATGAGATGGCCCTAATCATCAAACGCTTCAAGACCGCACTAAAAGGACGTAAGGAGTACCCCAGCAAGAACAAAGCAAAGGGGAAGCGCTGATGTTTCAAATGCGGTAAGACTGGTCATTTTATAGCACAATGCCCCGATAATGATAATGACCTGGAACAAGAAAAGCATGGGAAAAGAGGGAGAAGAAGAAGGTTTACAAGAAGGCGAAGGGCGAGGCGCACCTTGGCAAAGAATGGGATTCGGACTGCTCTTCATCCGACTCTGACGATGAAGGACTGGTAGCCTCGGCCTTCAACAAGTCTTCGCTCTTCCCCAACGAACGCCACACTTGCCTCATGGCCAAGGAGAAGAAGGTGAGTGTTCGAGATTCCCCTAAGTACTCTACTTCTAGTGATGAGGATTCCTCCGATGATGAAGTAGATTACTCTAGTCTATTTAAAGGATTAGATAGAGCTAAAATAGAAAAGATTAATGAATTAATTGATGCTTTAAATGAAAAGGACAGACTTTTAGAAAAGCAAGAGGATATTTTGTATGAAGAACATGATAAATTTGTTAGTGTTCAAAAATCCCATGCTCTAGAAATTAAGAGAAATGAAATGTTATCCTCTGAATTGTCTGTCTGTCATGAATCTATCTCTAGTTTAAAGATTTTGAATGATGATTTAAATGCTAAGCTAGAGGAAGCTAATACTACTAGATCTTGTGTAGAACATGTAGTTATTTGCAATAGATGCAAGGACCTTGATGTTAATTCTTGTGATGAACACCTTAGTTCTATCGCTAAACTAAATGATGAAGTGGCAAGTCTTAATGCTCAACTTAAGACTTGCAAAATTGATTTTGATAAATTAAAATTTGCTAGGGATGCCTACACTATTGGTAGACACCCCTCTATTAAGGATGGCCTTGGTTTTCGAAAGGAAACCAAGAACTTAACAAGCCAAAAGGCTCCCATTCTCAACAAGAGAAAGGGAAGGCTCCTATGGCTAGTAGTTCTCAAAAATGTCATGCCTACATTTATGATAAAATTTTTTCTAGGAATGCTCATTATAATAGGAGTTATGTTGCTTATAATGATTCACATGCTATGTTTGTCTCTAGCTCTACTTTTGTGCATGGTAGAAGTAGGCCTAGGAGAAGTAATGTTGTACCTCATGTGCCCAGGAGAATGTGCAATGAACCTTCTACCATTTACCACACTTGCAATACTTCATTTGCTCTTTTATGTAAGAATGAAAAAGTGGTTGCTAGAAAGTTGGAATCCAAATGCAAGGGAGACAATACTTGTATTTGGGTCCCAAAGGCTATTGTGACTAACCTTGTAGGACCCAACAAGAGTTGGGTACCTAAAACCCAAGTGTAAATTGCCTTGCAGGTTTATGCATCCGGGGGCTCAAGCTGGATTATCGACAACGGATGCATAAACCACATGACGGGGGAGAAGAAGATGTTCACCTCCTACGTCAAGAACAAAGATTCCCAGGATACGATTATTTTTGGAGATGGGAATCAAGGCAAGGTTAAAGGTTTGGGAAAGATAGTCATCACAAGAGAGCACTCTATTTCAAATGTATTCTTAGTAGAGTCATTAGGGTATAATCTCCTGTTTGCAAGTCAATTGTGCCACATGGGCTACAATTGTTTGTTTACAAATGTTGATGTTTCTGTCTTTAGAAGGAGTGATGGTTCATTAGCATTTAAGGGTGTATTAGACGGCAAACTCTACTTAGTTGATTTTTCGAAAGAGGAGGCCAATCTAGATGCATGCTTAATAGCTAAGACTAGTATGGGCTGGCTATGGCATCGCCGTCTAGCACATGTTGGGATGAAGAACCTTCATAAACTTCTAAAGGGAGAACATGTGTTAGGACTAACAAATGTTTGTTTCGAGAAAGATAGACCTTGTGCAGCTTGTCAGACAGGAAAACAAGTGGGGAGCACTCATCACAGCAAGAATGTGATGACAACTTCAACCACTGGAGCTACTACATATGGACCTCTTCGGACCTGTTGCCTACCTTAGCATCGGGGGAAGTAAGTATGGTCTTGTTATTATTGATGATTTTTCCCGCTTCACTTGGGTGTTCTTTTTACAGGATAAATCAGAAACCCAAGGGACCCTAAAGCGCTTTCTTAGGAGGGCTCAAAACAAATTTGAGCTCAAGGTGAAAAAGATAAGAAGCGACAATGGGTCCGAGTTCAAGAATCTGCAGGTGGAGGAGTATCTTGAGGAGGAAGGCATCAAGCATGAGTTCTCCGCTCCCTACACACCACAGCAAAACAGTGTGGTAGAGAGGAAGAACAGGACACTCATCGACATGGCGAGAACGATGCTTGGAGAGTTCAAGACGCTCGAGCGGTTTTGGTCGTAAGCTGTGAACACAGCTTGCCACGCCATAAACCGGCTCTATCTGCATCGCCTCCTCAAGAAGACCTCGTATGAACTTCTTACCGGTAACAAACCCAACGTCTCCTACTTTCGTATATTTGGGAGTAAATGTTACATTCTAGTGAAGAAGGGTAGACATTCCAAATTTGCTCCCAAAGTAGTAGAAGGGTTTTTACTAGGATATGACTCAAATACAAAGGCGTATAGGGTCTTCGACAAATCATCGGGTTTGGTTGAAGTCTCTAGCTACGTTGTATTTGATGAGACTAATGGCTCTCCAAGAGAGCAAATTGATCTTGATGACATAGATGAAGATGATGTTCTAACGGCCACAATACGCACCATGGCGATTGGAGATGTGCGACCACAAGAACAACAAGAGCAAGATCAACCTTCTTCCTCAACAATGGTGCATCCCCCAACTCAAGATGATGGACAAGTTCATCAAAAAGAGGCGCGTGATCAAGGGGGAGCACGAGAAGAACAAGTTATAGAGGAAGAAGCACCACTAGCCCCTCCAACTCAAGTTCGAGCGACAATTCAAAGAAATCACCCCGTCGATCAGATTCTAGGTGACATAAGCAAGGGAGTAACAACTCGCTCAAGCTTAGCTAATTTTTGTGAGCATTACTCGTTTGTCTCTTCTATTGAGCCTTTTTGAGAGCACCTAGAGGGGGGGTGAATAGGTGATCCTGTGAAACTTGAAAACTTAATGCCACAAAACTTGGTTAGGCGTTAGCACAATAATGCCAAGTGGCTATAGAGGAGTCTCAACAAAACACAATAACCACAAGAGATCAACACAGAGATGGCACAGTGGTTTATCCCGTGGTTCGGCCAAGACCAACGCTTGCCTACTCCACATTGTGGCGTCCCAACGGACGAGGGTTGCAATCAACCCCTCTCAAGCGGTCCAAAGACCCACTTGAATACCACAGTGTTTTGCTTTGCTTTACTATATCCCGATCGCGAGGAATCTCCACAACTTGGAGCCTCTCGCCCTTAACAAAGATGTTCACAACGAAGCACGGAGTAAGGGAGGGATAAGCAACTCACACAAGACACAAAGATCACAACAAATACACACACAAGACCCAGACTTGAGCTCAAGAGACTATCACGAGTTTCTCACTAGAACGGAGCTCAAATCACTAAGAATGTCGAACAAGTGCGCAAGAACGAAGTGTGAGTGATCAACTATGCTCAAAGAATGCTTGGATGTCTTCTCCATGCGCCAAGGGGTCCCTTTTATAGCCCCAAGGCAGCTAAGAGCCGTTGAGAGCATTGTAGGAAGGCAATTCTTGCCTTCTGTCGACTAGCGCACCGGACAGTCCGGTGCACCACCGGACACTGTCCGGTGTGGATTTCTTTCCTTATTTGGTGAAGCCGACCGTTGTAGATCCAGAGCCATTGGCGCACCGGACAGTCCAGTGCCCCCTTGTGACCGTTGGCTCGGCCACGCGTCACGCGCGGAATCCTCGGCCGACCATTGCCCCGGCTGACCGTTGGCTCACCGGACAGTCCGGTGCCTCACCGGACAGTCCGGTGAATTATAGCCGTACGCCGTTGATGGCTTCCCAAGACCGACGACTTCGCCTGTGAACGGCTCACCGGACAGTCCGGTGCACCACCGGACAGTCCGGTGATTTATACCGTACACCGCCGTCGAAGTCCCGAGAGCAGCAAGTTCGCCAGAGCCAGCCTGGCGCATCGGACACTGTCCGGTGCACCACGGGACACTGTCCGGTGCACCACCGGACAGTCCGGTGCACCCAGACTGCGCAGACTTTGGCTGAACAAAGCCATCTCTTTTCCAATTCGATTTCTCCTGTTTCCAGCACTTAGACACAATACATTAGTCCATAAAACAATGTACTAAGTCTAGAAACATACCTTTTGACTTGATTTGCACTTTGTCCACCACTTTGCGTAGATTAACACAAAAGCACTTGTGTTGGCACTCAATCACCAAAATACTTAGAAATGGCCCAAGGGCACATTTCCCTTTCAATCTCCCCCTTTTTGGTGATTTATGCCAACACAACATAAAGCAACTAGAACAAGTGCAATATCAATGCAAATGAAAACTCAAAGTTGTTTTGATTCAAATTTGGTATATATGGATCATACTTTGCCACACTTGGTTTGTTTTTGCAAATCAACCTCAATTTCCTATCTCTAAGTCAAACACACTTGTAGAGACATAAAGAGAGTTGTTCCAATAGAAATTGATCACAGTATCAAAAACTCCCCCTATTTCCCATAATCAATCATTCTCCCCACAAGAGACCAACTTTTGACAAAAAGAGCCAATAAGAGTATTTTGACAAAACAAAAGCTCTATTCTACTGTTTTCAAAATTTCTCAAGTGGTAGCTGATCCATTTATTGCTTTGGCCTTATTTTCTCCCCCTTTGGCATCAAGCACCAAAACGGGATCAATTTTGGCCCTTTAACCCCATTGCCTCACCAAAATCTTCAAATAAGAATACAAAGGCAATAGGAGTACATGAGATGAACTTGGAATAAGTTACCCTCTCATCGGAGTGCAGTGGAAGTCTTTCATGGTCCAAGTCCACCTTTTCCCTTTCAAACCTCCTTTGAGACTAAATCAAGCAAACTCAAGCACAAGGTTAGTCTCAAAGGGTCAAGTTGTAGCACAACTCCCCCTAAATATGTGCATCACTTGCAAAAGGACTTGTGAGGTCCGGGGAGTGTTTGTACAACTTGAGCACCACAAGTAAACAACAAAATGCATAAGGAACATGATCAAAGGCATAAACACATGTATGCTATAAATCAATCCAAGTTCCGCGAATCTAAGACATTTAGCTCACTACGCAGCCTGCAAAAGGTCTTCTCATCTAAAGGCTTGGTAAAGATATCGGCTAGCTGGTTCTCGGTGCTAACATAAAATACTTCGATATCTCCCTTTTGCTGGTGGTCTCTCAAAAAGTGATGCCGGATGTCAATGTGCTTTGTGCGGCTGTGCTCAACAGGATTTTCCGCTATGCGGATAGCACTCTCATTGTCACATAGGAGTGGGACTTTGCTCAGATTGTAGCCAAAGTCTCGGAGGGTTTGCCTCATCCAAAGTAGTTGCGCGCAACACTGTCCTGCGGCAACATACTCGGCCTCAGCGGTGGATAGGGCAACAGAAGTTTGTTTCTTAGAATTCCATGACACCAGGGACCTTCCTAAGAATTGGCACGTCCCCGATGTACTCTTCCTATCGACCTTACATCCAGCATAGTCGGAATCTGAGTATCCAATCAAGTCAAAGTTAGACCCCTTTGGATACCAGATCCTGAAGCAAGGCGTAGCGACTAAATATCTAAGAATTCGCTTCACGGCCACAAGGTGACACTCCCTTGGATCGGATTGAAATCTAGCACACATGCATACGCTAAGCATAATATCCGGTCTACTAGCACATAAGTAAAGCAAAGAACCTATCATGGACCGGTATGCTTTTTGATCAACGGACTTACCTCCTTTGTTGAGGTCGGTGTGTCCGTCAGTTCCCATCGGCGTCTTTGCGGGCTTGGCGTCCTTCATCCCAAACTGCTTTAGCAAGTCTTGCGTATACTTCGTTTGGGAGATGAAGGTGCCATCCTTGAGTTGCTTCACTTGGAACCCAAGGAAGTAGTTCAACTCGCCCATCATCGACATCTCAAATTTCTGCGTCATCACCCTGCTAAACTCTTCACAAGACTTTTGATTAGTAGAACCAAATATTATGTCATCGACATAAATTTGGCACACAAAAAGATCACCATCGCAAGTCTTAGTGAAAAGAGTTGAATCGGCTTTCCCAACCTTGAAAGCATTAGCAATTAAAAAGTCTCTAAGGCATTCATACCATGCTCTTGGGGCTTGCTTAAGTCCATAGAGCGCCTTAGAGAGCTTACACACGTGGTCGGGGTACCGTTCATCCTCGAAGCCAGGGGGTTGCTCCACGTACACCTCCTCCTTGATTGGCCTGTTGAGGAAAGCGCTCTTCACATCCATTTGGAACAACCTGAAAGAATGGTGAGCGGCATAAGCTAGCAAAATACAAATTGATTCTAGCCTAGCCACAGGAGCGAAAGTCTCCTCAAAGTCCAAACCTGCGACTTGGGCATAACCTTTTGCCACAAGTCGAGCCTTGTTCCTTGTCACCACCCCGTGCTCGTCCTGTTTGTTGCGGAACACCCACTTGGTTCCCACAACATTTTGCTTGGGACGAGGCACCAGTGTCCAAACTTCATTCCTCTTGAAGTTGTTGAGCTCTTCCTGCATGGCCAACACCCAGTCCGGATCTAGCAAGGCCTCTTCTACCCTGAAAGGCTCAATAGAAGAGACAAAGGAGTAATGCTCACAAAAATTAACTAATCTAGAACGAGTAGTTACTCCCTTGCTAATTTCACCCAAAATTTGGTCGACGGGATGATTCCTTTGAATCATCGCTCGAACTTGGGTTGGAGGTGCTGGTTGTGCTTCTTCCTCCCTCACATGATCATCTTGTGCTCCCCCTTGATCACACGCCTCCTCCTGATGAACCTGTTCATCGTCTTGAGTTGGGGGATGCACCATTGTTGAGGAAGAAGGTTGATCTTGCTCCAATTGTTCCTGTGGTCGCACATCGCCAATCGCCATGGTGCACATTGCGGCCGTTGGAACGTCTTCTTCATCTACATCATCAAGATCAACAACTTGCTCTCTTGGAGAGCCATTAGTCTCATCAAATACAACGTCGCTAGAGACTTCAACCAAACCCGATGATTTGTTGAAGACCCTATACGCCTTTGTATTTGAGTCATAACCTAATAAAAACCCTTCTACAGCTTTGGGAGCAAATTTAGAAGTTCTACCTTTCTTCACAAGAATATAACACTTGCTCCCAAATACACGAAAGTAAGACACATTGGGTTTGTTACTGGTTAGAAGCTCATACGAAGTCTTCTTGAGGAGGCGGTGAAGGTAGACCCGGTTGATGGCATGGCAAGCCGTGTTCACGGCTTCCGACCAAAAGCGCTCGGGGGTCTTGAACTCTCCAAGCATCGTCCTCGCCATATCGATGAGTGTCCTGTTCTTCCTCTCTACCACACCATTTTGTTGTGGTGTGTAGGGAGCGGAGAACTCGTGCTTGATCCCTTCCTCCTCAAGGTACTCCTCCACTTGAAGGTTCTTGAACTCGGACCCGTTGTCGCTCCTTATCTTTTTCACCTTAAGCTCAAACTCATTTTGAGCTCTCCTTAGGAAGCGCTTGAGGGTCCCTTGGGTTTCAGATTTATCCTGCAAAAAGAATACCCAAGTGAAGCGGGAAAAATCATCAACTATAACAAGACCATACTTACTTCCTCCTATACTTAGATAGGTGACGGGTCCGAAGAGGCCCATATGAAGCATCTCCAGGGGTCTTGACGTAGTCATCACGTTCTTGATGTGATGAGCACTTCCCACTTGTTTACCTGCTTGACAAGCTGCACAAGGTCTATCTTTTTCGAAATGCACATTAGTTAGACCTATCACGTGTTCTCCCTTTAGAAGCTTGTGGAGGTTCTTCATCCCCACATGTGCTAGATGGCGATGCCACAGCCAGCCCATGCAAGTCTTAGCAATTAAGCATGCATCTAGACAGGCCTCCTCTTTTGCAAAGTCAACTAAATAAAGTTTGCCGTCTAGTACACCCTTAAAAGCTAGTGAACCATCACACCTTCTAAAGACAGACACATCTACATTTGTGAATAAACAATTATATCCCATTTTACAAAGTTGACTAACGGATAACAGATTATATCCAAGCGACTCAACTAAAAACACATTAGAAATAGAGTGCTCGGATGAAATAGCAATCTTCCCTAACCCTTTTACCTTGCCTTGGTTCCCATCACCGAATATGATTGAATCTTGGGAATCCTTGTTCTTGACGTAGGAGGTGAACATCTTCTTCTCCCCCGTCATATGGTTTGTGCATCCGCTGTCGATAATCCAGCTTGAACCCCCGGATGCATAAACCTGCAAGGCAAATTTAGGCTTGGGTCTTAGGTACCCAACTCTTGTTGGGTCCTACAAGGTTAGTCACAATGGTCTTAGGGACCCAAAGGCAAGTTTTATCTCCCTTGCATCTTGCCCCTAATTTCCTAGCAATTACCTTCTTATCCTTTGTACAAATGGCAAATAAAGCATTGCAAGCATGATATATTGTAGAAGGTTCATTAATTTTCCTAGGAACATTAACAACATTTCTCCTAGGCATATGATGAACAACAATTCTCCTAGACATATCTCTACCATGCATATAGGAAGAACTAGAAGCAAACATGGCATGAGAATCATAACTTCTATAGGCATTCCTAGAATGTCTCCTATCATGATATATGAAGGCATAGTTCTTTTTAGCACTACTAGCCATAGGGGCCTTCCCTTTCTCCTTGGCGGATATGGGAGCCTTATGACTCGTTAAGTTCTTGGCTTCCCTCTTGAAGCCAAGTCCATCCTTAATTGAGGGTGTCTACCAATCGTGTAGGCATCCCTTGCAAATTTTAGCTTATCAAATTCACTTTTGCTAGTCTTAAGTTGGGCATTAAGACTAGCCACTTCATTATTCAACTTAGAAATTGAAGCAAGGTGTTCGCTACAAGCATCAATATTAAAATCTTTACACCTAGTGCAAATTATAACATGTTCTACACAAGAGTTAGATTTATTTGCTACTTCTAGTTTAGCATTTAAATCATTGTTAACATCCTTTAAACTAGAAATTGTCTCATGGCAAGTAGATAGTTCACAAGAAAGCATTTCATTCCTTTTAACTTCTAAAGCATGAGATTTTTGTGCCTTTACAAATTTATCGTGTTCTTCATACAAAAGATCCTCTTGTTTTTCTAAAAGTCTATCCTTTTCATTCAAGGCATCGATCAATTCATTAATCTTATCTATTTTAGTTCTATCCAATCCCTTGAACAAACTAGAGTAATCTATTTCATCATCACTAGACTCATCATCACTAGAAGAAGCATAAGTGGCATTGTTTTGAGTACATACCTTCTTCTCCTTTGCCATGAGGCATGTGTGATGCTCGTTGGGGAAGAGGGATGACTTGTTGAAGGCGGTGGCGGCGAGTCCTTCATTGTCAGAGTCGAAAGAGGAGCAATCTGAATCCCACTCCTTTCCAAGATGTGCCTCGCCCTTGGCCTTCTTGTAATTCTTCTTCTTTTCCCTTTTGTTCCCTTGTTCCTGGTCACTATCATTATCGAGACAGTTAGCGATAAAATGACCAATCTTACCACATTTGAAGCATGAGCGCTTCCCCTTTGTCTTGGTCTTGCTTGGCTGTCCCTTGCGACCCTTTAGCGCCGTCTTGAAGCGCTTGATGATGAGGGCCATCTCTTTATCATTGAGCCCGGCCACCTCAACTTGCGCCGCCTTGCTAGGTAGCGCCTCCTTGCTACTCATTGCCTTGAGAGCAATGAGTTGAGGCTCATGGATTGGGCCATTTAGCGCATCATCCACATATCTCGCCTCCTTGATCATCATTCGCCCGCTTACGAACTTCCCAAGAACTTCTTCGGGCGACATCTTGGTGTACCTAGGATTTTCACGAATATTGTTCACCAGATGTGGATCAAGTACAGTAAAGGACCTTAGCATTAGGTAGACAACATCGTGGTCCGTCCATCGCGTGCTTCCGTAGCTCCTTATCTTGTTGATGAGGGTCTTGAGCCAGTTGTATGTTTGGGTTGGCTCCTCTCCCCTTATCATTGTGAATCTTCCAAGCTCGCCCTCCACCAACTCCATTTTGGTGAGCATGGTGACGTCGTTCCCCTCATGTGAGATATTGAGGGTGTCCCAGATCTACTTGGCATTGTCCAAGCCGCTCACCTTATTGTACTCTTCCCTGCACAAATATGCTAAAAGGACAGTAGTAGCTTGTGCATTTTTATGGATTTGTTCATTTATAAACATGGGACTATCCGAGCTATCAAATTTCATTCCACTCTCTACAATCTCCCATATGCTTGGATGTAGAGAGAACAAATGACTACGCATTTTGTGACTCCAAAATCTGTAGTCCTCCCCATCAAAGTGTGGAGGTTTGCCCAGAGGAATGGAAAGCAAATGTGTATTTGAGCTATGCGGAATATGAGAATAATCGAAAGAGAAGTTTGAATTAACCGTCTTTCTTTTGTCGTAGTTGTTGTCGTCGTTGTCCTTTTGGGAAGAAGTAGACTCGTCGCTGTCGTAGTAGTAGACGATCTCCTTGATGCGCCTCGTCTTCTTCTTCTTCCCATCTTTTCGTTTGTAGCCCGAGCCCGAGTCGGCAGGCTTGTCATCTTTCGGCTCGTTGACGAAAGACTCCTTCTCCTTATCATTGATCACGATCCCCTTTCCCTTAGGATCCATCTCTTCGGGCGATTAGTCCCTTCGTGAAGAGAACGGCTCCGATACCAATTGAGAGCACCTAGAGGGGGGTGAATAGGTGATCCTATGAAACTTGAAAACTTAATGCCACAAAACTTGGTTAGGCGTTAGCACAATAATGCCAAGTGGCTATAGAGGAGTCTCAACAAAACACAATAACCACAAGAGATCAACACAGAGATGGCACAGTGGTTTATCCCGTGGTTTGGCCAAGACCAACGCTTGCCTACTCCACGTTGTGGCGTCCCAACGGACGAGGGTTGCAATCAACCCCTCTCAAGCGGTCCAAAGACCCACTTGAATACCACGGTGTTTTGCTTTGCTTTTACTATATCCCGATCGCGAGGAATCTCCACAACTTGGAGCCTCTCGCCCTTACAAAGATGTTCACAACGAAGCGTGGAGTAAGGGAGGGATAAGCAACTCACATAAGACACAAAGATCACAGCAAATACGCACACACAAGACCCAGACTTGAGCTCAAGAGACTATCACGAGTTTCTCACTAGAACGGAGCTCAAATCACTAAGAATGTCGAACAAGTGCGCAAGAACAAAGTGTGAGTGATCAACTATGCTCAAAGAATGCTTGGATGTCTTCTCCATGTGCCAAGGGGTCCCTTTTATAGCCCCAAGGCAGCTAGGAGCCGTTGAGAGCATTGTAGGAAGGCAATTCTTGCCTTCTGTCGACTGGCGCACCGGACAGTCCGGTGCACCACCGGACACTGTTCGGTGCGGATTTCTTTCCTTATTTGGCGAAGCCGACCGTTGTAGATCCAGAGCCGTTGGCGCACCGGACACTGTCCGGTGCACACCGGACAGTCCGGTGCCCCCTTGTGACCGTTGGCTCGGCCACACGTCACGCGCGGAATCCTCGGCCGACCGTTGCCCCGGCTGACCGTTGGCTCACCGGCCAGTCCGGTGCCTCACCGGACAGTCCGGTGAATTATAGCCGTACGCCGTTGATGGCTTCCCGAGACCGACGACTTCGCCTGTGAACGGCTCACCGGACAGTCCGGTGCACCACCGGACAGTCTGGTGATTTATACCGTACATCACCGTCGAAGTCCCGAGAGCAGCAAGTTCGCCAGAGCCAGCCTGGCGCACCGGACACTGTCCGGTGCACCACCGGGCAGTCCGGTGCACCCAGACTGCGCAGACTTTGGCTGAACAAAGCCATCTCTTTTCCAATTCGATTTCTCCTGTTTCCAGCACTTAGACACAATACATTAGTCCATAAAACAATGTACTAAGTCTAGAAACATACCTTTTGACTTGATTTGCACTTTGTCCACCACTTTGCATAGATTAACACAAAAGCACTTGTGTTGGCACTCAATCACCAAAATACTTAGAAATGGCCCAAGGGCACATTTCCCTTTCACTTTTAGGGTAGAAGAGGCCTTGCAGGATTTGGACTGGGTGATGGTCCTGCAGGAAGAGCTCAACAACTTCAAGAGGAATGAAGTTTGGAGCCTGGTGCCACGTCCTAAGCAAAATGTTGTGGGAACCAAGTGGGTGTTCCGCAACAAGCAAGACGAGCACGGGGTGGTGACAAGAAACAAGGCTCGACTTGTGGCAAAAGGTTATGCCCAAGTCGCAGGTTTGGATTTCGAGGAGACTTTTGCTCCTATGGCTAGGCTAGAGTCTATTCGAATATTATTAGCCTATGCCGCTCACCACTCTTTTAGGTTGTTTCAAATGGATGTGAAGAGCGCTTTCCTCAACGGGCCAATCAAGGAGGAGGTGTATATGGAACAACCCCCTAGCTTTGAGGATGATAGGTACCCCGACCATGTGTTTAAGCTCTCTAAGGCGCTCTATGGACTTAAGCAAGCCCCAAGAGCATGGTATGAATGCCTTAGAGATTTCTTAATTGCTAATGCTTTCAAGGTCGGGAAAGCTGATCCCACTCTTTTCACTAAGACCTGCGATGGTGATCTTTTTGTGTACCAAATTTATGTCGATGACAATATTTGGTTCTACTAACCAAAAGTCTTGTGAGGAGTTTAGCAGGGTGATGACTCAAAAGTTTGAGATGTCGATGATGGGCGAGTTGACTTACTTCCTTGGGTTCCAAGTGAAGCAACTCAAGGACGGCACCTTCCTCTCCCAAACGAAGTACACTCAAGATCTTCTCAAGCGGTTTGGGATGAAGGACGCCAAGCCTGCAAAGACATCGATGGGAACCGATGGACATGTCGACCTCAACAAAGGAGGTAAGTCCGTTGATCAAAAGGCATACCGGTCCATGATAGGTTCACTGCTTTATTTATGTGCTAGTAGACCGGACATTATGCTAAGTGTATGCATGTGTGCTAGATATCAATCCGACCCCAGGGAATGTCACCTTGTGGCCGTTAAGCGAATTCTTCGATATTTAGTTGCTACGCCTTGCTTCGGGATCTGGTATCCAAAGGGGTCTACCTTTGACTTAATTGGATACTCAGACTCCGATTATGCTGGATGCAAGGTTGATAGAAAGAGTACATTAGGGACATGCCAATTCCTAGGAAGGTCCCTAGTGTCTTGGGGTTTAAAGAAACAAACATTCGTTGCCCTATCCACCGCTGAGACCGAGTATGTTGCCGCAGGACAGTGTTGCGTGTAACTACTTTGGATGAGGCAAACCTCAGGGACTTTGGCTACAATCTGAGCAAAGTCCCACTCCTATGTGACAATGAGAGTGCAATCCGCATGGCGGATAATCCTGTTGAACATAGCCGCACTAAGCACATAGACATCCGACATCACTTTCTGAGGGACCACCAGCAAAAGAGAGATATCGAGGTGTACCATATTAACACTAAGAACCAGCTAGCCGATATCTTTACCAAGCCATGAGATGAGAAAACCTTTTGCAGGCTGCGTAGTGAGCTAAATGTCTTAGATTCGTGTAACTTGGATTGATCTATAGCATACATGTGTTTTATGCCTTTGATCATGTTACTTTATGCATTTATGAAATCTGTTGCTTATTTATGGTGCTCAAGTTGTGCAAGGGATCCCCGGACCTCACAAGTCCATATGTGTATGATGCACATATTTAGGGGGAGATGTGCCATAACTTGACCCTTTGAGACTAATCCGTTTGTTTGAGTATACTTGATGTAGTCTCGAAGGCGGATTGAAAGGGAAAGGTGAACTTGGACCATGCCAAGACTTCCACTGCACTCCGGTATTAGTGTACTTAATTCCAAGTTCATTCTCTTGCTCCTATTGCCTGTTTGCTCTTCATTGACATTTTTGGTGAGGCAATGAGGTTAAAGGGCCAAGAATGATCCCGTTTTGGTGCTTAATGCCAAAGGGGGGAGAAATTAAGGCCAAAGCAAATGGATCAGCTACCACTTGTTAATTTTGAAAACAATAGAGTTAGAACTTTTGATTTGTCCAAAATACTCTTATTGTAAAATTTGGTCTCTTGTGGGGAGAATTTATGATTATGGGAAAAGGGGGAGTTTTTGGCACTTGATCAATTTCACTCTTGGATTATCTCTCTTTATGCCCAAACAAGTGAGTTTGACTTAGAGATAAGGAAAATGAATTTGATTTGCAAAAACAAACCAAGTGGTGGCAAAGAGCGATCCAAATATGCCAAATTATAGTAAAAAACAATTTGGTATTCAATTGCATTGATATTGCACTTCTTTTGGTTGCTTTTGGTTGTGTTGGCATAAATCACCAAAAAGGGGGAGATTGGAATGAAAATGTGCCTTTGGGCCATTTCTATAATGTTTTGGTGATTAAGTGCCGAACACATATTTTCTAAGTTCTAAAAGTGCCAAAGATTGAAAAAGTGCAAATCAAGACATGAGGTATGTTTCTAGACTTAGTAAATTTGCTTTTGAATACTAATGAAGTTATCTAAGTGTTAGAAACAGAGAAAAGAAGAAAAGAAAAGGATTGCAAAAGACTGGCTGTGTGCAGCCGAAGCTCAGCTCAGTCTGGCACACCGGACTGTCTGGTGGTGCACCAGACAGTGTCTGGTGCGCTAGGCTGGACTCCGGTGAAAAGGCCGCTCTCGGAAAAAGTTTGGCGGCGTACGGCTATAATTCACCAGACTGTTCGGTGGTGCACCGGACTGTTCGGTGAGCCAACGGTCGCCAGCGCAACGGTCGGTCGCGCAATCCGCGGGCGACGCGTGGCCCGCACCAACGGTCGGCAGGGGGCACCGGACTGTCCAGTGTGCACCGGACAGTGTCCGGTGCGCCAACTGGCCTGGAGGTGCAACGGTCGTCTGCGCTAGAAAAGGAAGGAGATCGGCACTGGGTCTACAGTGACTGTCCGGTGGCGCACCGGACTGTCCGGTGCGCCACTCGACAAAAGGCAAGGATGGCCTTCCTTGTTGGCCTCCAACGGCTCCCTGCTGCCTTGGGGCTATAAAAGGGACCCCTAGGTGCATGGAGGAGTTACCACAAGCTTACAAGAAACATTCTAAGACTCCAACCTCACGCATTCGATTCTTTGAGATAGTGACTTGCGCTCCATTTGAGTTGTGAACTTCGTGCGTTGTGTTTTGAGCTCAAGTTGTGACTTGTGTGCGTAGTTGTGCTGCAATTTGTGTCTTGTGTGTGTTGCTCATCCCAACCTTACTCCGTGCTTTCATTGTGATCTTTGTTGTAAGGGCGAGAGACTCCAATCTTGTGGAGATTCCTCGCAAACGGGAATAATCATCTTAAGGAAAAACTGTGGTATTCAAGTTGATCATTGGATCTCTTGAAAGGGGTTGAGTGCAACCCTCGTCCATTGGGACGCCACAACATGGAAGTAGGCAAGTGTTACTTGGCCGAACCACTGGATAAAAATCGTGTGACTTGTGTTGATATTTCTGTGATTGTTTTGTCCACAAGAATTCACGTCTCAACTACTTAGTCGCACTAACATTTCTATAACCAAGTTTTGCGGCTATTTAGTGTTGAATTTATAGGATCACCTATTCACCCCCCTCTAGGTGCTCTCAGGATAGTCCGGGCCAGGAATGATTAAGAAAAGAAATATAAATTCATATTTCATACAAAGAGAAGGTGGAAGGTTGTATGGAATAACAAAGATGAGCCAACATGAGTATGATGATGCCATTTGACCAAAAGGTGTGAAGCCATCGGTCGCGAGGCCGATTTGAACATTCCTTGGTTCAGCTGCAAAGTCTGGATCAAACGTGTTGAGAGCCTTCCAAGCATCCCCATATGAAGGGTGCATGATTAGCTCATCGTTCTCACGGACACCTTCTTTGTGCCATCGCATGTGAATAGAGGTTTTTTAGATAGAAACAACCGTTTCACTCGAGGAGTTAGTGGCAAGTAATGAAGCTGCTTATGTGCAACATCTGTCATCACTTTGTCACCCTCATCATTAACAACTTCCACAAATCTAGATTGTCCACATTTCAGTCATTTTTCTCTCCCGCATGCTCCTTCATGAAAAGCATACAATTATTTTTGCAGACATCAATCTTTTCATAATCCATACCGAGACCTTTGATAATTGTCTTTGAATGGTACATGTCTTTAGGCAACCTATTGGGCTTTGGCAGCACATCTCCTAATAACTTTAAAATCTCATTGTAACAGTTGTTTGAGAAAAAAATATACTTGGACTTAATAGCCATAAGCCAGGTCACAAAAGCGAGTATACTCACATCTGTGTGTTCATGCAACGGCTCTTCAGAGTCTTTTAATAGTTTAAAAAAAATCTGAAAACCTCTGGTGTGGCAGGATCCTCGGAGCTTAGGTTTAACTCTGGACGTAGCGAATCTAGCATCTCATGCATCGCATCATCGCCAGCCCAATCATTGTTATCCTCCTCTTCTACGTTCGGGTTGGGTACTACCTCACCATGATGTTCCCACACCTCATATTCGGGCATAAATCAAAACTGACAAAGATCTAGGCTAACTCTTTCCTTATTAAAAAATGTATTGTTTTCGTGCCGCCTACAAGGGCATTTGACAGTGCCGGTTAATGACAAGGAGAATACGTGGTCCACAAAATCTTTGCTTTTGACTACCCAATCATCAGAATGATGTCCATTCCTACTCCAGCCATGGTACATCCATGCATGATCTTCAGTCATGCCTGAGACTGTTAAATCGGACCATATCGTGAAAACATTATTCAATTTCGTCAAGGGTATAGGTCCTACATGTATAGGCAAGGATAAGTTCTAAACCCTCAACAAGCTAGCAGGACTCAAAGAAAATTTCGGCAACATAACCTCGCTGCCACTAAACAATATATTACTTATATATAAAACAAAGAATGATATGCTATTAATCAAATCAAACTAAGTACCACATACCACTAATAATGCAACTATACTAGTACCGATATAATGTACTTGTAAACCTAATAATATAATAGTACCACGTATTAGTATGAAATTAATGCCACAAATACAATATGTCCGTAATCCCTAAACCACATATACCACTAATATATCAATGAAATCGAACTAAACAATAATACTAATCACACACACTAATCAAACAAACACAATTACAAATATATACTAATTTCGGTGGCAATTAAATAACGGCCGTCGAAAATATGGAATAAAATACACAAAAAAACCTTTTAATGGGAAGAGCTCGACGACGATGGCAGAGTGGGGGCAGGAGGAGGGCTCGGCCTCGGTCGGTCGACGGGAAGCGAGGGCGGCGACGGACGATAGGACGGAGACGATGGGGGCGTGGCTGTCTGGGGCGGTGTGATGGGGGCGAGCGGTGCGACGACGTATGGGGCCGGGCGCGGGCGACGGTGCAGCGAGAGAAGAGAGAAGAACAAGGAGCCCGGCGACCGTTTTAAAAGGCTTATTTTCGGCGGCCAGTGCTCGGCCGTCGAAAATAAGACGTTATTTTCGGCGGCTGTCAGTGGCTGTATCAGTGGCCGCCGATAATAATCTTATTTTCGGTGGCTGTCACACCCGAGCCTTAAGGGACAAAGCCGGGTGCATCTCATACATACGCCAAAGAAGACAACATATATAAGAACAGAGTGTATAGAGATAAATGTCATAATAACATCAGAGTACTTATTACATAGCGGAAGTCTTACAAAATAAAGATAATTATAGCAGGATCTAAAATCTATCCTTGGCGCCAGAAAGCTGACTGGGAGACGCCACCTAGATCAAGTCGAAAGCCTCAGTGTTAGGCGGCTCCTCTTCGACCACCTATTCTTCTCCTGTGGGGGGTGTGAGACAGCAAGGGTGAGCTCACACATGTTCATCGCTCAACATGTTGTGTGGAATAATGTGCATGAACTCACCAAAGGTGGGAGTTCATGTGAAGTGTAAGGCAGATCAATGTAATAAAGGCTGAAGCTGAGCATTGCTTTTATGAGTTGGTCAAAATTTTATTAGCAGTTACTAAGTGCAAGTATACCAGTTTTACACTCTGCAGAGGTTGCGCATCTTTACCCACAAGTCGTATTACCCATTTGCCACGGAGTTGATCAGACCCCATACACCTCTACCAAGGAAGCGAGGCAGGGTACCACTACGAGGCCTTTACAAAGTTCCACTAGCTTCAGAAAACCCGCTACAGTTTATAGGAAGCTCTAGTGCAGGAATCCCTCGCCTGACCGCCATCGCAGCAAAATCAACCCAAGGACCTCCCTACACTGACCACTCCCCTGCTGCCCTTACCCCTTTCGGGTAAGGTAGTCATCCACTAGCTTTCCTAGTTAATCAGCCAAGGGCGTCCCATTAAACCCTTGTGGTAGCACTGTTTTTCTGGGTGGTTCTCCATGTTCCCATTAACATAATGATCTTATCATGAACAGTAATAATAAATAGATAATAAAAGTATAACAATGAGTGATGAATATCTCTATACCCAAAGCCACATAAAAGCAATAGCATGTACTACCCAAAAATTTAGTAGTAAAACCAGTGGTGAAACAAGGTATAAAGATAGTCAAAATCTAGGATAACCTATTGGGTCCCAGCAAAATTAACCTATGCAGATCATTATGATTAATAAGAACATGACTGGGTAAAAGAAGTGATCAAGAGCACGACTTGCCTTCAACGAGCTCCTGCTCAGCTACTTCTATCTGTTGGTCACCAGGATCCTCAGTGACTTCGTCTACTCGCATCAACACAATATATACATAGTATAGCAAAAATTAACATCACACCAAACATGTAAATAAA
Source organism: Zea luxurians (assembly GCA_029449295.1). Taxonomy (NCBI): domain Eukaryota; kingdom Viridiplantae; phylum Streptophyta; class Magnoliopsida; order Poales; family Poaceae; genus Zea; species Zea luxurians. The sequence continues at coordinate 9,304,793 of JAOPSE010000077.1, forward strand.
ATACACAATAATAATCTAGACATTAAAATGAGATCATAGGAACTGGAATCATTAAATTTGGAGTATGGATTTTAAGTTATGAATTTTCCAAGATTTTATGTATTTAATACAAGATTAAGTACTAGATAAATTTTTAATGTGTCTTTCATGTCAAAACAGTGGCACTAATGGTTAGACAATAATATTACAAAAATTTAGGAACTGGAATGGACCAATTTAGAGTTCATATGAATTTTCTATAAATTAAACAAGTTCTAACATTTATTTTTGCATTAAAAATTAATTTCTGATATTAATTTCAATACTCTCTGGATTGGGCCTCAAATTCCAGAAAGCGCAGGGGCTCAAGCGTAAAAGAATTCAAAACACAGACGAAACCCCGCGGTGGATGGCGGGTTGATTATTATATTTGCCAAGGTTTCTTATGTAAAATGTGCACAATGAAAGGGTATCGACTGCTCAGAGCCGTCCGATCGGGCGCCAGAGGAAAGGATTAGATCCCCGAGACACTCATACCGGTATACACCCCCGGCCATTGGATCGAGCCTCGACGACTAGGATTTTATTCAGCAAGAACCCCTCACAACCCTACGATTTAGAATCCTCGGTTCAGATTAAAAATCGCCGCTAACGATCCAGACCCGCACGATCGGGATCCAACCCCTAGGATCACATCTCGCACAAGCGAAGCATACGCCTGATCCTAACCGCCGGTCGCAAGATCTACGAACGACCCGCTTTCTTCCCTGGTGCGACGCCCGTGCACAGTCGGTGGAGTACCCGACGGCGGACCTTGCCGGTGACGACTCAATCCCATAGCCCCCCGCTCTATCCCCTAGTCCGAAGCGACCAACACAATGCCAAGGGACCAAGGAACTATCCGGAAGCGGCTTACCGGTGAATCGCGACGAGATGGGAGCTGGCCGCGAGGTAGGGCGGTACGGTGGTGCCCACGTCCCAGCGGCGAGAAATTGCGACAAACAGAGCCACACCCCGGTGATGAATGGCAACCAAGAGGATAGGAGAGGGGAGGTGAGTCATATGACACGGTTTTGTAGCCCTCGCGAGACCCGCCCCCATACTGTTGCGACCTCCGAATTGAGCGGGGAGGAGACCACCACGTTTCCGCTGTGTACGGAGGGGGGCATGCCGCGGTCAAAGAAGGCCCGACACAACCGCAGATTCATGTGGAAATCGATTCATGCGCGCAAAAAAGCAGAATCCAAGTTGCAGCGGCCGTGCCGCGTGAATTCCGGATGGCTTCAGTTGTTGACGGCGAGGTCGGGGATGAACATGATAGCTTGGTCCCACCCGGCAGAGGCGGTACTTACATGAGGGCAGTGGAAGCACTCGGCTGACATCGAGCCCCCATACGTCAGTGAATGCAGAGAGGGAAGGGCTGACCTGCGCGTAGGCTGGTGTAGTGGGGGTTAAATGGGCCGAAAACGTCTTCCCGGCCCAAGCAGCGCCTAATCTTTTTTATTTTCTTTTCTTATTTTTCTCTATTTTCTCCTCTTATTTTAAATTTCAATTTCAATTATAATTTTGTTATGAAGTTCATGCTTAAATAAATTGTTCACATTCAAGTATCAGTATAAACAAGTGCATGCATTTATTTATATATATTTCTTTATATGCACATAGTATTTTCTCATCCTCTTTCTATTTTATTTTCCTTTTGTTAAATTGCAAATTAGGATAAACTCCAATTTGGACATTACCGTTTATTAGTTTTAAATGCACAACCAAATAAACTCCAACATGATGCATGTCTTGTTTGGATTTTTTTATAAGGGATTATTCCCTCTCAACTATGATTAAGCACATGTCTCAAAAAGTAGATGGCAAATCACATAAGGAGATCAACTCTTTTATAAGCTTTATAATTTGGATATTACAGCGGCCAGCTCGGATAGCCAAAAATAGTTATGGAATCCTGACATGTGCATTTTTTTATATATTTTGCTGGCACGCGGAACGCTCGCTACTTGTGTGCACGGGGAGGGGATCGACCCACGACGAAGCTTTTGCTTCATATTAGTAAGGATAAAGATATTTCAATGGTATTATGGCATCATGCAAATCAAATATACATACATATACACGTTAGACCAAACAAATCGCTCCCCCGGCACTGCGTACATTAGTCACAAGTATGTCGTTGCCTAGCAATTTTTTTGTTACATGCATAACAATATAATGATCATAATTTAAACACGCAGCACATGTCATTTATGTCTATCTTCGTTCTTTAATATTTAAAGTTGGCTAGTTTATTTTTAAACTAAAATACGGCGAATAAAAAACGGTTGGATTACGTACCTTTTACACCTCCATGACGTTTGAAGTCGTTCCGTGACACGGACACGCCCAATCGCCTGTAGCTGGCCCTGGCCGGCCGGAACATGCCGTTGTCTTGTCGACACGATTTCGATTATAGACCGCGTTGTTGGGCCAGCATCAGGCTTAGGCATGACGTCACCGGTCACTTTTAGCACCCGCTTCACTAGCTAGAAGAAAAAACAAGAAAGTTATCGTTTTCTTCCGTATAAACGCGCGCATGGAAATCTAGTGTCACGCGCACACGGTCACGAGGAAACAACCTATATAAGTTTATAAGTGAAGGCTATAAGGTTGTCTTCCATAGATAGTATAAAACAGAGAACGTGTCATTATAGATGTTTTGTTTGACACTGTTTGTACAGTGAAGTTTGAAATATGGTACGAGATAGGGGTGAAAGGCTATAAGGTTGTCTTCGATAGATCGTGTAAAACAAAGGACGTGCCACTATAGATGTTTTGTTTGATACTGTTTGTATAGTGAAGTTTAAAATAAAGAATAAGATAAAGGATAAGATATGAGAGTTGCTGGAGAGGTGAGACGGCCTAAGACCATGTAGCAACAAAAAGTGATCGTTGGTCGTTGGATGACTTTGTCACAGACTCTTTACTTTACATACTCTTTACTTTACGTGGAAAAGGTTTTAAATCATTTTGGGAACAATGACTATCTACTTCAACACCTTATGATGCTACTATGATTCTTGCGGAAGAACAGTATGGTAACAAAAGATTAGCTTAGATTTTCTCAGGTCATTTGGCTCCTTGATGTATCGTGCTATGAAACCTGACATCTCGTTTGCTATGAGCAAACTAAGTATGTCCGTTTAAATCTAGGAGATGAACATTGGTGTACTCTTAAAAGAGTAGTGTGCTATTTAAAAGGCAATATGAGCTAGATTACCCTAGGGCCTAGGGTACTAAAGGGTTACAGTGATTCTAATTGGATCTCCCATGCTAATGAAATAAAGGCCACGAGTGAATATGTGTTCACACTTGAACGTTTTAACACCCTACATTTGTTTGCTACAAATTTCCTTTAATCTCAATAGAAACACACCATCATTTTGAGAGATAAAATTTCTCCTTTTTAAAAAAAAACTATTTACGCTATTTTTATCACAAATAGAGAAAGGGAGAAAAATATTTTTGCACAAATGTCCCAACCAAGAAAAGAGCCCAAACTCCTCTAGAATGATCACCGGGGTAATTATGATTTTCTGTAAAATTTTGTAGTGATTTGAAGTTTTTTATTTGAATTCAATATTCAAACTTAAATTTAGAAATGGAAAAGGAAAAAATAGCATAGTACCTGAGCTGGCCCAAATCCGCTCGGTCCAAACCGCTCCTGAGCTCCCCTGCCAATGACAGTTGGGCCCCGCCTATCAGCACCCATGCTCGCTCTCTCCCCCTAGTTGTCGACACCCGTACCCACGTTTTGGTGCTTCTCTCCCTCACAGACGCAAGATCTCTCTATCTATCTATCTATATCTCTATCTCTTGCTAACACCCCAACCCCATCTATCATCCGTGACATCCTGCTCTCCCCCACGCGTCACCGATGGACATGCCTCCGTTGATCTCATCGTTCCTCGTCTGAACACCGCCCCTATCCCTATCATCCGATAACCAAAGTACAGAGCTTTCATCCCCACCATTTGTGATATCCTGGCCTAGGAGGATTGTGTGATATCCTGGCCAAAGGATTAATAGGATTGATAGAATACTCATATCAACAAGGTGCATCTTGTTCTTCGCAAGCATGCCTCGAAAGAACCTTTAGGTAAGGGTGCTTGGCCCAGAGCAATCTTGGGATGGGTGGTTGACCTGGAAGTATTCTCACATGCGCATGAGTGAGGACAAAGTGCGCATAAAAGACTTGTGTTGGTCTGTGGGGATGGTTCATGATCCTAGAGGACTACCAGGAGTAAGCACCATAGGTCCGAGAGTGGACGAGGCGTTACAAATGGTATAAGAGCCGACCCTCGCGGTTTCACGTGCGTGTGTGGGCTAGAAGTTTAGGCATATGTCGCATGGTGTATGTGGACCGAGAGTGATCACATAGCATGGCCAAGAGGAGAGGTTTTTGGCTTGGGGTTGACCAACGAGGGCATCAGTCTTCTAAGGGGAGAGGATTGTGATATCCTGGCTCAATAGGATTGCGTGATATCCTAGCCCAAGACTTAATAGGATTGATAGAATACTCATATCAACAAGTTACATTTTATTTTTATGAAGCATGTCACAAAAGAACCTCTAGGTTAAGCGTGCTTGACCTAGAGCAATCTTAGGATGGGTGACTGATCGAGAATTTTTCTTGGGTGCGCATGAGTGAGGACAAAGTACTCATAAAAGACTTATGTTTGTCTGTAGGGATGGTCTATGATCCTACAAGGCTTCTAGGAGTAAGTACAACAGGTCCGGGAGTGGATGGGGTGTTACACCATTCCTTTCGCTCTTTTCTCCCTAATGGCCGCGCCATTTACCCTAAGCGCCCCACCGGCTCTCAAGATTTAAATGGATGTGCTACCCTTGCTGTCGATGCCTCACCTTTACCAATGGCAACCCTTATAAAAGGAACACCCCTGCATCCCCTACTCCCCTTAGATCGCACTCCTTGCAAATTAAGCATCGCTTCCTCGCTACCAGTGCTACCACCATTGTTCCGAGCATCGGAGTTGCATTTCACCCTCACTAGAGATACCTAGTCCTCCCCACTGGCTTTACCAGGACCTCTTGAGCACAAGGAAGTTGTGACGCTTCTTCCTCGGAGTTCTACTGTCCCCAATTAACCAGACCACAAAGACCCGAGCACCCACCTATGACTTAAAGATCTATATAAGGCTAGGAAATCAAAGGTGGTTAATTCTACTTTACATCTTAAGAGAGATCCTAACAAATTTATAAGGTGAACTCTATATGCACCATCTCTGAATTTTAGAGGAGAAACTTGTGCCACATGTGTGCGCTTGCTTGCATTGCCTAGGATGTGGGCTTAGGTGTGGTGTGTTGCAATTATAGAGAGTTACTGCCCATGAACCCATGATGGCTTGACTATTATGTGACTGTTAATGGTAACTCCTAGAATTTAACCTTATCAATAAGGTCTAAGTTCATTCACTATATAGAGGGTGTACATGTTATTTCCCTGCTCGGTCCTTCCCCTCCTATATAAGGAGGCATTACCCCTCCTCAGCACACACATTTACAACTCAGGTACTCCTGCAAGACCTCTTTCTTTCTACATCAATGTTTTCATCTATTGCTAAGAATTGCATATCCACTACCACACGCTATTGTTGAGAATTGCATATAAACTGCGATAACTATACATAAGGACATGGTAAGAGCAGGCCTTTGAAACTCACTTCCTGAAGATCATACTTGGGATAGCGGCCAATAAGGTTTTTAGGGAGCATCTACACACAATTGCTCACAAAACAACTACACTTCTGCTTTCCAATGGCCGCATGTTGAACAAGTACTTCGTCTACATATAGGGGTGAAAATAGGACGGATACAGACAGATAGTAGGTCATCCTGTATCATACCCTAATGTATTTCTATCAGATTCAGGATCGAATAAGAATAGTTAGAAACGGGGCAGATATAGATACATGGACTAGATATTTATTCGGGCTGATAAGTGATGGATATAGATATTATTTAGTTGGATATTAGATACTTGTCGGATAATACATGAATTGCTTATCATTCACTATTGTTTAATTCACATATAAAACAGTTACATTCGAGCATTGCATAGAACATAGATTGACATAATGATATAACAATAAGTTAAGATCATACAATAGTTAAACACAATATTTCAAACATAATGACAAGATTCGAATCACATAATAGTCTAATACAACTAAATATAGTTTTTAAATGGGATCTGATAGATTTTATAGTCCAACCATTTCTTAGGATTATATGTGGACATGTGTTGCGCCTCCATAAGATTTTATGAATTTTTGTGGCTATTTGTGTATTATTAATTTTTTCTGTTGAAATCATCAAAACACAATTAAATTGATAAAATATTCTAGTTTCAACCAAAATTTTCAAATAAGTTATCAGTACTAGAAAACATTCTATAAGAAAATAACCTCAAGTTCGTACATAAAAATGATAAAGAGAAGTATTAATTATGTTGAAACTTGGATACTTGGAGTGATTTCACGTGTAACTCACGCAATAAGAGGAAGTTTGAAAATAGAAGAAAAGCTGGCATTTTGTGTGTTTTATGGTCCAAATATTTTTTAAATTATATGTAAGCATTGTTGTGCCTCCATGAATTTTTATGATTTTTGAGGCTATTTGTGTATTATTAAAATCTTTCTATAGAAAATCACAAACATAGAATCAAACTCATAAAATATTCTAGTTTGGATCAAAAATTGAAAATATGTTAAAAAACTAATAACATTATATAAAAAGATAATCTCAAGTCCCCACATGAAAATGATAAAGCGAAGTATTGATCATATTGAAACTTGGATACTTAGAGTGATTTCACATGTAACTAACAGAGTAAGTGGAAGTGAAATGGAAAAAACACAGACATCCTAGGATTGTCCAGACATTTTTCAAAACTATATGTGTACATGTATTGCTCCTTTGTAAAATTTCATGATGTTTTGAGGCTATTTGTGTATTATTAATTTCTTTCTGTAGAAACTCATCAAAATACAATTAAACTCATAAAATATTCTAGTCTCAACCAAAAATTACAAATAAGTTACCAAAACCAATAAATATTCTATACGAAGATAACCACAAGTACCCACATGAAAATGATGAAGTGAACTATTGTTTATGTTGAAACTTAGTGTTGGATACTTGATTTCAATCCTTTGAAGGCGTTGAAAATCAAGACAACAAAAGTTAGGAATGGTGACCTTCGTTCTGGGTCTAACACTTCTTTAAAGGGTTAATACGAAGGAGGAAGGTCTTCGAACAGGAATGTTAACAGAAACGACATGTAATGGAATAAGACGGTTCAATGATACATGAGAACTTATCTCCATTGCCTTAGCATTTTTATTATGTCTTCCATTACACTAGATAGATTTACAAGCATACATTCGACTTCTTGACAGACGGAAATACGAAGATTCTTTGAACGCTATGAGGTACGAAGCTATGGCCCTTGCAAAAGGTACTTTATACAGGGCACTGTTTATCTATTTATAGGGAAGATGAACCACCTTTGTACAAAATTACAATCGCACCCCTAAGGCGTTATATTCATTGCTTACAAGCGTAGTAGGGATATTACTGTCTTTTCCCTTTATTCACACTTATTGCACCTTTGTCGCTCTTCGTCAGAGACGTTTCCTCTGTCGATGCTGATTGCTTTGATCTGCATTCTTGTTATCTATACGCATAGAAAAAGCTTCTCTCCTCATAGCTTCGGCTGACAGACAGCTTCGCTCGACCATCATCATGCACCTGGAATAGCTTCAGCTGACAAATATTCTTTGTCTGGTTTTCCTTGTATACCTGAAACACAATTATATAATACAAATATTTTGAGGACCTTCGGCAATGTAGCCCCCCAACACTTAGATACCTAAAGTGATACCTAAAGTGATTTCATGTGTAACTCATGCAATAAGTGGAAGTGAAAAGAAAGAAACACATGCATCTTGTGAATTTTATGGTCCTATCATTTTCAAAACTATATGTGTACATATATTGCACCTCCATAAAATTTTATGATTTTTCGAGGCTATTTGTGTATTATTAATTTCTTTTTGTAGAAAATCATCAAAATACAATTAAACTCATGAAGTATTCTAGTTTCGATCGAAAATTACAAATAAGTTACCAAAACTAATAAACATTCTATGCAAAGATAACCTCAAGTCCCCACATAAAAATGATAAAATGAAGTATTGACTAGGTTGAAATTTGGATATCTAAAGTGATTTCACGTGTAATTCATACAATAAGTGTAACTAGAATGGAAGAAACATATGTATCTCGTAGATTTTATGATCAAAACATTTTTTAAGATTATATGTGCACATATGTTGAGCCTTCTTACATACTACTGATGTCAACTCTTCAATGCATCAATCTATACAACTACATTGACTATGGCCAATCGAGTAGTACGACTCATTTGGTTGGTAATAGCACAACCAATACCTACGACAATGACCTCACTTTAGGGTACTTCCTAAAACTTCTTATTTTATATTATTTATGATTAAATTAATATTAAACATGAACATGTGCACATACTAGGTATTCACTGCTTCACTCATAATATCTATATTCATGGTTTATATAAATTAATTCTTTTGGAATTAAAATGTACCATAAAATGCTTATTTCTCTAACAATCCAAAAACGTATTGGTATAATAGGCTCTCAGTAGTTGATTTTGCTAGAACAATAAAATCTAATGTATTTGATGGTTCCAATTACAAACATTAGGACAGAAAGGCTATACAATGGCTAAAAACTATGGACATTATACATCTTGTGTAGGGGAATTCTGATAGTTCACTCCAGATGAGGGGCGAGGGGCGTGCTTTCATGGTGGTCGATAACCTATTTCGAGGCGTTATCATAAGTGTTCTCATTGATAATCTTATGTACATGTACCTAACACTATCAATAGGAAAAGTGGTGAGGGAGGCACTTAAGACAATTTTTAAGGTATTAGATGGTGACAGTGAGTTGTAACAAAGTGAGTTATATGTTACGGAATAGCTCTGTGACTCGAAAGATGGTTGATGAGCCTTCTATAGTGGAACATGCCCATAAAATTTAGGCACTAGCAAAATACCTTGAATACTATTATAAATATGATTCATATGTGTCATCGTACAAGTTTTTGGTAGGAGGGCATTATTGCAAAGTTGTCCTCTTCTGTAATACCCAATTTGTAGATAATAAGAAAAGAGATGAACTCCATAGATGTATTGATATCTATTTATTATAGCATGAGAACAACCACGTCTAAAGTGAATAATTAATAAATGACACGTAAGTAACCTATGCATCATACTTGACTTTTTTTGTTTGTTTGTGCATCAAACACAAAATTTATAATCGAGGCGAGTCTAGTTTCGAATTCAAATTAGAGCGCCAAATAAAATGGGAACATAAGAGTTAAAGAAGGGAGGATATCTAGTAATTAGACCAATAAATAAGTGATAATTATTTCAAAAGGAAGTAGTATCACTCATAATAGGGTTTTATTAGCCACATGAAAGTATGAAGTTCAAATCACAAATCCAAATTCATTTGAACACTTGAATTTGGAAAAATTGAAAGAAAGGAAAAAGAAAAGAAAAAGATAAAGAGAAAACTGCTCGTGGGCCGTGAAACTCGATTCTGGCCCACTCGCGCATTTCACTCCACGCGGCCCGTTACCGCTCTCGTGCACCACCGGTGCGCGCTAGCAGGTGGGCCCCACTGGTCATTTGCACAGCCGGTGTCTGCACACCGGCTAACGCTGCGCCACTGACCCTACCGCTGGCTGCAACTGCCTCACGCCGTTCCTCTGTTGCGTGGTCCCGAGCTGTCAGCTCCCTCCTGCAACGACCTCGTCGGCAATGGCGGGACTTCGCCATGAGTTATGGGGGACTTTGTACCGTCCGAACCGCTCGACCCCACCCGTACCTCATATATAGAGGCCCTAGGATCTCAAGCGCACCAACCCAAGCCCTAGAAACCTAGTCTCCGCCGCAGCCGAGGGGGTGAGGGGAGAAGAAGGGTGCCGCCACAGGGGGATTCTCAACTGAGCCGCCGTCTGCGCCTCAGGTGTTGTCCGTGACCTCCACCATGCCCGGGGGAAGGACCTCCACAACATCGCGGTCTGGATTAGCCTCTGCAGCCCCGGGAATTCCTCATCGGATCCCCGTCGACGTCCGCGCCGCCCTGTACCGTGGAGCGAGTTGTCACCACCACGAACCAAGGTAAAACAACGTTCCTCTGGTTCGCTATCACCATCGCTTTAGTCGGGACTGGTAGCCGGGGTAGCGTGTCGCCGGTAGGGCAGATTCCGGCCATGGGCCGCCACGTTACGGGCACCGCCGCCGCGGTTAACCGGAAGGATGAAGACGGGACCTGGGCCGTTTGATCCAACACGGACGGACAGGATTAGATCATAACCTACCGTTTCGTTCAATTCGATCTGGATCATTGAAGTAGTAGCGAAGGACTTAGATCAGGATTAGAGCATGGACCGATCTTGCCCGTTGGTCATCGATCGTGCGGTTGTGGGCGAACATCAACTTAGGATGGCGATCGGTCTAATCGTGTGCGTTAGTGCTGGATCGGACGACTAGGGTTACTCCATACCCCTTCGGCCGACCGGTTTAGCAAATTAGCCCATGTGAAACACATAAACCAACTCGCAGTCCACGGTAGATGGGTTCTAAGTCTTAGGACTTTTTATGCAGAAGCCTCTGAACTTTCTGTTAATAGTGTGCGCAGTACAGAGGATTGAGAAAAATCAGAAAAACAATTTAGAAAATGATTATTGGTGCAAAATTAATTCTAGAAATTTGTATAATTCCTAGAAAATTTATTTTAACTCCTTTTTAGTCCATTCCAGTTGCTATAATTTTGTATTAATAATGTTTACTACTTAGTAACACTGTTTTAGCATGAAACCCATATTAAAATTGATCACTTAATTAATGTGGTACCAAACACAAAAGGACTTCAGAAAATCATAACTTGAAATCCGTAGATCTGAATTTAGTGATTCTTGTTCCTACGATCTCGTTTCGATGCTACTATGCATTATGTATTCATGTTTGGTGTGATGTTAATTTCTCCCTTGTACCATGTTTGTATTGTGGCGAGTAGACGAGCCAGTGACCGAGGATTCAGGTGTTCAGCAGGTAGAAGTTGCTGAGCAGGAGCTCATTGAAGGTAAATTGTGCCCTTGACCACTTTTATTTACCCAATAATGTTCTCTGTAATCATTTTATCATGCATAGGCTTAATTTTGATAGGACCCAATAGGCCACCCTAGTGTGGTTATCTTTTCACCTTGTTTACCCCTGAACTTTTAGGTAGTCTTTGCTATTGCTATATATGGTTTTGGGTATTGAGATAACTATTACACATGATCATTCTTTATTACTATTATATTCCTGTTCATGATAAGATAATTATATTAATTGGAACATCGAGCTTAACTTGAGAAACACGTGCCACCACAAGGGTGGAATGGGACGCCCTTGACTGACTAACTAGGAAAGCTAGTGGAGGACTAGCTTACCCAAAAGGGCAAGGGCAGTAGGGGAGTAGGCGTGTAGGGAGGTTCTCGGGTTGATTTTGCTGCGATGGCGGTCAGACGGAGGATTCTTGCATTGCTCTTCCTAGAAACTGTAGCGGGTTTTCTGAAGCTAGTGGAACTTTGTAAAGGCCTCGTAGTGGATCCCTAGCCATTCACCTCGGCAATGTCTAAGGGCCTTGCAAACCCAGGCTAGACGGGATACACGACTTGTGGGTAAAGGGCACAACCTCTGTAGAGTGTAAAACTGGTATACTAGTCGTGCTCGTGGTCATGAGCAGCTCAGGACTCTCACATGGTTAATTTATGGAATTAAATTCAATATGTCATTTGCACTGCATTATGGTTTATTATTAATTTTGATCTATTATTACTCTAGTTTGGTATCTACTTACATTTAGTTACTGCTAATAAAATTTGACCAACTTATTAAAAGCAATGCTCAGCTTTAACCCTTATTTGTTGATCAGCCTTACACTTCACCTTAACTCCCACCTTTGGTGAGTTCATACACATTATTCCCCACAAATTGTTGAGCTATAATCTTTTGTGAGCTCACCCTTGCGATATATACCCCCCACAGGAGAAGAACAGGTGGTTCAGGAAGAGCCTTACAATGAAGAGTACGAGCTCATCTAGGTGGCGTCTCCCAGTCAGCTTGATGGCGCCAAGGAATAATATTTAGTTCGCTTTATTGTTATGATTTATTTTTGTAAGACTTTCGCTATGAAATAATGATACTTGTGACATTTATCTCTATACACTTTGTCATTATATGTAATGTTCTTCTTTGACGCACATATGAGACGCAACCAGTTTTATCCCTTAAATCCGGGTGTGACATCTTCTTGGAGGGTTTTTTCTACCACTATAAAACATGAGGCAAGAGTCATCGTTAATCTCATTGTGACCCTTGTTGTTGAGGAAATGGCAAGGAAAAAGGACACATATGAGAGAAGGGATTCTTGGGTCTTCCATTGCTAATCTAGTGCAAAAAGAATAATTCGAATGCCTTCCAAAACAGCAACAAGAAGAAGAATCCTCTGCAGAACCAAACAATGGCTAATAAGACTACCACTTTCAAGAACAAAAGAAAAGGGAATTGTTGTGTGTGTGTGTGTAATGTTGTGAATCATTTTGTTGGACAGCACCAAGAACACAAGGATAGTAAGTTCGCTAACTTGATAATTAGGGAGACGAGAGGAACATCAAGGTATAGTAATTTATAATCCATAGTCCTTCAGTTTGTTGTTCACCTGAATCATGAGATGATACAAGTGTTAATATCTACTCACAGGGGCATGCTCCTTGTTAATGTGAAATAGCTCACATGTGTGTGCTCTTGATGTTGGTATGGTCAATCTAAAGCTTACTTCAGAAAGACCATGTAGGTGAAGAACGGGCATAATCAGCAAGAATCTTATCAATGACTCTTTAATGTGTATAGATGATTTTAAATTTGTTTTTGAGTCCGATAAATATATATTGTCTAAAGTTCAGTTATTTTCTTAGTAAAGGTTATGACAGTGGATGTTTGTTCCGCTTGTCATTATCGGATGTTTGTAATAAAGTTGCGAAAATGTGATTAATATTGATGAAACAAACCCAAGGATATCTACAACAACGTCCTCTATATCCATCCTTTACTGTCTCCTCTAAAGGATTATGTCCTATATATCTCCTTTCTCTCCAATAATATTTTCTATACCTCATTCTCTATACGTGTGTGTATATATTATTTTACTTTTAATTTTTGTACGTAGGTATTTGTCATACCCTCAAATATATTGTACAACTCTTAGTTTTGCTAAATCGATCGTTTCAATAGATAAATGAGAGAGAGAAAAAAAGAGAAACTCTATATAGAGAAGATCCAACAACGTCCTCTATACTACTAATTAGATCAACTTTTAGAGAACGTTGTTATTGCGAAAGTAGATAACTACTACATCCTCTAAGTTTTAGGGTAGGTAGAGGAGGGTTTAGGAGGTCTGTTGGAGAGTCTAAACCCTAAAAAATCTATTATAAGTTCATTGGCATTCAGCAAATTTTCTCATTGTTCCTCGGTGCAGATCGATGTGCACACGCACCACCGTGTGGAAAACTGCACATCGCCGTGTGTGTATAGATAGATATATCCAGAGTTTCAGACACGCACTGCACGCATCAGAGGCAGCCACTGAAAAAGGCCGCGCAGAGTTTTTTATTTTTTCCCCCTTTCGGAAACTGCAGGCGTCATCTTACTTGCGAGTGGTAGTGGTCGGTCGTGGAGTACTCAGGTCTATAGACTGTAGTAGTAGTCACGACGGCACTGACGGCACACGCGCGTCATCTCAATGTACAGTTGACTGAAGGTAAAGTTACTGTGCGAGAAGATGAAATAATACTAATTAAGAGCTTGTACGGTTTGCTCTGAATCCTTGTGGATTGAGTAGGAATTGGTTAGGTTTAAATCCCAAGCAAATCAAACATCTACTTAATTTTTTAGTTCTCATCCAATATATATGTAATGAGAATAATCGGACAAGCCCAAAACTATCCTAGAATGAACAAGGTAGACGAAGGTTGTAAGCAAGTACGTGTTGGTGTACTTGATCTAGACTCCTGCATATATATGTGCCACTACTAGTAAGTTTCTGTGTAAGTAGCAGCAGGCAGTAGGCCGCGAGAGGGTCAGTCAGGGCGTCACTCAGTACGTACTATGCTGCGGCTCCGGCAGATAAACCCACCTGGTTTGGAATGAAACCACGGTCTTGATGATGCATGTCTTATCCTAGCTAGTGATGCATGGATCGTCGTTCACAGCTAGCTGTTGCCGCAATCTCTTGCTGGGCGTGCAGCGCGATGCAGCTTCCGTCGTCGTCGATCTCGAGCAGTAGCAGCCCGGCCGATACGCGTGTACTACGTCCTCCGACGAGGCGGCGGCGACGGCGAACACGCGACAGGAATCTTCTTATCGCTGCAGAACGCGTTGTTGCCACCCGGTGATGGTGACGACTTCTATATATATATATATATATATATATATATATATATATATATATATATATATATATATATATATATATATATATATATATATATATATATATATATATATATATACACACACACAGCCAAGCCACTAACTAGTTAAAAATAGTCTGACGACCAATCTAGCTATATATATGTGCACTTACCTGTATGATCAGAGATACCGCGCGCTAGTGGCGTAGACTAGAGTAATCGTGTGTTCTTCTTTCCCTCTCGTTGGTTTCAGAGAAAAACAATGTGTGTGTGTGTGTGTGTCCACGCGTATTATTACCGCGTTGTCCCAGTGGAAAGCGAAAGACGCAGGAAAGACCGAACGAACAAGAAGCTAGCAATTGCATTGCATCGGGAAGCAAGCAGTCGAGAAAAAAAAATTAAAAAAAAACCATCGGACGACGCGCTTTCGTTCGTTCGTTCGACGCCTTAATTTGCATCGATGCATGCATGCATATGCATGGTGAGAGCGGTGTGTAGGTATGGAATTGGAAACGAGGCTAGAGCTCGGCTCGCCCGAGGCTCGAGCTTATTTTCCAGCCTTACTCATATGTCTCCGGCGAGCTACGGAATCTACTAGTAGGACTGGTCGGAGCATTTGTTCGTTTTTTTCTTTCGATCGGTACGTAACGGTGCTCGGCGAATGCAAAGCGGGCGTACGTAACGTACGTACCGCACCCGGCCGTTATACAAGAAGATGCATGCATGCATGCATGAACCAATGATATATTGTTGATTGTACATATATATACTGCTCTGGCTAGCTAAGCTAGCTACCTGAACCCAACCGCACTTGCGCCATCGGGCGGGCCAGTTAGCTAGTGGTGGGGTTAACCGTTAAGCTAGCCCACCGTGGCTATATATAAACGGCACACCGGCAGTGAGCTCAGCTGGCTCCTCCTCCTCGCTCTCTCTGCTAGCTGCAAGTGCAAGCAAGCATATAGCCACGCCGCGCGCATAAGAGCAGGGCCTCCACTCCACTCCACTCCACCAAGTGTCCATCCGATGGTCGTCCCCGGCGCCGCGCGTGAAGAACGACGGACCAACAAGAGGTCGTTCGTGCGGAAGCGCGGGCAGGTGCTCAAGCGGGTGCTGCGGAGCATCCTCGCCTGGCTCCCGCTCCCGCGCCTGCTGCAGCTGTCCGCCCGCAAGAACCGCGCCCCTCGCGGCCGCCGCGGCAACCGCGTCCCGGCCCACGGAGGCCACGTCGAGCCGGAGCCCGACGTCGCCGACGACGACGACGACGACGCTCCTCCTCCGCCCACGCCGCGCACCCACTAGGTCGTACTACTGCACACTAGTATGTATACTCCTGTCCTAGTCCTAGTGTGTTCATTATTTCCCGGCCCGGCCGGTTCTTCTGTGTTCTCGACTTCTCGTTACTTTCTGTGCGTCTCTGCTATAGAGCTCCCGGTCCCGGTCGTGGGGCGGTCTCGGCCGGTTTTCCCCAACAGCTGGTTTATTTTCTCTCTATCTCGATCGATCCGTCCGTGCTTATCTTGACGCGCTTGCGACCACTTCTTACTCAGGGTGAATACTTCAGTACTCTAGCTACCTCCTCCGGGTCCTCGTCAACCAAGTGCTCGGCCACCACCACCACGACGGCGGCGGCGGCAGAGTCAACGTGTCAACTTATGGATCAGAACCGGAGAGCACATCAGACGCGCCGGCCGGGTTTTCCTCTCCGGCCCCCTGTGCACAAGTCAACTTACATACTATTGTTTCGTTTTTTTCATTGCTTGATTGTATACTACTACTACGTCCGTATTACTACGGGATGTTTACCAGATGGATTGCTCTGCATGCATGTGTATGTAGTGTAATAAGCGGGTCGCTCGTCGGTCGCTGTCGTCGTCGTTGTATAAAAAACTGCATGCAGCATGTGTAAGCGTGTCTGTTCTACCGTATTATTATTCTTCATGCAGTCTGTATGGTGAACTGGTGCTAAGAATAAATTAAAAGGTGCGATGGTCGATCGAATGTGAGCTAGCTGCTGATGAGTGCAAGACAAATAAAATTAAATGAGCAGTGACTTTGTGCATGCAAAACTTCTTTTACATCGCAGACGCAGGTTATATTAATTAGCCACCATTACAGACGCGTAAAATCTATCCATGTCAGCGCCATTACCCTTGATGTTTTCCTAAGGTATCAAAGAGTCCACTCTCAGTTAGTCTTCATTGGAGCATCTACACAAGGGTGTCACTCTGCCTTGATCCATACAAGGGCCAAGTGTTCTCTATAGGAAGTTTTTTGCCACTCTGTCGTGAACCTCCTACCCACAACAATGGGGGTCATCACTTCAACTCCTGACCACTGTCCAGTCTTCTAGGTGATGCTGATCATCAAGAGTAACAAGCACTAACTCTGACTTGACCTATTCAATGCTAATGAAAATCATGGATGCACCGTAACTACTCTTAGTGCAATAATGAGGTCAGTAATCATGTGATTATCAACTCTCAAGTTCCTCACTAGGCAAAGACTCTTCCTTATACTCCAAAGGTTTCTTCAACAGATCAAATGGAAAACATATCTCAAATGGATGATGTGGATGGGGTATAAATAGCCCCCATTCAAGCAACTAGCTATTGGCGCTCCAATTACCTTTCATAGGTGCACCAGACATGTCAAAGTGCATACCAACTCCCTGCACCAAACACACTCGGTGTAGCTCAAATGACTAGTTACAGAAACTAGATTATACTATACTTGTATCTAGTGTTTTATTTGGTGCCTCATCAGACACGTTTGATGATTATTCCACTCGAATGCACAATTTCTAGACCTTTTTGAGTTTCTTGTCATGTGAGTACTCAGCCTCCCACACTCAATTTGTAACCTCTCCAGGTACCATGTTAGGTGACATGTTCAGTGCTACACCAAGCACGTCTAGTGAGTGTTAGACTTCCAACACTCATTTATATAGATCTCTAGATGTCTTGTTTGTGCACCATGTCCTGTGAACACCGGACATGATAGTGTTGGCTCTATTCTAAATAGGGAAATACCTTGTCTGGTGCCTCTGCAGCGACACCAACTCGCGTGTTTCAACCATTTTTGAGTTGGATTTGATCTCAAACTTCTCATGGGCTCTCACAGGATTATCTAGCACTAGTTTGCATAAGTGTGCATCACTACTCTACACAAATACTTTATCTAGATCAAGGCACCCATCCATGCCTCCCTTTTATAGCCCCTGTTTGGTTCAGCTTCTGGGCGGCTTCTGGCCGCCAGAAGCAGAAGCGGCTCCCAAACGCCTAGATTTTGGGCCAACTTTTCGGCGCCGTGCTTCGCTCAAAAGCCGCCCACCAACAGGAACCAAAAAGCCGCCCTCAGTTAGCGTCCGCTGGAAGCCGGGTCATTTCGCTAGGGTTCGACCACGCGGCGCCGCAGCTCTCTCCCCTCGCAACTCCCGCCTCCGCTGCCCCAGCGGGACGCGGGCCTCGTCCACAGTCCCTCTACTTCTCCTGCCTTCCTCGTCGTCTTCGTAGGTACAAGGTTCCTATCCTCCATGCCGTTACGAATCCGCCTTGTCGTCTTCGCAGGTCCGTGACCGTTCAGTTCGGCAGGGTTTTCACCGCGCCGCCGCAACTCCGTCGCCAAATCCCGCAGGCATCGTCAAGGTTGGACTCCTCCCCCATCGCATCTCGTCGTCTTCGCAGGTACCATATTCGTCACCTCCATCTCGACCCTCTCCGCTGTGTTGTTAAGGATCCGTTCCTCCCCCATGTACCGATTAGGGTTTAGGTTCCATCCACGTCCGTGGTTAATACTTCCCCCCTCTATTCACGACTATGTCAGAACGGGTTACTAACGATTTCTGTGTGACATGTGATCTTCAGATTTCGGTGACTAATCGGGTTCTTCCTGTTGCGTACGAAGATCCAATGGTAGCAAGGTGATGTTAATATCAACTTGTTGGTTACTTTTACTGCTTTTCTTGGTGTGTATGTATTCGAAGATCCAGTGGCAAATTTGTTCACGCTTTAGGGGAATCCATTGACAATGTGTTTTGCACTTTTATTAGTACACACATGTATAGTTTTTTTGGTACTTAAACCCTAGTTTAGTTTCTTAGCAGGCGAGGCAATTCATGTAAATATGCCTAATTTAAGTAGATTGTCCCCATGTCTAGTATACTAACGACCTAAATCCACATCAGATGGATTCAACAGACTCTATAGCCGATAAGGCAATTGGAAGGATGCAAGAGATTGCGGACAAGAAATTTTCCGTAGCGAGGGAAACAATCTGTCCTGGACGCGGGTTGCCCTCATTTGATGCTACCAAACTTCGTGTAGCATTGGAGGACATTGCTTCCATGCTGGAGCAAGACTCTCTGGTGTTGCAAGAGTATTTGGACAAGGTCAACAACGTTAACAACCAACCTGACACCAACTACGAACCCTCATACTTGTCCTCACCACCCCCTGGTGACGAAGGCCTAAGTGAAGACTGGGACTTTGCCGAGCACTTCGAAAAGTTTTGGGCTATTGAATATGACTCAGATCAGATGCCTTCCTTTAGTGACAATGAGGTTTAAGGTAGTACATGGTAAACATGTTAGGGTACAGGGTTTAGGGTTATTCCAATAGGAATAGACTTTTGGTTAGTGTGCAGGTGTAATCTGTTCCATGTGTTTTGTGTCCATGAACAAGTGGATTAATTTGCAGTGTGCTATGTATATGTAATAAGTCCAACCTGAATGTTACTACTTCTGCTACTAGCTTATGCTATTATGGTACCATAAAAATGCCTAATTTTATTTGCTTCTTATTTCGCCTGCAATTCGTAGTTCTATAATTGTATACTTGTTTTGCATTAGATGGAGAAGTCTGCCAAAGTTATTGCAAAGTGGGACACAAGAGCTACTAAAATATACACAGAAATTTGTGTAGAAGAGGTCAATGCATGCAACAGGCCACAACACTTTCTAAATGCAGAAGGGTATGCTAACCTCATTAGGAAGTTTAAGGAACACACTAGACGCACGTACACGAGGGATCAGATGAAGAATAGGTGGGACTCTTTAAAGAGAATGTACACGCAATGGAAAACACTTAATGAAAGGGCTACAGGTCTTGGTTGAGACCCTCATACTGGTTCAATTAGTGCACCAGATGAGTGGTGGGCTAAGCAAAATGAAGTAAGTAGACTGTTCTTTTAGATTAGGAATAATGATCGGCATCTGAAAGTAGGGAATTCCATTTAATGCAGGCAATGCCAGGGTGTATCCAATTTAAAACAGCCCCACTTGAGAATGAGGACGACCTTAAGATTATGTTTGGCCCCATTGTGTGCACCAATGAGACAACCCTTGTTCCTGGAGTTGAGGATGCTAATTCATCTTCTGATGGTCACGAAGAAGAAATTGTAGGTGGCGGTGAAAACAACACACCTGACCCTGGATCAATTGGGAAAGGTAAGCGTAAGGTGTTGCATGATTCTCCTAAACCTAAGAAGAAAAGGGATGTCAAGGACGAATACATGAAACGCCTTGTCGAAGCTTATGAGTCCAGGTCCTTGTGCTCTAACATGTCCATAACTTCATATGAGAACGACCCCGTTCGGAAAGAGGTTGTTGCTCAATTGCAACAAGTGATTGAAGATGGTGCACCGGAAGGAAGCGACTTACATTTCTTTGCGACTCATTTGTTGATGGAAAAACGTTACAGAGATGTCTTTACAACCCTAAAGACCAAAGAAGGAAGGAACGCTTGGCTGCGCTGTGCATACGAGAAGAATGAGAAATCGAGTTAGGTGTCCAGGAAGATAACTGTTCGGCCGAAAAGGATGCTGGTGCTCTTTGCTGGTGGTGTCAAACCTGTTGGTTGTCCAGTTAATGTTTCTATAAGTCTGTCATATGAGTTTTTATCCTGTAGTCTTCTTAGAACTTATGTGGTATGAGTGTTTTTTCCATCGGAGAAGTTTATCATTTATTCGAGTTGAACTTCAGTTTGCAATAATAATAGTTCTATGTCTGTGAACAATGTCATTGTGTCAAACATATTGTACTTGAACAAGTTTGTCCGTGAGTTTGTTTGTATGTTCAAGTTCTTAATGTAGGAATCTGGTTATTGTTTCTATGTTGCAGATGGCTGAGCCTGATACAGACTCATATGATGATGAGAGGGATGGAGAATTACTAATTGCACTGTTTGCTGTTGACATTTGGGGGAGCTCGCCAAGTGGGGTTTGCAGAAGAACCATGGTTGAAACATGTATCCAATGGGTTGAGCGAACATTAGAGAGTAGTGACGATTGCTTTGACATGTTTCGCATGCGTCGAACAGTGTTCCGTCGGTTGCATGACACGTTGGTGCAAAATTATGGACTAGTACCAAGTCGTGGTGTTAGTACAACGTAAGCGTTAGCTATTTTCTTGTGGGCATGCGGGGGTCCACAATCATTTAGGCAGATAAGGAATAAGTTTGGTCACTCATTGGAAACTATAAGTCGCAAATATAGTAAAGTCCTTAATGCAATATATAGGATGTCTACTGACGTAATCAAGCCGAAGGACACAAATTTCATAGAGATTCACCCTCGATTACGAGAGACTAGATTCTGGCCGCATTTCAAGGATTGCATAGGAGCCATTGATGGAAGCCACTTTCCCGCATTTGTCCCAGCCACGGAGCAAGCAAAGTATATCGGTCGTCATGGATACGCATCACAGAATGTCATGGCCGTTTGTGACTTCGATATGAGGTTCACATTTGTTGTCACGGGTTGGCCAGGTTTAGTGCATGACACTAGAGTGTTACAAGATACTTTGATAACGTATGCGGATAGGTTCCCGCATCCACCGGAAGGTATAACTATTTTTTACTTTTGTATCATACTTTATGAATTTGTGTCATATGTATTGAGGTTAACATTTATGTTTCTGCAGGTAAATACTATCTTGTGGATTCAGGTTATCCGAATAGAAAGGGATACCTTGCACCTTATAAGGGTCAGAAGTACCACATTTCAGAATGGCAAAATGCGAGGCAACCTGTTGGTAGCAAAGAAGTTTTCAACTATGCACACTCTTCGCTACGTAATGTTATAGAGCGATTGTTTGGGGTGCTTAAAATGAAGTGGAGAATTCTTCTTAGTCTACCTTCGTTTTTGCTGAGGAAGCAATCGAAGATAATTATTGCTTGCATGGCATTGCATAACTTCATTCGAGACAGTGCTCTACACGATCGAGACTTTGACCAACTTGTACCTACTAGCCATGCTCATGATGTACCCATAGGTGAGAGTAGTAGTAGCACATCAGATGAATTAGACATGAGTGCATTTCGAGATGCAATTGCTAATGCATTAGTGTCATAGTTTAATATGTCAATGTACCAATAGTTATGTTGTAATGAACTCTACTAATGTTGATGTAATGACCTTCTTGGTGGTTCGGTGTTTATATCTGTTTACTTCTTTGAATCAGAATCTACGTATCCAAACACCCAGATTCTAACCACCAGCTTTTCTCCACAGCAGGCGAACCAAACACCTAGATTCTAACCACCAGCTTCTCTGCACAGCCAGCTTTTCTTCATAGCCAGCTTTTCAGAAAAGCTCTTCAGAAAAAAGTCGAACCAAACAGGCCCATAGTATGGTCAAAGTAAAAATAAAAATCCTATCACTAATCCGACCCTTAACATACTTGCCCATCCTTTGAAAACCAATGATTTATCTCCATCAATGGGGTCACAAATACCACAAATCCCAATCAATATCCATTGTTGTGACCTAACTCAATTTTCTTCTATAAAACACAAGTTAGTCACGACAATTTTACGTTATCATTATAGGTGTACATTTGGGGCGGGCCTGATGGGTTGGCCCAAAGCATGAAAAAAACATGGTCCAGGCATGGCCCGGCCCGAAATAATTTAGTGTCCGGCCGGCCTGCCTGATATATTAGGTTGGGCTTGGACCGAGGTCGCGGCGCACAGGCTGGCACATGCAAGACCCGTTTAAGGCAGACACAAAATGACCCATATAGAGGCACGAAAAAGCCAATATATTCATTAAAACCATAATTCATTCGACACTGTCATGTACTTGATAAAGGATGCAAAGCTAGAGATAATTCTAGTTAGATTATTTTGCAGCTTTGAATTAGAGTATGTAATGTAATTTTATTTTTGTTATGAACATTAGACAATGAACTGAACTTATGATTTCTATATGGAGTTGGTTATACTTTTCCTTCTAACAAAAGGAATTGTTAATGAGATAGTCATTGCATAGCTCTAGTAACTTAATAGAAATATTAAGTTTACTTTTGGTAAGATTTATTTGTCTTGTCTTTTATTATTTATTATTAAATTTGTTTCAGATTTTGGGCTCAATGTGAAATTTGGCCTAGAAATTGAATATCGGGTCACAAATTGAATTTCGGGCCACCCGAAATGATCCCGTCACGTTTAAGCAATTATGTGCTGGGACGTGGGCTAAGCCCGTGGGGCGATCCGACACGGTCCAAAATAAACATGGGCTGGCCCGGCCCCAAATTCAAATGAAACGGGCTTTTTCAGGCTTGGGCCGAGGAGCCCAAATGTACACCTATAGTTGCCATTAATCGCTGAAACCCAACTAGGGCCTATATGCTTTCATTCTCCCCCTTTTTGGTAATTGATAACAACACATACTTGAGTATATGAAATATTTGAGGTTTTTAAAGTGCTTGAATTGCATGAACTAGCGACAATAAGAACATGAATGTTAGAGGAAGTTCATACAAATAAAGTCCACAACATGAACCATAGGAGTGGAAGGTCAAGCACAAGTACATCATTAAGCTTGTTTGCATAGAGTGTAAATGTAAGAGCAAAAAATCTTGAGTGACATGTTAAAGATAAATAATGTGTAATATGTGTCACAACATATCATACACATATGAGAAAAATTGACATGTTAAAAGATGTTGTGGCACCATATGTCTGTGGGAGCACAAGGAGTAGGGGCACCATATGTGGGAGGGAATACGCAAGGAGCACCATACGAGCCATATGGAGGAGGAGCGTATGGATATCCGTACTGGTATGAAAGGTGGATACATATAAGTGAAAAGGTTGTGGAGGACGAGCATCGGTGGAAGAGCTTCATCAGTGCTAGGACGAGCAGGACCTTGCTCTCACCGATGGTGGATGGGAGAAAGCCCATCAAAGAAGAGTTGCCCTACACCGAAGGATGTCTTGACACATTGCGGAGATTTCTCATTGAGCAAGTCCCTCAACGTTTTGTGGTTAAGACTCCGCATCGTATCAATATTATAATGGGGTTCGAAAGCTATTGAATCGAAACATAGTTGAAAGTTTGTGAATGAAGGAGAGAGCTTGAGAATTGGAGGTGAAAGTGTGTGGATAAAGTTATGAACCCAAGCTTCCCTTTGTTTATAGTGTGGATTCAGATTTTTTTGAGTTTTTTTTCATTTTTTGAAGATTTTTTAAGTTCAAATAGATGGAACATCTCGAGCCAACCAGAGATGACCACAAAGCTCTAGGTGGTCGATACCGACCGTGCCCGCCCCAATATGGCCCATGTCGACCGATTGACAGCCCAGCCGACAGGCCTACAGGTCAGTAGTCCAATCGCCAGATCGACCGAAACACCCGTCGCTACGTCTGTCTGGATCTCTACTGGCCGCCTAGGACGCCATGTCGGCAGTCAATATCGATTGTGCCCGCCCCAATATGGCCCATGTCGACCGGTTGATAGCCTAGCCAACAGGCCTACGGGTCGGTAGTCCAATTGGCAGATCGACCAAAACACCTGCCACTGCACCTGCCTAGATCTCTACTGACCGCCTAGGACGCCATGTCAGTATTCAATACCGACCGTCGAGTGCTAACTTTATAAACATGTCTAATTTTTTATAAGGCCGTCTCCTACGTGAAACATGTGATGACGAGCCAGGACGACGCCGATCTAATGGTCTCCGAGGAAGAGATCGCGGTGGTCGACGAAGCGGTGTCCGTGGGGCGCTGCACATTCTGAGCAAGGCGAGGCTGGATGTGGGAGGAGTTACAATCTGCTCTTCTAGAGCACAATATTTCTCAAGGAGAGACTGTAACACCCTGAATTTGGGGGTATAAAATTTCTTTCCTAATATTCACCAAATTCAGGTGTTACCCTCTTCCTTACATGCTTTTCTTCCCTTTTATAAATAATGGAGAGTTATTTCATTATACGTGTATATAAGTTTCTAGCCTTGTAAAATAAAACACTAAGGGTGCTTTGATTGTCGCATCATACTGGAGCATGCTTTCATTTTGTTGGATGAGTGAGTTTATGAGGCATGCATTTAATAATGAATTCAATTTGAAATAGTAGGAAATAGAAAAGAGAAGAAAGATAAAATGAAGAAAAAAACAAAAGGAAAAGCCTCCCTAAGCCCCTCCCGCGGCCAAGCTCGATGTCTTCTCCCCCCCCCCCACGTTCGGCCCACTCCCACCCCTGCGCCTCCTCAGCCTGCTTCCTTGGTCTGCTTGCCTACATAGGCCACCCCAGCTCACTTGCCAGCGCGCACAGGCCTTCCCGTGGCCCAGCGCCACACCCCTCTCCTCGGCCAGCTCTCGCGCGCAGGGGGCGCTTGCCCTGGCCCGCTCAACCGCGTGGCCTAGCACGCCGCACCCCCACCCTGGCCTGCTTCCGCGGCCCAACCCCACATGCCCCAAGGCCCAGGCACGATGCCGCTCGCGTCCGAGCAGCATGAGTTGCATGGGCACAGGCAGCTGTCCGCGCCTGTCCCTGCGCCTGAGGGCCCACCAGTCAGCCGGTCCACTGCTCGTCTTCCCCAATTGTCCACGCTCTCTAGGCCGAGAAAACTGCATCGCAGCTGCCCACGTCGCCCTTAAACCAGTAGAGGTCGACACCCTCCTCCCCCACTCCTCTATCTCTCCAAGGACACGCCCCTTCGTCCAAGAAAAACTGCCTCCGCCGCGCGTCTCGCTGGTCCACATCGTGCGTTCGTCGTCAACTGCCACGTCCTCGCTGAGTCTAGAGTCGTCGTCGTCGAGGTAGGTCCCTCCTTCTGTCAACCACCTTCCCCCCTCGGCTTGGCGCTGCGGCGCGACCCAGAGGCCCGGGTCAGCGTGGCCTATGCCCGCGAGCTCGCTCAACGCGGCATCCTGCAGCCTGCAACCCTGGCTCGGTAGCCCACCGACAGCCAACACGACGGCCAATGGCCTACCCGCGTGGTGACGCGGCTAGCTAGCCAGCTCGCGACGGCGTGGCTTGCGGCCCTGCTTGGCCGAAGAACCCCATGGCGCAACAGCAACCTCATCGTCGCTCGTGCGGTGCGTTGTGCACGCAGCATGTCACTGTGCCTCGCCACGTGTTCGTCTCGCCGTCTGCCATGGTCGTGAGGTGAGCTTCGTCGGCCCCGGCCTACCCTTCGTCTACCCCTAGCGTGCAGCCCCGTAACACCCTCGCTGCCATGTGATTCGCTCCACGCGCCACGCTTCTGATTTACGCGCAAATCATGTGCTGTTCGCGCGCGTCGTTGTTCGCGTAAATCGCTCTTTGCGCGCTTTAATAATATCATTTCGCTATATCATTCATGTTAAACAATTAATTAATTGGTTAGTGGTCGGTTATTAAAATAACAGTTCGATCGAACTAAATCTATAATTTTAATTATACTTTTGTGAATACCTGTTAATGTGTGTATACCAACTTAAATGTCGTGTTTAATAGGTAGTTAGTATGAATACGACATAATTCAGAAGTACTCGTATGTCGTGTTGTTTCTAATTTCATTATATGTTTAAATGTAGTGAGTCTCATGCGTCGTAAACCCGTTTTAACTCATTTCGGTCGCGTCAACTCTGTAACAGCGTCAATTTCCTATTAGTAACATTATTTCGTCGCGACACAAGTTTTAATTAATTAATTAGTCAAGTAATTGTTTAATCTGCTGGTTATTCAAAATAGCTTTCGGGTTAAAAATATTTTACAGTTTCCACCTTGCACATTTATAAATAAAAGTTAACTTGTTTAGTACAAACGCGATATCTGATAGTGATTCTTGCGTGTCGCACATGTTGTTCACGCGTGTAGTCTCACGTCGTTTGCATGCGTCGCGTGTGCCAATTACACGTGTTGCTCGCCTTGCCGCGCGACGTTAGCGCGTATCTCGCATGTCGATCACGTGGGTCGCGCGACGTCTACGTATTATAATAAATTATTTTCGCTTATAAACACTCATGTTAATAACATTAATTCGTCAGATCACATATTTTGGACAATTAACTTAAGGTTCGCTCGACTAATATTTATTAGATTAATATTCCAATTAGATTAAATGTGTAGTGTTCAACTTGCATTTTTATAATAAACATTAACATGGCTAATATTAACTTAACTATTTTTTATTTATTTAATATTTGTTTAGTATAAACACGTTTTCTATTTAGTATTTTCCCGCCTGTCGCGCGTGCTGTTCCGCACGTGGTGGCCTGCTGCTTCGCGTGTCGTCTGCGCGCTAAATCGCGTGTGGTCGTGCGTGTCCGCGCGTAGTTCTGCACGCTGTCGTGTTGTTTCGTGTGTTATAAATTTGCCTCGCCTAAAATATCTCGCTTTAATTAAGTTACTGGTTTAACTGATAGTTGCTAGTGTAACAGGTTAATCGAAACTAAATGGTAGATATTATTTATATTTGATAATGTCAAATTAAATGTTATAGTTAATATTGATTTAGCATAAACACGATATCTTCTCGACCGTAGCTTCGAGTTCGACGTTTTCTTTTTCCTAGCGTGACCGTAGTAACGCGCTCTATTTCGTTTTGCATGTTTTATTATGTTTTTATTTGAATGGTATAATGTTCTTATGCAAATGCATATATATATATACATATGTTTGATGTTTGTGCATGTTTGTATTCGTTGTGCGTCGCAAATAAATTACGATCCGTTTTCGAGCTTCGAGGGATCGAAGATCAAGCGTTGGCGACGAAGTGATCTAGCTCTTCGAGTTCTACAAAGTTGAAGACCCTAAGCATTTGTTTGACGAAGGCAAGTGTCCTCTGACCCATTATGTCCTATTTAATTTATAATTCACCGTACCGTATACCATGATCAACCTAGGAATTAACTAGCTTTTTATTTACCTTGTCCTAGATTACCTTTTGGGTTATTATGGCTAGCTTCATGCTATTGTTCTACTTTAATCAACGAACATGATGTGAATATTTATGATACGATGATGTTATCCCGATGTTGATCTTGTGATATTTTTAGGGGACTCAGGCTGTTTTCCTCAGTACCTCTCCGTAAGGACCTGTTCGTTAAGTGACCACCCAGGAAAACAGTGCAACCATGAGGGTGGAATGGGACGCCCTTAGGTGAATAATTATATGAACCTAGGGGTGTAGTTGGCTTTGCCGTAGGGCCGTCAATGGGGGTCAGGACATAGTGCTCGCTCTGCTAAGGGTGGGTGCCGAGGTTCATTTGATTTGGTTTGTTAGTCACCCACCTTAGGGAGGTGTATTGTGTTTGTACGACTGGCGAAACCTAACGAGCAGCTATGCACTAGGGGAGTCTGTAAAGGTACGTAGTTTATCCCTAGCCCTTCACCTTGGTAGTGAAGATCGGATCTTGCAAACCCAGGCTGGAAAGGGATCACGGCTCATGGGTAAAGTGTGCGACCTCTGCAGAGGGAATGAAACTGATATACCAACCGTGCTCACGGTTATGAGCGGCCTTGGGATCCTCTTTGATTATTAGAGATGCAGATGATTTAAGATACAATGGTTCTATTTATGGTTTTGTTTCGATGATGATAATGATATTCCTCGATGAGGAAATGATTCATGGGTTGGTTATTGCTAAAACTTGGCTCCCACTAATAATAAATACTTGACCAACTAAAAGGAACTGCTTTGACCTTAACTCCACATAAAGCTAGTCCACCTCAGCCAAACGGGACATTTGCTGAGTACGTTGATGTGTACTCACCCTTGCTTTCACAAAACACTAGGTTGCCTTTGGTGCAATCTATGCTCAGGTAAAGAAGAAGGTGTTGAGGCGGATCTCCAGGAGTTCCAAGGCTTCGACGAGTTCGAGGATTAGGCTGCGACCGCCCCCAGCCAGCTACATGTGGTGGGTTTATTACGTTGGCTACGTTTCTATTATGTGCACTTTGGTTTATATTATGTAAATAACTCGTCTTTAATATTATTACTCTTTATTGTTATTCGAAGCAATGTGCTATGATGAGTCATTTATGTAATCGTTGTGTATGTGAGTTCTGATCCTGGCAAGTACATGATTCGCATTCGGTTTGCCTTCCAAAACTGGGTGTGACATACGTGGTATCAAAGTCATGTTGACTGTAGGACCGCTGACTTAGAGTAGCATTGGCCGTTTTCAGGACTTATTGACTATTACTTCACCTCATCCTTGATGCTGCTTCAAAATATTAGTCACCTCGACTAATTCTATGTTATGCTCCTATATATCACCTTGCTAAAATTATTTTATTCTAGTACGGTCTATACTTTTCTCAATCTATTAGATCTGA
Source organism: Zea luxurians (assembly GCA_029449295.1). Taxonomy (NCBI): domain Eukaryota; kingdom Viridiplantae; phylum Streptophyta; class Magnoliopsida; order Poales; family Poaceae; genus Zea; species Zea luxurians. The sequence continues at coordinate 9,333,951 of JAOPSE010000077.1, forward strand.
TCTCACTCTTGTGCTTGCGACATCTTTGTATATGGCCCCTTATCATAATTTTTTGTCTCTTGGGATTCTTTCCTCTTCCACCATTAAATTACTACCATTTAGCATTCTCTATTCCCTTGGTATTGACATGCTCGTACCGCTAGATTCTTCAATACTCTTGTTTCAAATACTTACCTCTAAAAACTCAGTTGTCTATTTAAACATTCTAGTTCATATGTCCATGACCTTCTTGTCTTCTGAGATCCCTTCCAATTCCGATGTTAAGTCGTTATCCTTTGCCTTTTTCTATTCCCTTATCTTGGTATGCCCGTATCCTTGGAATCTTGCATACTCTTATATTCTTATGTATGCTTATTTTCATACCCCAATGTTTGTTTAATACATTTCAGTTAACACACCCTTGACCACCCTTGTTTCTTAATGATCCATGAGCAGTCATTTTCTTTTGCACCTCCGTGGCAATCTCGTTGTTTTTTGTAACTCCCTTCGGTAATGAATTTTTACTTCAACTCTTCTGTCAGAACCTCACCTATCTTATCCTTGATTGTTTTCTCCGCTTCATCACCTTGCGAGTCTTGCCTTAACTCTGTCCATGGATTATGCTTTCATGATTATCATCTTTACCCTTGTCACTGTATATCTTACCTTGATGTTTATATTATACCGGTCCTTTAAAACCTTCTTTCTTCCATCTCAATTTTATAGTTGTATTTTACCTATTTTCCCTTGATCGTATTCTCTTCCTTGTCGCTTGCGAGTTTTAACTCCATCCTTTGTTGTGTTCCGGTTGGGTATTACCTTTACCTTTCTCATCACTCGATCTTACCTTGGTGATTACACAATGTTCGTTCTCTAAGATCTCCAATCTCCTATCCCAATATGAGAGCGATGTTTTACTTATCTCACCCTTGGCTATATCCTCTTCTTTGCCATGTGTAATCTTGGGCGCAACTCCATTCTTTGATGTACTCATACCACTGGCTCTCCAATGCCTTCATCTTTTCTCTCGTCCCCTTGTCTATTGTCGCCTTTAACCCTTACGATATTGAGGTCTTCTACCTAAATGCTCACCTTGAACTTATCCTTTAAAAGCCTCCCCTTTCTTTCAACCCAGCTTGAGAGTTGCGAGTTACCTATCTCTCCCTTGATTTCTTTTCACTTCTTGTCGCCTTACAAGTTTTGTGTTAATTCCATACTTTATTGTGTTTTATTTGCTATCACCCTCACCTTGTCGTCCATCGATCTTGCCTTGATACTCATCTTTATTCCTACTCTTTAGAAATCCCCTCTTTTCCACCTCACTTTGAGAGTGACAATTTACCTATCTGGCCCTTGGACGTACCCTCTCATTTTTCATTTGCAGGCCCTGTCTTAACTCCATCCTTTATGGTACTTACATCTTTTGTTCTTATGCCCCTTTACCTCCTCTATTACATTCTTGTCTGTTATCACCTTTAACCCTTGTAATATCTATACCCTTACATTCACGCTTACTTTGAACCTACCCTTCAAAACCTCCTATTTCCATCCCTGTCCGAGGATAATGCCTCACCTACTTCATCATTGACTGCTCCCCCTTCTTTGACACCTTGCAAGTTTTGTCTAAAATACATCCTTTGTTGTGTGTTTTTCCATTATCATCTTAACCCTTGTCATCCCTCAATTTCTACCTTGATGCTTATCCTGTACCCGCATTTTAAAGTCTCCTCTCCCATTTCAGTTCAAGAGTGTTGTCTTACCCATCCCGCTCTTGTTCATTCCATTTTCCTCTATCGCATTGCAAGTCTTAGCTTTTGTTTGATATCACTCTTACCTTTGTAATCACTAGATATTGCCTTGATGCTTATCTTAAGTCTGCTTTTTGGAATCTCCCCTTTTCCATCTCAACTCAAGAGTGGTGTTCTACCCATTATGCCCTTCGTCGTATCTTTTTTGGGTCGCTTACAATGCTTGCTTTAACTCCATCCTTTATTGTGCTCATGCCCCTACCCTCCACATCTTGTTCTTCTCGTCTTCCAACAACGTTAGAGAGCAGTTATTCCCTTTCCAAGGAAATACACCGCTTAATTAAAAGAAACCTATAGCAACGAGATGTTTGTTGATGTGTGCTCGTGATGTTTGTCTTTGTGTTATGACTAATTTGCTTCTTCGAAATGAGTGTTGGTGTGTTGTGGCCTTTGGTCCGCAATGGCATCGGTTTACTAGGTGAGTGCCATAGAGTCAGGTAGATGGGTGCTCTCCCTTTTCCCCTCTTTAATCCATCTATGCTTACCCTTTTCTATCTATACCTTTTCCTCTTGCACCTGTCCGGTTGGCAACCTCCAACCTCTCTTAACCAGTCAATATCAGAGTCAGCAACATCTTCACCAAGGCGTATCACTGCTCCTATTAAGGGGTTAGCCGCTAACCCCAATGAAGACAATGCGATCTATCAACCAACAAGATCAAAGTGGTGCAGTGGCAGCGTGTGTGGGTCCTAACCCATAGGTCCAAGGGATCCTCAAGAATTGTACCGATTGGTCTCGAGCATCTGAAGGTCAAAGCAACCAGTCCGCAAGTTAAGCTTGCAGAGTCAAAGTCAACTTAAGAAAGTCGTGAACAACCTAAGAACCAACTTGGTCGTTCTTGCTAGCCTCTTCTTGAATCTCAAGGGCTAGATTCTGTTAAGGGGGTTAGATTTGTAACACCCTGAATTTGGGGGTATAAAATTTCTTTCCTAATATTCACCAAATTCAGGTGTTACCCTCTTCCTTACATGCTTTTCTTCTCTTTTTCTAAATAATGGAGAGTTATTTCATTATACATGTATATAAGTTTCTAGGCTAGTAAAATAAAACCCCAGGGGTGCTTTGATTGTCGCATCATACTGGAGCATGCTTTCATTTTGTTGCATGAGTGGGTTTATGAGGCATGCATTTAATAAGGAATTCAATTTGAAATAGTAGGAAATAGAAAAGAGAAGAAAGAGAAAATGAAGAAAAAAAACAAAAGGAAAAGCCTCCCTCAGCCCCTCCCGCGGCCCAGCTCGATGTCTTCCCCCCCCCCATGTTCGAGCCGCTCCTGAGAGCACCTAGAGGGGGGTGAATAGGTGATCCTGTAAAATTAAACACTAAATAGCCACAAACTTGATTATTAAGGAGTTAGTGTAATCAAGTGGCTATGGAACACGCTCGTGCGAACAAAGCAATCACAAGAAGCAACACACGAGACACGCGATTTTTATCCCGTGGTTCGGCCAAGCAATACTTGCCTACTTCCACGTTGTGGCGTCCCAATGGACGAGGGTTGCACTCAACCCCTTTCAAGCGATCCAATGATCAACTTGAATACCACGGCTTTCTTCCTTATAGTGTTTCTCCCATTTGCGAGGAATCTCCATAGATTGGAGTCTCTCGCCCTTACAAATTTGTCACAAGAGAATCATAGTAGTAAGAGAGGGAGAGCAACACACGCAAGACTCAAATCCGCAGCACACACACGCACACAAGCCAAGACTTGAGCTCAAAACATAGCACAGGGAGTACGCAACTCGAACGGAGCTCAAATCACTAACACAATCGATCAAATGCGTGGAGGCAGAGTCTAGAAGTTTTAGAATGTTTCTTGCAAGCTTGGTGTACTCCTCCATGCGTCTAGGGGTCTCTTTTATAGCCCCAAGGTAGCTAGGAGCCGTTGGAGATCAACATGTGTCGGGGACCATAATTAGGGGTACCCTCAAGACGCCTAATTCTCAGCTGGTAACCCCCATCAGCATAAAGCTGCAGAGGCCTGATGAGTGCGATTAAGTCAGGGATCGGTCCATACGAGCGACTCGATCACGCCTCGCCCGAGCCTAGCCTCGGGCAAGGGCAGCCGACCCCGAGATGTTTCCGTCTCGCCCGAGGCCTTGCCTTCACTAAGAAGCAACCCTGACTAAATCGCCGCGCCGACCGACCGAGTCGCAGGGGCATTTAACGCAAAGGTAGCCTGACACCTTTATCCTGACACGCGCCCCCCGGTAGAGCCGAAGTGACCGCCGTCACTTCGCCGCTCCACTGACCGGTCTGACAGAAGGACAGCGCCGCCTGCGCCATTCCGACTGCAGTGCCACTTGACAGAGTGAGACTGACAGGAAGTCAGGCCTTGCCAAAGGCGCCATAAGAAGCTCCGCCCGACCCAGGGCTCGAACTCGGGCTAAGGCCCCGGAAGACGGCGAACTCCGCTCCGCCCGACCCAGGGCTCGGACTCGGGCTAAGGCCCCGGAAGACGACGAACTCCACTCCGCCCGACCCAGGGCTCGGACTCGGGCTAAGGCCCCGGAAGACGGCGAACTCCGCTCCGCCCGACCCAGGGCTCGGACTCGGGCTAGGCCCCGGAAGACGACGAACTCCGCTTCGCCCGACCCCAGGGGTCGGACTCCGCCCTGGCCTCTGCCGAACGACCTCCGCCTCGCCCGACCCAGGAGCTCGGGCTCGGCCTCGGCCATGCAGGACAGACTCGACCTCGGCTTCGGAGGAACCTCCACGTCGCCCGACCTAGGACACAAGTCCGCCACGTCAACAGGAAGCGCCATCATCACCCTACCCCGAGCCGACTCGGGCCGCAGGGAACAAGACCGGCGTCCCATCTAGCTAGCTCCGCCAGATAGGCAATGATGGCGCCCCACTAGACCCATGACGACGGCGGCTCTCAGCTCCCTTACGGAAGCAGGGGGACGTCAGCAAGGGCCCAACCGCTCCGACAGCTGTCCCTCCGCCAGGCTCCGTTTCTCCTCCGACAGCCACGACACCACACCAGCTGGGTGCCAAGATCTCTCCGGCTGCCACATTGGCATGTACCTAGGGCGCTAGCTCACCCCCGCTAGACACGTAGCACCTTGCTACACCCCCATTGTACACCTGGATCCTCTCCTTACGCCTATAAAAGGAAGGACCAGGGCCTTCTTAGAAAAGGTTGGCCGCGCGGGGGCGAGGACGGGGCAGGCGCTCTCTTGGGGCCGCTCGCTTCCCTCACCCGCGTGGACGCTTGTAACCCCCTACTGCAAGCGCACCCGACCTGGGCGCGGGTCGAACACGAAGGCCGCGGGATTCCCACCTCTCTCACGACTCGTCTCCGGCCACCTCGCTTCTCCCCCCTTCGCGCTCGCCCATGCGCTCGACCCATCTGGGCTGGGGCACGCGGCACACTCACTCGTCGGCTTAGGGACCCCCCGGTCTCGAAACGCCAACAGTTGGCGCGCCAGGTAGGGGCCTGCTGCGTGTTGACGAGCAGCTTCCCGTCAAGCTCCAGATGGGCAGTCTCCAACGACCTCTCCAACCCGGGACGGTGCTCCGTTTCAGGAGTCTCGAGTTCATGTCTCTCGACGGCAGCTACGACATGATACTCCTTCCACCGCCGCGCGACGATGACAATGGCGGCCGACAGCCCGCCCACCGGCGGCGGAATCGACGACGTCTTCCCCGCGTGGTGGAAGAACAACATTCGAGCTCGCCCCGTCCTCTCCCCTGCCATCGGAGGAGGAGGCGGGGCAACCAGGGCCGAGCGGGAGGCCGCGCTCCGTCGGCTGTCGAGCGAACCGACGTCCCCAGCGCCCCAACGGAGGGCGCGTCGGGCGTCAACCTCGCGTTTGAGACGAAGGCGAGCGCCGTCCCCCCGCGACACGCCAATCCCGAGCAAGTGGACGACGCCAGCACGCTCGCGGAGGGCCTGCGGGACATCGCCCTCGTACCCAAGACGACGGCGCAATCAGTCCCCGACGTGACTGTGTCGCTCCTCGTCGACCAAAAGGTACCGACTGATTCCCATCCTACGTCATTTCAACTTGGCCTCAACCCGCCTAGCGACCTCGCTTTGGCGGGCGCTCACGTTGAGGCGAGTGCAACCCCACTGGGGTTTCGTGTGCGGTCGCCTTGGGACCGATTGACGGACGTCTCGACCTACGGGCCCTCTGGGTCCGAGGAAGATGACGATCCCAGCATCTGCTGGGATTTCTCTGGATTTGACAACCCCAGTGCCATGCGGGACTTTATGACCGCATGTGACTACTGCCTCTCCGACTGTTCCGACGGCAGCCGCAGCCTTGACGACAAGGATTGCGGCCCGAGCCGCGAATGTTTCCACGTCGAGCTAGGGGATCCCTCCGAAGGCAACCATCTCGGCATGCCGGAGGACGGTGATCTCCCTAGGCCGGTGCCTCGCGCCGACATCCCGCGGGAGCTAGCTGTGGTCCCCGTTCCGGCGGGGGGTCACGACCCACAGCTCGAGCAAGTCCGTGGGGCGCAGGCCGGGCTCGACGAGGGAGCAGGAGCGCTCGAGTCGATCCGCCGGGACGTCGGGCAGGTATGGGCGGGCCAACCCCCGGCCAGAGAAATACGTCATCTGCCCCAGGGTTTCCAGCACCGCGTCGCCAACGATGTCAGGGACAGGCCGCCACCCGCATCCAGCGGGGTCGGTCAGAACCTGGCAGCCGCAGCGATGCTCCTCCGCGCGATGCCGGAGCCATCAACCACCGAGGGTCGGCGAATCCAGGGGGAGCTCAAGAATCTCCTGGAGGGCGCTGCGGCCCGGCGGGCCGAGAGCTCTGCCTCCCGAAGGCAGGGGTACCCCTCGGAACCTCATGCCGCGACTTCCCGATTCATGCGGGAGGCCTCGGTCTACACCGGGCGCACGCGCAACACCGCGCCTGCGGCCCCGGGCCACCTCGGCAACGAGCACCATCGTCGCGACCGTCGGGCCGCCTCGATGAAAGGGTGCACCGAGGCTACCACCCCAGGCGTGGGGACGCTACGACAGTGGGGAGGATCGGAGTCCCTCGCCCGAACCATCCGGTCCGTAAGCCTTCAACCGGGCCATCCGGTGGGCGCCGTTTCCGGCCCGTTTCCGACCCCCGACTACTATCACAAAGTACTCGGGGGAGACGAAACCGGAATTGTGGCTCGCGGACTACCGCCTGGCCTGCCAACTGGGTGGAACGGACGACGACAACCTCATCATCCGCAACCTCCCCCTGTTCCTCTCCGACACTGCTCGCGCCTGGTTGGAGCACCTGCCTCCGGGGCAGATCTCCAACTGGGAGGATTTGGTCCAAGCCTTCGCCGGCAACTTCCAGGGCACGTACGTGCGCCCCGGGAATTCCTGGGACCTCCGAAGCTGCCGACAACAGCCGGGAGAGTCTCTTCGGGACTACATCCGGCGATTCTCGAAGCAGCGCACCGAGCTGCCCAACATCACCGACTCCGATGTCATCGGCGTGTTCCTTGCCGGCACCACCTGCCGTGACCTGGTGAGCAAGTTGGGTCGCAAGACCCCCACCAGGGCGAGCGAGCTGATGGACATCGCCACCAAGTTCGCCTCTGGCCAGGAGGCGGTTGAGGCCATCTTCCGAAAGGACAAGCAGCCCCAGGGCCGCACGTCGGAAGATGCTCCCGAGGCGTCTACTCCGCGCGGCGCCAAGAAGAAAGGCAAGAAGAAGTCGCAAGCGAAACGCGACGCCGCCGACGCAGACCTTGTCGCCGCCGCCGAGTACAAGAACCCTCGGAAGCCCCCCAGAGGTGCTAACCTCTTCGACAAGATGCTCAAGGAGACGTGCCCTTACCATCAGGGGCCCGTCAAGCACACCCTCAAGGAGTGCGTCATGCTTCGGCGCCACTTCCACCGGGCCGGGCCACCCGCAGAGGGTGGCAGGGCCCGCGACGACGACAAAAAGGAAGATCACCAAGCAGGAGAGTTCCCCGAGGTCCGCGACTGCTTCATGATCTACGGAGGGCATGCGGCGAATGCCTCGGCTCGGCATCGCAAGCGAGAGCGTCGGGAGGTCTGCTCGGTGAAGGTGGCGGCGCCAGTCTACCTAGACTGGTCCGACAAGCCCATCACCTTCGACCAAGCTGACCACCCCGACCACGTGCCGAGCCCGGGGAAATACACGCTCGTCGTCGATCCCATCATCGGCGACGTCAGGCTCACCAAGGTCCTGATGGATGGGGGCAGCTGCCTCAACATCATCTACGCCGAGACCCTCAGGCTCCTGCGCGTCGATCTGTCCTCCGACTGAGCAGGCGCTGCGCCCTTCCACGGGATCATTCCTGGGAAGCGCGTCCAGCCCCTCGGACAGCTCGACCTTCCTGTCTGCTTCGGAACGCCCTCCAACTTCCGAAGGGAGATTCTGACGTTCGAGGTGGTCGGGTTCCGAGGGACCTACCACGCGGTATTGGGGAGGCCATGCTACGTGAAGTTCATGGCCGTCCCCAACTACACCTACCTGAAGCTCAAGATGCCGGGCCCCAACGGGGTCATCACCGTCGGCCCTACGTACAAACACGCGTTCGAATGCGACGTGGAGTGCGTGGAGTACGCCGAGGCCCTCGCCGAGTCCGAGGCCCTCATCGCCGACCTGGAGAACCTCTCCAGAGAGGCACCAGACGTGAAGCGACACGCCGGTAATTTCGAGCCAGCGGAGACAGTTAAGACCGTCCCTCTCGACCCCAGTGGCGACACCTCCAAGCAGGTCCGGATCGGTTCTGGGCTCGACCCCAAATAGGAAGCAGTGCTCGTCGACTTTCTCCGCGCAAACGCCGACGTCTTTGCGTGGAGTCCCTCGGACATGCCCGGCATACCGAGGGATGTCGCCGAGCACTCGCTGGATATTCGGGCCGGAGCCCGACCGGTCAGGCAGCCTCTGCGCCGATTCGACGAGGAGAAGCGCAGAGTGATAGGCGAGGAGATCCACAAGCTAATGGCAGCAGGGTTCATCAAAGAGGTATTCCATCCCGAATGGCTTGCCAACCCTGTGCTTGTGAGAAAGAAAGGGGGGAAATGGCGGATGTGTGTAGACTACACTGGTCTCAACAAAGCATGTCCGAAGGTTCCCTACCCTCTACCTCGCATCGATCAAATCGTGGATTCCACTGCTGGGTGCGAAACCCTGTCTTTCCTCGATGCCTACTTAGGGTATCATCAAATCAAGATGAAAGAGTCCGACCAGCTCGCGACTTCTTTCATCACGCCCTTCGGCATGTACTGCTATGTCACCATGCCGTTCGGTTTGAGGAACGCGGGTGCGACGTACCGGCGGTGCATGAACCATGTGTTCGGCGAACACATCGGACGCACGGTCGAGGCCTACGTCGATGACATCGTAGTCAAGACAAGGAAAGCCTCCAACCTCCTCTCCGACCTTGAAGTGACATTCCGATGTCTCAAGGCAAAGGACGTCAAGCTCAATCCCGAGAAGTGTGTCTTCGGGGTGCCCCGAGGCATGCTCCTGGGATTCATCGTCTCCGAGCGGGGCATCGAAGCCAACCCGGAGAAAATCGCAGCCATCACCAGCATGGGGCCCATCAAGGACTTAAAAGGCGTACAGAGGGTCATGGGATGTCTCGCGGCCTTGAGCCATTTCATCTCACGCCTCGGCGAAAGAGGCCTGCCTCTGTACCGCCTCTTAAGGAAGGCCGAGTGCTTCACTTGGACCCCCGAGGCCGAGGAAGCTCTCGGGAACCTGAAGGCGCTCCTCACCCAGGCGCCTATCTTGGTACCCCCAGCTGATGGAGAAGCCCTCTTGGTCTACGTCGCCGCGACCACTCAGGTGGTTAGCGCCGCGATTGTGGTCGAAAGGCAAGAAGAGGGGCATGCATTGCCCGTTCAGAGGCCAGTTTACTTCGTCAGCGAGGTGCTGTCCGAAACCAAGGTCCGCTACCCACAAGTTCAGAAGCTACTGTATGCAGTAATCCTGACGAGGCGAAAGTTGCGACATTACTTCGAGTCTCATCCGGTAACTGTGGTGTCATCCTTCCCCCTGGGGGAGATCATCCAGTGCCGAGAGGCCTCGGGCAGGATCGCAAAGTGGGCGGTGGAAATTATGGGCGAGACAATCTCGTTCGCCCCTCAGAAGGCCATCAAGTCCCAGGTACTGGCGGACTTCGTAGCCGAATGGGTCGACACCCAGCTGCCGACGGCTCCGATCCAACCAGAGCGCTGGACCATGTTTTTCGACGGGTCGCTGATGAAGACGGGAGCTGGCGCGGGCCTGCTCTTCGTCTCGCCCCTCGGGAAACACCTACGCTACGTGCTGCGTCTCCATTTCTCGGCGTCCAACAATGTGGCTGAGTACGAAGCTCTGATCAACGGATTGCGAATCGCCATCGAGCTTGGGGTCCGACGCCTCGACGCTCGCGGCGACTCGCAGCTCGTCATCAACCAAGTCATGAAGAACTCCCACTGCCGCGACCCGAAGATGGAGGCCTACTGCGATGAGGTTCGGCGCCTGGAAGACAAGTTCTACGGGCTTGAGCTTAACCACATCGCCCGGCGCTATAACGAGACTACGGACGAGTTGGCAAAGATAGCCTCGGGGCGAACCACGGTTCCCCCGGACGTCTTCTCCCGGGATCTGCACCAACCCTCCGTCAAGATCGACGACACGCCCGAGTCCGAGGTACCCTCGGCCCAGCCCGAGGCGTCCTCGGTTCAGTCCGAGGTGCCCTCGGCCCATCCCGAGGCCCTCGGTTCAGCCCGAGGTACCCTCGGCCCCCGAGGGCGAGGCGCTGCGCATCGAGGAGGAGCGGAGCGAGGTCATGCCTGATCAAGATTGGCAGACCCCGTACCTGCACTATCTCCGCCAAGGAGAGCTACCCCTCGACCAAGCCGATGCTCGGCGGGTAGCGCGACGCGCCAAGTCGTTCGTCCTGCTGGGCGATGAGAAGGAGCTTTACCACCGCAGCCCCCAGGCATCCTCCAGCGATGCATCTCCGTCGCCGAAGGTCAGGAACTCCTGCAAGAGATACACTCGGGGGCTTGCGGCCATCATGCAGCGCCCCGAGCCCTCGTCGGGAACGCTTTCCGGCAAGGCTTCTACTGGCCGACGGCGGTGGCTGACGCCACTAGAATCGTCCGCACCTGCGAAGGGTGTCAATTCTATGCGAAGCAGACCCACCTGCCCGCTCAGGCTCTGCAGACGATACCCATCACCTGGCCCTTCGCTGTGTGGGGTCTGGACCTCGTCGGCCCTCTGCAGAAGGCGCCCGGGGGCAACACGCACCTGCTGGTCGCCGTCGACAAATTCTCCAAGTGGATCGAGGTCCAACCCCTGAACAGCATCAGGTCCGAGCAGGCGGTGGCGTTCTTCACCAACATCATCCATCGCTTCGGGGTCCCAAACTCCATCATCACCGACAACGGCACCCAGTTCACCGGCAGAAAATTCTTGGATTTTTGCGAGGATCACCACATCCGGGTGGACTAGGCTGCCGTAGCTCATCCCATGTCGAATGGGCAAGTAGAGCGTGCCAACGGCATGATTCTACATGGGCTCAAGCCTCGGATTTACAACAACCTCAACAAGTTCGGCAAGCGATGGATGAAGGAACTCCCCTCGGTGGTCTGGAGCCTGAGGACAACGCCGAGCCGAGCCACGGGTTTCACGCCGTTCTTCCTGGTCTACGGGGCCGAGGCCGTCTTGCCCACTGATCTGGAATACGGCTCCCCAAGGACGAGGGCCTACGATGATCAAAACAACCAAGCTAGCCGAGAAGACTCGCTGGACCAGCTGGAAGAGGCTCGGGACAGGGCCTTACTACACTCGGCGCGGTATCAGCAGTCCCTGCGACGCTACCACGCCCGAGGGGTCCGACCCCGAGACCTCCAGGTGGGCGACCTGGTGCTTCGACTGCGGCAAGACGCCCGAGGGAGGCACAAGCTCACGCCCCCCTGGGAGGGGCCATTCATCATCGCCAAAGTTCTGAAGCCCGGAACGTACAAGCTGGCCAACAGTCAAGGCGAGGTCTACGGCAACGCTTGGAACATCCAACAGCTACGTCGTTTCTACCCTTAAGATGTTTCCAAGTTGTTCATATACCCCGCACCCACGCAAAGTTTAGTCAACAAGGAAGGGTCGGCCTCGCCTCGGCAAAGCCCGACCCTCCCTCGGGGGCTAAAAGGGGGGAAACCCCCTCTGCGTCAAAATTTTCCTCGAAAAAAAAATCTCTTCTACCAGAATATCTTTCGTGCTTTTTGACTACTTCGAAAAGTGGGTCCTGGAAATGACGGAGTACACGTAAGCAGCCAAGGCTGACCGAGCCGAGGGACTCCTACGCCTCCGGGATACGGATACCTCACTCATCACCTTCTGCGATAAGTAACTCGCGTTCGGATAAAGTGATTCCGCGGATCGAACAAGTCTTTACGTTCGGAAGCCCTTCTGCCGAAGCGATCCTTCGAGCCTTCTCGACCGAGTCGGTGACAGGGCCTCATGGACGGGTGAAAGTACGCGTAAGCGGCAAGGCCGATTGAGCCGAGGGACTCCCACGCCTCCGGGATACGGATACCTCACTCATCACCTTCCGCGAGAAGCAACTCTCGCTCGCACAAACATCCCTGTTACCGACAAAAAGTCCGGATACTCGAAACAAGAGGAAAAGAGACGCAGCTTTACAACACAGCGAGGGTGTGTGTTCTGGCCTCGACGGCCGCACGAGGCGCACGCTACAAGACAATCTGATCCTGCAGGCTCGGGTCTTGACGTTGGAAGAGGGCAGCAACACCCTCGGCATCGACGGCACCTTCGGCGAGGCCCAACCTAGCCTCGGACGGCGACGTGGTCCGAGGTTCTCCGCTCCGAAGGACGACGTCATCACCACGCCCGGGCAATCGCTGCTAGGGACTTCTCCGGGAATCCGGCCCAAGCAGGCGGCTCAGCCGGTCACCCCTGGGGCCTCGGCCAACCATCTTCCGAGGGCGCCAGCCCGGTCCGAAGCCTCGGCTGATCAACTCCGACGTCGATCCTGCCAACGGACAACCCGGCTAGGCTCCGGCCAACCAGGTTTCATTTTCGAGCCAACTCCGCCTCTGTTCATACTGATATCGCTACCCCTGGCCTCGGCTCGTCGAAGAGCGGCCGAGGGGTCTCTTTAACTAAGCTAGAGGAGCCTCGGACAGCAGGGCCGACCGAGCCGAGGGACTCCTACGCCTCCGGGATACGGATACCTCACTCGTCACCTTGACACGGGGCGACTCATGCTTGGTGAAGCGGTTCAGATAGTCAACAGACGAGTCTTAGTGCTCAAGAATGAGGAAAAAATACGGCTCTGTGCCGACGTTACATACATGTTCAGGCCCCGAAAGCCGAAATGAACAAAAAATCCTGGCATTCGAAGTGCCATTACAAACGGAACTCCGGTTCCCCCTCCGCAGGTACGAACAACCCCACTCGATAGGGGTGAGCCTGCGGAGCAACAGAAGACCGACGAACGGCATGTCATCGCCCGCCCCGACAGCGGCGGCGATGAAGACTTCTGTCCCGGGGGACCGAACAGCAGCAGTGATGACCTCGGGGCGGATGCTGCTGCTGGGAGGCCCCCGCCCATGCCCGAACTCGAGAGGCAAGGACGGGCAGAAGGCCGTAGAGTTGGAGGTCGGTCCGTGGCCAGCCCTGGTTGTCGCGCCGGCGGAAGAACCTCTTCCAGCTGCCGTGGCAGACGCCGGCGCCGCGAGCGGCTCCGAAGCCACTCGCGTCCGAAGGCCAGGCACGCTGCAGATGCCAGCGCCACGGACGACGACCGCTCCTCCCTCCGATCACTGAGTAAAGGAGCGGGCCGCCGCCCACGCGGGGGCCGACCTCAACTCGGCACACTCCCCTCCCCAGCCCTAGTGATGAAAATCCTTGAGGCTGAGGGAGGGGCAGAGGCCGCAGCCCGGCTCGCTTTCCCCCACCATCGAGCCGGAGGTCACCATCTTGGGTGACCGCCGGTGGAGGGGTGCAACCGGGCTGCATGATGAAAATCCTTGAAGCCGAACGATGGCTGAAAGGTACCAACTCCCACGGAGTTGCGTTCCTCCAACGATGAGGCGAAAAGACGGCAGTTTCCCCCATCCGGGGGCTTGGAAGGTGGAAAGACACGGTGCATCAGGGAGGAAGAAGACATGGTCGCCTTACGGAAGGGGTCGCCCTCCTTTTAAAGGCGACTCTCCCTGCTTGCGCCCCCAACCGTCACGGGCTGAGTCTTCCCCAACAACGCTCCAAAGCCCTCCCCTGCGGTGCGGGGGCTGGGTCCCACATGTCATGCAGACCGGCTCCAAGCAGAAGAAGCCAAACCGCCGCGCGTGGTGCACGCAACCGCCCAGCGGTTACAAGTGACCCTCCACTTTTGCCCAGACCAACGGGCGAAAGGGGCGGACAGCCATGCAGGCGGCATGCAATCGCGCCAAGTGGGCGCGCCTCTCCGACTCCCGACACGCCAGCACGGAGGCCCAGGCCCACGTGTCGCGCGACCGGCGCGCCGGATGCTGCATGCAAGCGACTGTACCGCCTGTGCCACCACCGCGCCTCCTCGATCGCGGAACCAATACCGCGACTCGAGGCAACCCAGCACGCGACCCAGCAGCACCAGCCTAACGCGGCGGCCAACGCGGCCAAAGGTGGGCCGGCAGTAATGACGGTGGCAGGCGCGCGGGAGCAGCGGTCACGTCGTCAGCCAAGCTCACGTCCCATCCGGAGGCCGCGAGAGAACCCCCTCTCACGGCGTGAAGACAACGCGCCCGTGATCCGTTCCTCGAACGGCTCGCGCACGCGCAACGGCAGCCCCGCCAACTACTCGCCCCGTCGCATCAACTCCGCGGCTGGACAGGCGGCGCTTCTGGCAGGGGCAGCGAGCGACGCTTCGCCTTCGCCGAAACAACCGCGCCAAAAAAGGTACGCCGCGTCGTTCGGTTTCGTATCCTTTTTCCTTTTTTCCTCTTTCTCTATCTCTTGCGACAGGGACCGGGAAAGGGGGATACCCCGAAAGGGATCCTTCCCCGTGAAGGAATTAGGCTCCGAGCCTCCTTACTGATCAGGGGTTCGAAGGCTGGCCCCCCGGGGGGTTCAACAGCCGCCTCAGATCGCGTGGGCCCTACACCCACTACTGGTCAGAGGTTCGAAGGCCAGCCCCCCGAAGGGTTCCACGGCCGCCTCAGGCTACTCGGGCTCCGCGCCCATTACTGATCAGGGGTTCGAAGGCTGGCCCCCGAAGGGTTCACAGTCGCCTCAGACACCGAGCGAGGGATGACCAGGGGTACGTTCGATACATAACCGAGGCTCGGGCTGCGCTCCCGAGGTACCCTAGGACATTTCTGAGACCAGCGGGAGTGATTTTGTAACGGAATCCCATCGGAGGGAGGCATCGAGCCCTCGGACCCCGTCGCCAGGGGACCGGGTCCGGCAAATCACCCGCAGGTACTTTTGGGCGTGCCTCTGGGCCCCTAGCCAACCCCCAACGAACGGGGCACGGACGTCCACTCAGATTACCCGCTTGCAGCTCACCGGAGACACCATGTTCGGTGCCCATCGAGGGTAACATGGCGCTCTCCCCCCCTCCTCCTTGCGGAAAGGCGACGTAGGGGCGTATGTAAAAAAGCCGAGTCTGTCCCTGATCGCCCTCTCGCCCTGTGCGGAGGCTCGGGGGCTGCTCTCGCAAACCTGGCTCCGGCCAAACCGTTGACAGCGTCAACATACCAGCCCGAGAACTTGGGCCCCGACCGTGCACCCGGGCTACGGCCAGTTCGCATGAGGGAACCACCAGACCAGCCGAAGCATTACGCAAGGCATTAAGACCTCGAAGGAGTGAAACCACTCCTCCGAGGCCTCGGGGGCTACACCCGGTGGGTGCGCTCGCGCGCACCCACCAGAACAAAATGCAACCGAGAAAGGCTGGTCCCCTTGCAAAAAAGTGCGACGAAAGCCTCCAAGCGAGTGCTAACACTCCCTTCGAGGCTCGGGGGCTACTGTCGGGGACCATAATTAGGGGTACCCTCAAGACGCCTAATTCTCAGCTGGTAACCCCCATCAGCATAAAGCTGCAGAGGCCTGATGGGTGCGATTAAGTCAGGGATCGGTCCATACGAGCGACTCGATCACGCCTCGCCCGAGCCTAGCCTCGGGCAAGGGCAGCCGACCCCGAGATGTTTCCGTCTCACCCGAGGCCCCCTTTTAACGGCAGACGCATCTCCGGCTCGCCCGAGGCCTTGCCTTCGCTAAGAAGCAACCCTGACTAAATCGCCGCGCCGACCGACCGAGTCGCAGGGGCATTTAACGCAAAGGTAGCCTGACACCTTTATCCTGACACACGCCCCCCGGCAGAGCCGAAGTGACCGCCGTCACTTCGCCGCTCCACTGACCGGTCTGACAGAAGGACAGCGCCGCCTGCGCCATTCCGACTGCAGTGCCACTTGACAGAGTGAGACTGACAGGCAGTCAGGCCTTGCCAAAGGCGCCATAGGAAGCTCCGCCCGACCCAGGGCTCGGACTCGGGCTAAGGCCCCGGAAGACGGCGAACTCCGCTCCGCCCGACCCAGGGCTCGGACTCGGGCTAAGGCCCCGGAAGACGGCGAACTCCACTCCGCCCGACCCAGGGCTCGGACTCGGGCTAAGGCCCCGGAAGACGGCGAACTCCGCTCCGCCCGACCCAGGGCTCGGACTCGGGCTAGGCCCCGAAAGATGACGAACTCCGCTTCGCCCGACCCTAGGGGTCGGACTCCACCCTGGCCTCTGCCGAACGACCTCCGCCTCGCCCGACCCAGGAGCTCGGGCTCGGGCTCGGCCATGCAGGACAGACTCGACCTCGGCTTCGGAGGAACCTCCACGTCGCCCGACCTAGGACACAAGTCCGCCACGTCAACAGGAAGCGCCATCATCACCGTACCCCGAGCCGACTCGGGCCGCAGGGAACAAGACCGGCGTCCCTTCTGGCTAGCTCCGCCAGATAGGCAATGATGGCGCCCCACTAGACCCATGACGACGGCGGCTCTCAGCTCCCTTACGGAAGCAGGGGGACATCAGCAAGGGCCCAACCGCTCCGACAGCTGTCCCTCCGCCAGGCTCCGTTTCTCCTCCGACAGCCACGACACCACACCAGCTGGGTGCCAAGATCTCTCTGGCTGCCACATTGGCATGTACCTAGGGCGCTAGCTCACCCCCGCTAGACACGTAGCACCTTGCTACACCCCCATTGTACACCTGGATCCTCTCCTTACGCCTATAAAAGGAAGGACCAGGGCCTTCTTAGAAAAGGTTGGCCGCGCGGGGACGAGGACGGGGCAGGCGCTCTCTTGGGGCCGCTCGCTTCCCTCACCCACGTGGACGCTTGTAACCCCCTACTGCAAGCGCACCCGACCTAGGCGCGGGTCGAACACGAAGGCCGCGGGATTCCCACCTCTCTCACGACTCGTCTCCGACCACCTCGCTTCTCCCCCCTTCGCGCTCGCCCACGCGCTCGACCCATCTGAGCTGGGGCACGCGGCACACTCACTCGTCGGCTTAGGGACCCCCCGGTCTCGAAACGCCGACAACATGGAAGGCTATCCTTGCCTTCTGTCGAGTGGCGCACTGGACAGTCCGGTGTGCCACCGGACAACCACTGTAGCTTGTCCGGTGCGTGATCTCCTTCCAAATCGGGCACAGCCGACCGTTAATCCTCCAGGCCAGATGGTGCCACGTGTCAGGCGTTGATCGCATAGACGACCGTTGGCGCTGGCGCCGTTGGCTCACCGGACAGTCCGGTGCACCACCGGATAGTCTAGTGAATTTTAGTCACGTCGCCTTTTTTCCTTTTTCCGAGACCGACGAGTTCGTCGCTGACGACTCACCGGATAGTCCGGTGAATTATATCCATACAACTCTGTTGATTCTCGAGAGCAGCCACTTCACTGGAGCCAGCCTGGGGCACCGGACACAGTCCGGTGCACCACCGGACAGTCCGGTGCGCTAGGCCTGAGCTGGTGTTGGCTGTACACAGCCAACTCTTTTCCAATTCGATTCTCCTCTTCTCGGCACTGTTTCTAGCACTTATTCAAACATGTTAGTACTCAAAAACAATGTACTAAGTCTAGAAACATACCTTGTGCCTTGATTTGCAATTTTCCCACATTTAGCACACAAGGATTCAATTAAGATGTGTTGGGCATCTAATCACCAAAATACTTATAGAAATTGCCCAAGGGCACATTTCCCTTTTAGCTCCCACCCCTGCGCCTCCTCGGCCTGCTTCCTTGGCCTTCTTGCCTGCATAGGCTGCCCCAGCCCACTTGCCAGCGCGCGCGCAGGCCTTACTGCGGCCCAGCGCCACGCCCCCTCCTTGGCCAGCTCGCGCGCGTAGGGGGCGCTCGCCTGTGCCGCATGCCCTGGCCCGCTCAACCGCGCGGCCCGGCGGTACGCACCCCACCCCGGCCTGCTTCTATGGCCCAACCGCGCATGCCCCAGGGCCCATGCGCGATGCCGCTCGCATCCCAGCAGCATGAGCCGCATGGGCACAGGCAGCTGTCCGCGCCTGTCCCTGTGCCTGAGGGCCCACCGGTCAGCCAGTCCACTGCTCGTCTTCCCCAACTGTCCATGCTCTCTAGGCCGAGAAAACTGCATCGCAGCTACCCACGTCGCCCTTAAACTAGTAGAGGCTGACACCCTCCTCCCCCACTACTCTATCTCTCCCAAGACGCGCCCCTTCGTCCAAGAAAAACTGCCTCCGCTGCGCGTCTCGCCGGTCCACACCGTGCGTTCATCATCAGCTGTCACGTCCTAGCTGAGTCTGGAGTCGTCGCCATCGAGGTAGGTCCCCCCTTCTGTCAACCACCTTCCCCAGCGGCCTGGCGCGGCGGCGCGATCCAGAGGTAGGGGGTGAATAGGTGATCCTGTAAAATTAAAAACTAAATAGCCACAAACTTGATTATTAAGGAGTTAGTGTAATCAAGTGGCTATGGAACACGCTCGTGCGAACAAAGCAATCACAAGAAGCAAAACACGAGACACGCGATTTTTATCCCATGGTTTGGCCAATCAACATTTGCCTACTTCCACGTTGTGGCGTCCCAATGGACGAGGGTTGCACTCAACCCCTTTCAAGCGATCCAATGATCAACTTGAATACCACGGCTTTCTTCCTTATAGTCTTTCTCCTGTTTGCGAGGAATCTCCACAGATTGGAGTGTCTCGCCCTTACAAATTTGTCACAAGAGAATCACAGTAGTAAGAGAGGGAGAGCAACACACGCAAGACTCAAATTCGCAGCACACACACGCACACAAGCCAAGACTTGAGCTCAAAACATAGCACAGGGAGTACGCAACTCAAACGGAGCTCAAATCACTAACACAATCGATCAAATGCATGGAGGCAGAGTCTGGGAGTCTTAGAATGTTTCTTGCAAGCTTGGTGTACTCCTCCATGCGCCTAGGCTCCCTTTTATAGCCCTAAGGCAGCTAGGAGCCGTTGGAGATCAACATGGAAGGCTATCCTTGCCTTCTGTCGAGTGGCGCACCGGACAGTCCGGTGTGCCACCGGACAGCCACTGTAGCTTGTCCGGTGCGTGATCTCCTTCCAAATCGGGCATAGCCGACCGTTGCTCCTCCGGGCCAAATGGCGCACCGAACACTATCTGGTGCACACTGGACAGTCCGGTGCACCCAGTCGACCGTTGGAGCAGCCACGTGTCACACGTTGATCGAGCGGACGACCGTTGGCGCTGGCGACGTTGGCTCACCGGACAGTCTGGTGAATTTTAGCCACATCGCCTTTTTTCCTTTTCCCGAGACCGACGAGTTCGTCGCTGACGACTCACCGGACAGTCCGGTGCACCACCGAACAGTCCGGTGAAATATATCTATACAACTCTGTTGATTCCCAAGAGCAGCCACTTCACCGGAGCCAGCCAGCACCACCGGACACTATCCGGTGCGCCACCAGACAGTCCGGTGCGCCAGGCCCGAGCTGGTGTTGGCTGTACACAGCCAACTCTTTTCCAATTCGATTCTCCTCTTCTTGGCACTGTTTCTAGCACTTAGACAAACATGTTAGTACTCAAAAACAATGTACTAAGTCTAGAAACATACCTTGTGCCCTGATTTGCACTTTTCCCACATTTAGCACACAAGGATTCAATTAAGATGTGTTGGGCATCTAATCACCAAAATACTTATAGAAATTGCCCAAGGGCACATTTCCCTTTCAATCTCCCCCTTTTTGGTGATTTATGCCAACACATTAAGAAGCAACAAAAGAAGTGCAACATCAATGCAATTGAAGACCAAATTGTTTTTGCTTATCTTTTGGCATATTTGGATCGCTCTTTGCCACCACTTGGTTTATTTTTGCAAATCAAATTCATTTTCCTATCTCTAAGTCAAACACGCTTGTTTGGGCATATAGAGGGATAACCCAAGAGTGAAATTGATCAAATGCCAAAAAACTCCCCCTTTTTCTCATAATCAAAATTCTCCCCACAAGAGACCAAGTTTTGCAATAAGAGTATTTTGGACAAATAAAAAAATTCTAACTCGATTCTTTTCAAAATTCACAAGTGGTTGGCTGATCCATTTGCTTTGGCCTTAATTTCTCCCCCTTTGGCATTAAGCACCAAAACGGGATCATTTTTTGCCCTTTAACCCCATTGCCTCACTAAGAATGTCAATTAAGAGCAAAAAGGCAATGAGAGCATAAGAATGAACTCGGAATTAATTACACCAATACCGGAGTGCAGTGGAAGTCTTTGCATCGTCCAAGTTCACTTTCCCTTTCAATGTACCTTTGAGACTACATCAAGTGTACTCAATAACCAAGTTAGTCTCAAAGGGTCAAGTTGTAGCACACTCCCCTTAAACACATGCATCATTTGCATACGGACTGGTGAGGTCCGGGGGGACTTGTACAACTTGAGCACCATAAATAAACAACACATGATAAATGCTCAAATTAACATGATCAAGGACATAGAACACATGTATGCTATAGATCAATCCAAGTTACGGGAATCTAAGACATTTAGCTCACTACGCAACCTGCAAAACCTTTTCTCATCTAAACGCTTAGTGAAGATATTGGCTAGCTAGTTCTCGGTGCTAATGTGGTACACTTCGATATCTCCCTTTTGCTGGTGGTCTCTTAGGAAGTGATGTCGGATGTCTATGTTCTTAGTGCGGCTGTGTTCAATAGGATTATCCACCAAGCGGATTGCACTCTCATTGTCACATAGGAGTAGGACTTTGCTCAGATTGTAGCCAAAGTCCCGGAGGGTTTGCCTCATCCAAAGTAGTTGCACGCAACACTGTCCTGTGGCAACATACTCGGCCTCAGCGGTGGATAGGGCAACGGATGTCTGTTTCTTGGAACGCCAGGACACCAGGGACCTTCCTAGAAATTGGCACATCCCTAATGTACTCTTCCTATCAACCTTGCACCCGGCATAATCGGAGTCTGAGTATCCAATCAAGTCAAAGGCCTTTGGATACCAGATACCGAAGCAAGGCGTATAAACTAAATATCTAAGAATTCGCTTAACGGCCACAAGGTGACATTACTTGGGGTCGAATTGATATCTAGCACACATGCATACACTTAGCATAATGTCTGGTCTACTAGCACATAAATAAAGTAATGAACCTATCATGGACCAGTATGTCTTTTGATCAACTGACTTACATCCTTTGTTGAGGTCAACATGCCCGTCAGTTCCCATCGTTGTCTTCGCGGGCTTGGTGCCTTCATCCCAAATCTCTTAAGAAGATCCTGAGTGTACTTCGTTTGGGAAATGAAGGTGCCGACTTTGAGTTGCTTCACTTGCAACCCAAGGAAGTAGGTCAAATCACCCATCATCGACATCTCGAACTTTTGCATCATCACCCTGCTAAACTCCTCACAAGACTTTTGGTTAGTAGAACCACATATTATGTCATCGACATAAATTTGCACACAAAGAGATCACCATCACAAGTCTTGGTAAAAAGAGTGGGATCAGCTTTCCTAACCTTGAAAGCATTAGTAATTAAGAAATCTCTAAGGCATTCATACCATGCTCTTGGGGCTTGCTTAAGTCCATAGAGCACCTTAGAGAGCTTATACACGTGGTCGGGATACCTTTCATCCTCAAAGTCAGGGGGTTGCTCCACGTATACCTCCTCCTTGATTGGCCCGTTGAGGAAAGCGCTCTTTACGTCCATTTGAAACAACCTAAAAGAGTGGTGAGCGGCATAGGCTAATAATATTCGAATAGACTCTAACCTAGCCACAGGAGCAAAAGTCTCCTCGAAATCCAAACCTGCGACTTGGGCATAACCTTTTGCCACAAGTCGAGCCTTGTTTCTTGTCACCACCCTGTGCTCGTCTTGCTTGTTGTGGAACACCCACTTGGTTCCCACAACGTTTTGCTTTAGACGTGGCACCAAGCTCCAGACTTCATTTCTCTTGAAGTTGTTGAGCTCTTCCAGCATGGCCAACACCCAGTTCGGATCCTGCAAGGCCTCTTCTACCCTGAAAGGCTCAATAGAAGATACAAATGAGTAACACTCACAAAAATTAGCTAATCGTGAGCGAGTAGTTACTCCCTTGCTGATGTCACCCAGAATCTGATTGACGGGGTGATGTCTTTGGATCGTTGCTCGGACTTGAGTTGGAGGGACCCGTGGTGCTTCTTCCTCCATCACTTGATCTTCTTGTGCTCCCCCTTGATCATGCCCTTCTTCTTGAGGTATCTGTTCATTGTCTTGAGTTGGGGGATGCACCATCATAGACGAAGATGGTTGATCTTCTTCATGTGGTTCCTATGGTCGCACATCGCCTATCGCCATCGTTCGCATTGCGGCCGTCGGAACTTCTTCTTCATCTATGTCATCAAGATCAACTTGCTCTCTTGGAGAGCCATTAGTCTCATCAAATACAACGTCGCTAGAGACTTCAACCAATCCTAATGATTTGTTGAAGACTCTATACGCCTTTGTATTTGAGTCATACCCTAGTAAAAACCCTTCTACTGCCTTGGGAGCAAATTTAGAATGTCTACATTTCTTCACTAGAATGTAGCATTTGCTCCCAAATACACGAAAGTAAGAGACATTGGGTTTGTTACTGGTAAGGAGTTCATAGGAGGTCTTCTTGAGAAGGCGATGCAGATAGAGCCGGTTTATGGCGTGGCAGGCTGTGTTCATAGCTTCCGACCAAAATCGCTCAGGCGTCTTGAACTCTCCAAGCATCGTTCTCGCCATGTCGATTAGCGTCCTGTTCTTCCTCTCTACTACACCATTTTGCTGTGGTGTATAGGGAGCAAAGAACTTGTGCTTGATGTCTTCCTCCTCAAGATACTCCTCAACTTGCAGATTCTTGAACTCAGACCCATTGTCGCTCCTTATCTTCTTCACCTTTAGCTCAAATTCATTTTGAGCTCTCCTTAAGAAGTGTTTTAGGGTCCCTTGGGTTTCTGATTTGTCCTGCAAAAAGAACATCCAAGTGAAGCGGGAAAAGTCATCAACAATTACAAGATCGTACTTACTTCCCCCAATGCTGAGGTAGGCAACGGGTCCGAAGAGGTCCATGTGAAGAAGCTCCAGTGGTCTTGATGTTGTCATCACGTTCTTGTTGTGATGAGTGCTTCCCACCTGTTTCCCTACCCCACATGCTGCACAAGGTCTGTCTTTCTCAAAACAGACATCGGTTAGTCCTAACACATGTTCTCCCTTTAGAAGTTTATGAAGGTTCTTCATCCCAACATGTGCTAGACGGCGATGCCAAAGCCAGCCCACACTAGTCTTAGCCATTAAGCATGCATCTAGATCGGCATTCTCTTTCGAAAAATCAACTAAATAGATCTTGCCGTCTGGTACACCCTTAAAAGCTAATGAACCATCACTCCTTCTAAAGACAGATACATCAACATTTGTAAACAAACAATTGTAACCCATGTGGCACAATTGACTTACAGACAAAAGGTTGTATCCTAGTGACTCTACTAAAAATACATTTGAAATGGAGTGCTCGCTTGTGATGGCTATCTTTCCCAAACCTTTGACCTTGCCTTGATTCCCATCTCCAAATATGATTGTATCCTAGGAATCCTTGTTCTTGACGTAGGAGGTAAACATCTTCTTCTCCCCCGTCATGTGGTTTGTGCATCCGCTGTCGATAATCCAGCTTGAGCCCCCGGATGCATAAACCTGCAAGGCAATTTAAGCTTAGGTTTTAGGTACCCAACTCTTGTTGGGTCCTACAAGGTTAGTCACAATAACTTTTGGAACCCAAATACAAGTCTTGTCTCCCTTGCATTTGGATCCCAACTTCCTAGCAACTACTTTAGCATTCTTACATGAAAGTACAAACGAAGTATAACAAGCATGATAAATAGTAGACGGTCCATTGCACATTTTCTTAGGAGCATGAGACACAACATGATTTCTACTAGGCCTACTTCTACCATGAACAAAAGTTGAACTAGAGGCGAACATAGCATGTGAATCATAAGCAGCATGATCATAACTCTTATGAGAACGACTAGCAATTTTCCTATCATAAATAAAGGCATGGTTCCTTTGAGGACTACTAGCCATAGGGGCCTTCCCTTTCTCCTTGTTGAGAGCGGGAGTCCTTTGACTTGTTAAGTTCTTGGTTTCCTTTCGAAAACCAAGCACATCCTTAATTAAGGGGTGTCTACCAACAGTGTAGGCATCCCTAGCAAATTTTAGTTTATCAAATTCAACTTTGCAAGTCTTAAGTTGAGCATTAAGACTTGCCACCTCATTGTTCAATTTAGTAATAGAAGCAAGATGTTCATCACAGGCATCAACATCAAAATCCTTGCATCTATTACAAATAACAACATGCTCTACACATGAACTAGTTTGTTTACTTCCTCTAGCTTAGCATTTAATTCATCATTTAAACTCCTTAAACTAGAGACAAATTCATGGCAAGCAGACAACTCAGAGGATAGCATTTCATTCCTTTTAACTTCTAAAGCAAGAGATTTTTGAACATTAACAAACTTGTCATGTTCCTCATACAAAATATCCTCTTGTTTCTCTAGCAATCTATCCTTTTCATTTAGAGCATCAATTAATTCATTAGTTTTGTTTACCTTAGCTTTATCTAAACCCTTAAACAAATCAGAGTAATCTACTTCATCATCAGAGGATTCTTCATCACTAGAAGAAGAGTACTTAGGAGTATCTCAAATACGTACCTTCTTCTCCTTAGCCATAAGACATGTATGACGTTCGTTGGGGAAGAGTGAAGACTTGTCGAAGGCTGAGGCAGCAAGTCCTTCGTCGTTGGAGTCTGATGAAGAGCAGTCAGAGTCCCATTCCTTTCCTAGATGCGCCTCGCCCTTCGCCTTCCTGTAATTCTTCTTTTTATCCTTCTTCCCATGTCTTTCTTGTGCCTGATCATTTTCATTATCGAGACATTGAGCAATAAAATGACCAGTCTTACCACATTTGAAGTATGAACGCTTTCCCCTTGTTTTATTCTTGTTGGGGTACTTGAGAGCACCTAGATGGGGGGTGAATAGGTGATTCTGTAAAATTCAACTCTAAATAGCCACAAAACTTGGTTATAGAAATGTTAGTGCGACTAAGTAGTTGAGAAGCGAGTTCTTGTGGGCAAAACAATCACAAAGAGATCAACACAAGAGACACGCGATTTTATCCCATGGTTCGGCCAAGTAACACTTGCCTACTTCCACGTTGTGGCGTCCCAATGGACGAGGGTTGCACTCAACCCCTTTCAAGTGATCTAATGATCAACTTGAATACCATGGCTTTTCTTTCTTATCTCTTTTTCTCGTTTGCGAGGAATCTCCACAAGTTGGAGTCTCTCGCCCTTACAACAAAGATCACAATGAAAGCACAAGAGTAAGGTTGGGGAGCAACACACACAAATCCGCAGCACACACATGCACACAAGCCAAGACTTGAGCTCAAAATGAAGCACAACGAGTTCACAACTAGAACGGAGCTCAAATCACTAACACAATCGATCAAGTGCGCGTAGATGGGGTGTGGGAGACTTAGAATGCTTAGTGAATGCTTGGGTAACTCCTTCATGCGCCTTGGGGTCCCTTTTATAGCCCCAAGGCAGCTAGGAGCCGTTGGAGACCAACAAGGAAGGCTAAGATTGCCTTCTGTCGGGTGGCGCACCGGACTTTCCGGTGCGCCATCGAACAGTCACTTTAGACAGTCCAGTGCGGATCGCCTTCCTATTTTGGCGCAGTCGACCGTTGCAGATTGGTGGAAGTTGGCGCACCCGACACTGTCCGGTGCCCCCTGCCGACCGTTGGTGCGGGCCACGCGTCACCCGCGGATTGCGCGACCGACCGTTGCGCTGTCGACCGTTGGCTCACCGGACAGTCCGGTGAATTATAGCCATACGCCGCCAAACTTTTCCCGAGAGTGGCATGTTCACCGGAGTTCAGCCTGGCACACCAGACACTGTCCAGTGCACCACCGGACACTATCTGGTGCACCACCGGACAGTCTAGTGCACCCAGACTGAGCAGGCAGCCAACTCTTTTCCAATTCCTTTTCTCCTGTTTCTAGCACTTAGACAGAATGTGTTAGTATTCAAAACAATGTACTAAGTCTAGAAACATACCTTGTTACATGATTTGCACTTCTTCAATCTTTGGCACATTCATAACTTAGAGAATATGTGTTGGGCACTTAATCACCAAAACATTATAGAAATGGCCCAAGGGCACATTTCCCTTTCAATCTCCCCCTTTTTGGTGATCTATGCCAACAATTCACAAAGCAACCAAAATAAGTGCAATATCAATGCAAAAGAGAACCAAATTGTTTTTGACTCAAATTTGTCATATTTGGATCATTCTTTGCCACCACTTGGTTTGTTTTTGCAAATCAAATTCATTTTCCTTATCTCTAATTCAAACTCACTTGTTTGGGCATAAAGAGAGAAAATCCAAGAGTGAAATTGATCAAGTGCCAAAAACTCCTCCTTTTTCCCATAATCATAAATTCTCCCCACAAGAGACCAATTTTTACAGTAAGATACAATAAGAGTATTTTGGACAAATCAAAAGTTCTAACTCTATTGTTTTCAAAATTCTCAAGTGGTAGCTGATCCATTTGCTTTGGCCATAATTTCTCCCCCTTTGGCATTAAGCACCAAAACAGGATCATTCTTGGCCCTTTAACCCTATTGCCTCACCAAAAATTGTCAATTAAGAGCAAAAAGCAATAAGAGCATAAGAATGAACTTGGAGCTGAGTACACTAATACCGGAGTGTAGTGGAAGTCTTTGCATGGTCCAAGTTCACTTTTCCCTTTCAATGCACCTTTGAGACTACATCAAGTAACTCAAACACAAGGATTAGTCTCAAAGGGTCAAGTTGTAGCACTTCTCCCCCTAAGTATGTGCATCATTCACACATCGACTTGTGAGGTCCGGGGATCCCTTGCACAACCTGAGCACCATAACTAAGCAACAAATTGCATAAATGTATAAGTAACATGATCAAAGGCATAAAACACATGTATGCTATAGATCAATCCAAGTTGCGCGAATCTAAGACATTTAGCTCACTACGCAGCCTACAAAAGGTTTTCTCATCTAATGGCTTGGTAAAGATATCGGCTAGCTGGTTTTTGGTGCTAATATGGAACACCTCGATATCTCCCTTTTGCTGGTGGTCTCTCAGAAAGTGATGCCGGATGTCTATGTGCTTAGTGCGGCTGTGTTCAACAGGATTATCCGCCATGCGGATTGCACTCTCATTGTCACATAGGAGTGGGACTTTGCTCAGATTGTAGCCAAAGTCCCAGAGGGTTTGCCTCATCCAAAGTAGTTGCGCACAACACTGTCCTGCGGCAACATACTCGACCTCAGCGGTGGATAGGGCAACAAAGGTTTGTTTCTTTGAACTTCAAGACACCAGGGACCTTCCTAGGAATTGGCACGTCCCTGATGTACTCTTCCTATCAACCTTACATCCTGCATAATCGGAGTCTGAATATCCTATTAAGTCAAATGTAGACCCCTTTGGATACCAGATCCCGAAGCAAGGCGTAGCAACTAAATATCTAAGAATCTGCTTAACGGCCACAAGGTGACATTCCATTGGGTCGGATTGAAATCTAGCACACATGCATACGCTAAGGATAATATTCGGTCTACTAGCACATAAATAAAGTAATGACCCTATCATAGACCGGTATGCCTTTTGATCAACGGACTTACCTCCTTTGTTGAGGTCGACATGTCTGTCGGTTCCCATTGGTGTCTTGGCGGGCTTGGCGTCCTTCATCCCATACTGCTTGAGAAGGTCTTGTGTGTACTTCGTTTGTGAGATGAAGGTGTCGTCCTTGAGTTGCTTCACTTGGAACCCAAGGAAGTAGTTCAACTCGCCCATCATCGACATTTCAAACTTTTGAGTCATCACCCTACTAAACTCCTCACAAGACTTTTGATTAGTAGAACCAAATATTATGTCATCGACATAAATTTGGCACACAAAAAGGTTACCATCACAAGTCTTAGTAAAAAGAGTGGGATCGGCTTTCCCAACCTTGAAAGCATTAGCAATTAAGAAATCTCTAAGGCAATCATACCATGCTCTTGGGGCTTGCTAAAGTCCATAGAGCGCCTTAGAGAGCTTAAAAATGTGGTCGGGATACCTATCATCCTCAAAGCTAGGGGGTTGCTCCACGTACACCTCCTCCTTGAGTGGCCCGTTGAGGAAAGCACTCTTCACATCCATTTGAAACAACCTGAAAGAGTGGTGAGCGACATAGGCTAATAATATTCGAATAGACACTAGCCTAGCCACAGGAGCAAAAGTCTCCTCGAAATCCAAACCTGCGACTTGGGCATAACCTTTTGCCACAAGTCGAGCCTTGTTTCTTGTCACCACCCCGTGCTCATCTTGCTTGTTGCGGAACACCCACTTGGTTCCCACAACATTTTGCTTTGAATGTGGCACCAGGCTCCAAACTTCGTTCCTCTTGAAGTTGTTGAGCTCTTCCTGCATGGCCAACACCCAGTCCGGATCTTGCAAGGCCTCTTCTACCCTGAAAGGCTCAATAGAAGGGACAAACGAGTAATGCTCACAAAAGTTAGCTAATCTTGAGCGAGTAGTTACTCCCTTGCTTATATCACCCAGAATCTGGTCGACGGGGTGATTCCTTTGAATCGTCGCTCGGACTTGAGTCGGAGGGGCTAGTGGTGCTTCTTCCTCCATAACTTGTTCTTCTTGTGCTCCCTCTTGATCACGCGCCTCTTCTTAAGGGACCTGTTCATCATATTGAGTTAAGGGATGCACCATTGTTGAGGAAGAAGGTTGATTTTGCTCTTGTTGTTCCTGTGGTCGCACATCACCTATCGCCATCGTGCGTATTACGGCCGTTGGAACATCATCTTCATCTACATTATCAAGATCAACTTGCTCTCTTGGAGAGCCATTAGTCTCATCAAATACAACGTCGCTAGAGACTTCAACCAACCCCGATGATTTTTTGAAGACTCTATACGCCCTTGTATTTGAGTCATACCCTAGTAAAAACCCTTCTATAGCTTTGGGAGCAAATTTGGAATGTCTACCTTTCTTCACCAAAATGTAGCAGTGCTCCCAAATACACGAAAGTAAGACACATTGGGTTTGTTACTGGTAAGGAGTTCGTAGGAGGTCTTCTTGAGGAGACGATGTAGGTAGAGCCGGTTTATGGCGTGGCAAGCTGTGTTCACAGCTTCCGACCAAAACCGCTCGGGCGTCTTGAATTCTCCAAGCATCGTCCTCGCCATGTCGATAAGCGTCTTGTTCTTCCTCTCTACCACACCATTTTGCTGTGGTGTGTAGGGGGCAGAGAACTCGTGTTTGACACCTTCCTCCTCAAGATACTCCTCAACTTGTAAGTTCTTGAACTCGAACCTGTTGTCGCTTCTTATCTTTTTCACCTTGAGCTCGAATTCGTTTTGAGCCCTCCTTAGAAAGCGCTTTAGGGTCCCTTGGGTTTCTGATTTATCCTGCAAAAAGAATACCCAAGTGAAGCGGGAAAAATCATCAACAATAACAAGACCATACTTACTTCCCCCGATGCTAAGGTAGGTGACGGGTCCGAAGAGGTCCATATGTAGTAGCTCCAGTGGTCTTGATGTTGTCATCACGTTCTTGTTGTGATGAGTGCTCCCCACTTGTTTTCCTGCCTAACAAGCTGCACAAGGTCTACCTTTTTCAAAACATACATTTGTTAGTCCTAACACATGTTCTCCCTTTAGAAGTTTGTGAAGGTTCTTCATCCCAACATGTGCTAGACGACGATGCCAGAGCCAGCCCATGCTAGTCTTAGCTATTAAGCATGCATCTAGATCGGCTATTGGAACTTGCGCTCCTGAGCAAGTTGATCCAATGGGGGAGTGAAAAGGATGCAAACAAGGTTTAACTCGAGATGGCAATTGCTCTGTTCATTCTGCCTCTTAAGGGCACTGTACGGGGGTATTTATAGGTGCCCAAGCGCCTAATGTCCCGGAGTAAGGACGCTTATGCCCTCAGACACCTGGATTATCCCCAAAATATTCTCATAAAGGAGGGTTACAAACTGTCATTACAGAAAAGCTATTACAAATCAGGTCCGTAACACGCCTGTCCGTGCGGGGCCTGTTACGATGGGTTGAATCCCACGTGGGCCTCCAAGTAGGACCGAGGCCGCGAGATGAAAAGACTTCGTCGTAGGCCTTCGTCTTGCGGTGAAGATGACGAAGGGTGGGCCGCGTTGGTCATCTTGCCTCCATTGGTGCAGTGAGTTGACGAAGGCCTGGAGCGAAGGGTAGCGTCTTCGCCTTCGCCCCAACATCGGCCTCCTTTTTCGAAAAATCAACTAAGTAGAGTTTGCCGTCTAATACACCCTTAAATGCTAATGAACCATCACTCCTTCTAAAGATAGAAACATCAACATTTGTAAACAAACAATTGTAGCCCATGTGGCACAATTGACTTACAGACAGGAGATTATAGCCTAATGACTCTACTAAAAATACATTTGAGATAAAGTGCTCGCTTGTGATGGCTATTTTTCCCAAACCTTTGACTTTGCCTTGGTTCCCATCTCCAAAAATAATCGTATCCTGGGAATCCTTGTTCTTGACGTAGGAGGTGAACATCTTCTTCTCCCCCGTCATGTGGTTTGTGCATCCGTTGTCGATAATCCAGCTTGAGCCCTGGATGCATAAACCTGCAGGGCAATTTACACTTGGGTTTTAGGTACCCAACACTTGTTGAGTCCTACGAGGTTAGTCACAATAGCCTTTGGGACCCAAATACAAGCCTTGTTTTCCTTGCATTTGGCCCCTAACTTCCTAGCAACCACTTTTTTATTATTACATGAAAGTACAAAAGTGGTGTTGCAAGCATGGAATATAGTAGCAGATTCATTACACATTTTTCTAGGCACATGATGCAAAACATGATTTTTCCTAGGCCTATTTCTATCTTGCACAAAAGTAGAGCTAGAGGCAAACATAGCATGTGAATCATTATAATCAACATAACTCCTATTATAATACGCATTCCTAGAAAATTTTCTATCATAAATGAAAGCATGATTCCTTTGGATGCTACTAGCTATAGGGGCCTTTCCTTTCTCCTTGTTGGAAATGGGAGCCCTTTGACTTGTTAAGTTCTTGGCTTTCTTTCGAAAGCCAAGTCCATCCTTAATTGAGGGGTGTCTACCAACGGTGTAGGCATCCCTAGCAAATTTTAACTTATCAAAATCAATTTTGCAAGTCTTAAGTTGAGCATTAAGACTTGCCACTTCATCATTCAATTTTGTAATAGCAATAAGATGTTCATTACAAGCATTAACATCAAAGTCCTTACATCTATTACAAACTACAACATGTTCTACACATGAACTAGATTTATTAGCTACCTCTAGCTTAGCATTTAAATCACCATTCAAAATCTTTAAACTAGAGATTGATTCATGGCACACAGACAATTCAGAGGATAGCATTTCATTCCTTTTAATCTCTAACGCAAGGGATTTTTGCACACTAACAAATTTATCATGCTCTTCATACAAAATATCCTCTTGCTTCTCTAGCAATTTATCTTTTTTATTTAAAGCATCAATTAACTCATTGATTTTATCTACTTTAGTTCTATCTAATCCTTTAAATAGACTAGAGTAATCTACTTCATCATCAGAAGAATCATCATCGCTAGAAGTAGTGTATTTAGGGGTTTCTCGAACGCTTACCTTTTTCTCCTTTGCCATGAGGCAAGTATGGCATTCGTTGGGGAAGAGCGAGGACTTGTAGAAGGCTGAGGCAGCAAGTCCTTCGTCGTTGGAGTCGGAGGAAGAGCAGTCCAAATCCCATTCTTTGCCAAGATGTGCCTCGCCCTTCGCCTTCTTGTAGGCCTTCTTCTTCTCCCTCTTCCCATGCTTTTCTTGTTCCTGGTCATTGTCATTATCGGGGCATTGTGCTATAAAATGACTAGCCTTACCGCATTTAAAACAGGAGCGCTTTCCCTTTGCTTTGTTCTTGTTAGGGTGTTCCTTGCGTCCTTTTAGTGCGGTCTTGAAACGCTTAATGATTAGGGCCATCTCATCTTCGTTTAGCCCGGCAGCCTCAACTTGTGCCACCTTGCTAGGTAGCGCCTCCCTGCTGCTTGTTGCCTTGAGCGCAACGGGCTACAGCTCGTAGATGGGTATTGGGTCGTTTAATGCATCATCAACATACCTTGCCTCCTTGACCATCATGCGCCCGCTCACAAATTTTCTGAGTATCTCCTCGGGCGTCATCTTTGTGTACCTAGGATTTTCACGGATGAGGTTCACAAGATGAGGGTCTATAACAGTAAAAGACCTGAGCATAAGTCGAACGACATCGTGGTCCATCCATCTTGTGCTTCCATAGCTCCTAATCTTGTTGACCAGGGTCTTGAGCCTGTTGTACGTTTGTGTTGGCTCCTCCCCCTGATCATCGCGAACCTTCCCAGCTCGCCTTCCACCAACTCCATTTTGGTGATCATGGTGGCGTTGTTTCCCTCATGTGATATTTTGAGGGTGTCCCAGATTTGCTTGGCGTTGTCTAAGCAGCTCATCTTGTTGTACTCATCCCTGCACAAAGATGCTAGCAAAACAGTGGTAGCTTGTGCATTCTTATGGATTTGCTCGTTAATAAACACAGGGTTATCCGTACTATCAAATTGCATTCCATTTTCAACTATCTCCCAAATACTAGGATGGAGAGAAAATAGGTGACTACGCATTTTGTGACTCCAAAAAGAGTAGTCCTCTCCATCAAAGTGTGGAGGTTTACCAAGAGGAATTGAAAGCAAATGAGCATTGGAATTGAAAGGAATACGAGAATAATCAAATGAAAAGTTTTGATTGACCGGTTTCTTTTTAGACGAGTCGTCGTCGTCATCTCTTGGTGAAGAAGAAGATTCATCGCTGTCGTAGTAGACGATCTCCTTGATGCGCCTCTTCTTCTTCCCGTCCTTCTTCTTGTGACTCGAGCCAGAGTCAGTGGGCTTGTCGTCCCTTGGCTCGTTGAAGATGGACTCCTTCTCCTTATCGTTGACCACCATCCCCTTTCCCTTAGGATCCATCTCTTCAGGCGATTAGTCCCTTACATGAAGAGAACGGCTCTGATACTAATTGAGAGCACCTAGAGGGGGGGTGAATAGGTGATCCTATAAAATTCAACTCTAAATAGCCACAAAACTTGGTTATAGAAATGTTAGTGCGACTAAGTAGTTGAGAAGCGAGTTCTTGTGGGCAAAACAATCACAAAGAGATCAACACAAGAGACACGCGATTGTATCTTGTGGTTCGGCCAAGTAACACTTGCCTACTTCCACATTGTGGCATCCCAATGGACGAGGGTTGCACTCAACCCCTTTCAAGTGATCCAATGATCAACTTGAATACCACGGCTTTTCTTTCTTATCTCTTTTTCCCGTTTGCGAGGAATCTCCACAAGTTGGAGTCTCTCGCCCTTACAACAAAGATCACAATGAAAGCACAAGAGTAAGGTTGGGGAGCAACACACACAAATCTGCAGCACACACATGCACACAAGCCAAGACTTGAGCTCAAAATGAAGCATAACGAGTTCACAACTAGAACGGAGCTCAAATCACTAACACAATCGATCAAGTGCGTAGAGACGGAGTGTGGGAGACTTAGAATGCTTAGTGAATGCTTGGGTAACTCCTCCATGCGCCTTGGGGTCCCTTTTATAGCCCCAAGGCAGCTAGCAGCCGTTGGAGACCAACAAGGAAGGCTAAGATTGCCTTCTGTCGGGTGGTGCACCGGACTGTCCAGTGCGCCACCAGACAGTCACTGTAGACAGTCCGGCGCGGATCTCCTTCCTATTTTGGAGCAGTCGACCGTTGCAGATTGGTGGCAGTTGGCGCACCGGACACTGTCCGATGCACACCGAACAGTCCGGTGCCCCCCGCTGACCGTTGGCGCGGGCCACGCGTCACCCACGGATTGCACGGCCAACCATTGCGCTGTCGACTGTTGGCTCACCGGACAGTCCGGTGCGCCACCGGACAGTCCGGTGAATTATAGTCGTACGCCGCCAAACATTTCCCAAGAGTGGCCTGTTCATCGGAGTTCAGCCTGGCGCACCGGACACCACCGGACAGTGTCCGGTGCACCCAGACTGAGCAGGAGTTGACTGTACACAGCCAACTCTTTTCCAATTCCTTTTCTCCTGTTTCTAGCAATTAGACAGAATGTGTTAGTATTCAAAACAATGTACTAAGTCTAGAAACGTACCTTGTTACATGATTTGCACTTCTTCAATCTTTGGCACATTCAGAACTTAGAGAATGTGTGTTGGACACTTAATCACCAAAACATTATAGAAATGGCCCAAGGGCACATTTCCCTTTCAGTACTCTTTGCGTCCTTTGAGTGCGGTCTTGAAGCGCTTGATAATGAGGGCCATTTCTTCCTCATTGAGCCCAACAGCCTCCACTTGTGCTACCTTGCTTGGTAGCTCCTCCTTCCTGCTTATTGCTTTGAGAGCAACGGGCTATGACTCGTAGATGGGCAGTGGTCCGTTTAGCGCGTCGTCCACGTAACGCGCCTCCTTCACCATCATGTGCCCGCTTAAGAACTTTCCGAGGATCTCCTCGGGCATCATTTTGGTGTACCTGGGGTTTTCACGAATAAGATTCACAAGATGGGGGTCAATTACAGTAAATGACCTTAGCATGAGTCGGACGACATCATGATCCGTCCATCTTGTGCTTCCATAGCTTCGAATCTTGTTGACCAGGGTCTTGATCCTGTTGTAGGTCTGAGTTGGCTCCTCTCCCTTGATCATTGCGAACCTCCCCAACTCGCCTTCCACTAGTTCCATCTTTGTGATCATAGTGGCTTCATTTCCCTCATGAGATATCTTGAGGATGTCCCAGATTTGCTTAGCGTTGTCCAAGCCACTCACCTTATTATATTCACCCTACAAAGTGAAGCTAGCAAGACAGTAGTAGCTTGGGCATTTTTATGAATTTGCTCATTTATGAAAACGAGATTGTTAGTACTATCAAAATGCATTCCATTTTCAACAATCTCCCAGATACTAGGATGGAGAGAAAATAAATGACTACGCATTTTATGACTCCAGAAAGAATAGTCTTCTCCATCAAAGTGTGGGGGTTTCCCAAGTGGAATTGATAGCAAATGAGCATTCGAATTGTACGGAATACGGGAATAATCAAATGAATAGTTTTGATTAACCGTTTTCTTCTTTGACGAAGAGTCATCGTCGTCGTCCCTTGGTGAAGAAAAGATGCATCACTGTCGTAGTAGATGATCTTCTTGATGTGTCTCTTCTTGTCTCTCTTCTTGTGACTCGAGCCTGAGTCGGTAGGCTTGTCGTCTCTTGGCTCGTTGAAGAGAGACTCCTTCTCCTTGTCGTTAATCACCGTCCCCTTACCCTTAGGATCCATCTCTTCGAGCGGTTAGTCCCTTAAGTGAAGAGTACAGCTCTAATACCAATTGAGAGCACCTAGAGGGGGGGTGAATAGGTGATCCTGTAAAATTAAACACTAAATAGCCACAAACTTGATTATTAAGGAGTTAGTGTAATCAAGTGGCTATGGAACACGCTCGTGCGAACAAAGCAATCACAAGAAGCAACACACGAGACACGCGATTTTTATCCCGTGGTTCGGCCAAGCAATACTTGCCTACTTCCACGTTGTGGCGTCCCAATGGACGAGGGTTGCACTCAACCCCTTTCAAGCGATCCAATGATCAACTTGAATACCACGACTTTCTTCCTTATAGTGTTTCTCCCGTTTGCGAGGAATCTCCATAGATTGGAGTCTCTCGCCCTTACAAATTTGTCACAAGAGAATCACAGTAGTAAGAGAGGGAGAGCAACACACGCAAGACTCAAATCCGCAGCACACACACGCACACAAGCCAAGACTTGAGCTCAAAACATAGCACAGGGAGTACGCAACTCAAACGGAGCTCAAATCACTAACACAATCGATCAAATGCGTGGAGGCAGAGTCTAGAAGTTTTAGAATGTTTCTTGCAAGCTTGGTGTACTCCTCCATGCGTCTAGGGGTCCCTTTTATAGCCCCAAGGTAGCTAGGAGCCGTTGGAGATCAACATGGAAGGCTATCCTTGCCTTCTGTCGAGTGGCGCACTGGACAGTCCGGTGTGCCACCGGACAACCACTGTAGCTTGTCCGGTGCGTGATCTCCTTCCAAATCGGGCACAGCCGACCGTTGCTCCTCCAGGCCAGATGGTGCCACGTGTCAGGCGTTGATCGCATAGACGACCGTTGGCGCTGGCGCCGTTGGCTCACCGGACAGTCCGGTGCACCACCGGATAGTCCAGTGAATTTTAGTCACGTCGCCTTTTTTCCTTTTTCCGAGACCGACGAGTTCGTCGCTGACGACTCACCGGATAGTCCGGTGAATTATATCCATACAACTCTGTTGATTCTCGAGAGCAGCCACTTCACCGGAGCCAGCCTGGGGCACCGGACAGTCCGATGCGCTAGGCCTAAGCTGATGTTGGCTGTACACAGCCAACTCTTTTCCAATTCGATTCTCCTCTTCTCGGCACTGTTTCTAGCACTTAGTCAAACATGTTAGTACTCAAAAACAATGTACTTAGTCTAGAAACATACCTTGTGCCTTGATTTGCAATTTTCCCACATTTAGCACACAAGGATTCAATTAAGATGTGTTGGGCATCTAATCACCAAAATACTTATAGAAATTGCCCAAGGGCACATTTCCCTTTCAGCTCCCACCCCTGCGCCTCCTCGGCCTGCTTCCTTGGCCTTCTTGCCTGCATAGGCTGCCCCAGCCCACTTGCCAGCGCGCGCGCAGGCCTTACTGCGGCCCAGCGCCACGCCCCCTCCTTGGCCAGCTCGCGCGCGTAGGGGGCGCTCGCCTGCGCCGCATGCCCTGACCCGCTCAACCGCGCGGCCCAGCGGTACGCACCCCACCCCGGCCTGCTTCTATGGCCCAACCGCGCATGCCCCAGGGCCCATGCGCGATGCCGCTCGCATCCCAGCAGCATGAGCCGCATGGGCACAGGCAGCTGTCCGCGCCTGTCCCTGTGCCTGAGGGCCCACCGGTCAGCCAGTCCACTGCTCGTCTTCCCCAACTGTCCATGCTCTCTAGGCCGAGAAAACTGCATCGCAGCTACCCACGTCGCCCTTAAACTAGTAGAGGCCGACACCCTCCTCCCCCACTACTCTATCTCTCCCAAGACGCGCCCCTTCGTCCAAGAAAAACTGCCTCCGCTGCGCGTCTCGCCGGTCCACACCGTGCGTTCATCATCAGCTGTCACGTCCTAGCTGAGTCTGGAGTCGTCGCCATCGAGGTAGGTCCCCCCTTCTGTCAACCACCTTCCCCAGCGGCCTGGCGCGGCGGCGCGATCCAGAGGTAGGGGGTGAATAGGTGATCCTGTAAAATTAAACACTAAATAGCCACAAACTTGATTATTAAGGAGTTAGTGTAATCAAGTGGCTATGGAACACGCTCGTGCGAACAAAGCAATCACAAGAAGCAACACACGAGACACGCGATTTTTATCCCATGGTTCGGCCAATCAACATTTGCCTACTTCCATGTTGTGGCGTCCCAATGGACGAGGGTTGCACTCAACCCCTTTCAAGCGATCCAATGATCAACTTGAATACCACGGCTTTCTTCCTTATAGTCTTTCTCCTGTTTGTGAGGAATCTCCACAGATTGGAGTGTCTCGCCCTTACAAATTTGTCACAAGAGAATCACAGTAGTAAGAGAGGGAGAGCAACACACGCAAGACTCAAATTCGCAGCACACACGCACACAAGCCAAGACTTGAGCTCAAAACATAGCACAGGGAGTACGCAACTCAAACGGAGCTCAAATCACTAACACAATCGATCAAATGCATGGAGGCAGAGTCTGGGAGTCTTAGAATATTTCTTGCAAGCTTGGTGTACTCCTCCATGCGCCTAGGCTCCCTTTTATAGCCCTAAGGCAGCTAGGAGCCGTTGGAGATCAACATGGAAGGCTATCCTTGCCTTCTGTCGAGTGGCGCACCGAACAGTCCGGTGTGCCACCGGACAGCCACTGTAGCTTGTCCGGTGCGTGATCTCCTTCCAAATCGTGCATAGCCGACCGTTGCTCCTCCGGGCCAAATGGCGCACCGAACACTATCCGGTGCACACTGGACAGTCCGGTGCACCCAGTCGACCGTTGGAGCAGCCACGTGTCACACGTTGATCGAGCGGACGTCCGTTGGCGCTGGCGATGTTGGCTCACCGGACAGTCTGGTGAATTTTAGCCACATCGCCTTTTTTCCTTTTCCCGAGACCGACGAGTTCGTCGCTGACGACTCACCGGACAGTCCGGTGCACCACCGAACAGTCCGGTGAAATATATCTATACAACTCTGTTGATTCCAAAGAGCAGCCACTTCACCGGAGCCAGCCAGCACCACCGGACACTATCCGGTGCGCCACCAGACAGTCCGGTGCGCCAGGCCCGAGCTGGTGTTGGCTGTACACAGCCAACTCTTTTCCAATTCGATTCTCCTCTTCTTGGCACTGTTTCTAGCACTTAGACAAACATGTTAGTACTCAAAAACAATGTACTAAGTCAAAAACATGTTATATATATATATGTTTGTTTGTGATTGTTTGTATTTGCTGTGCGTCGCGAATAGATTGCGATCCGTTTCCGAGCTTTGAGCGACGAAGATCAAGCGTTGGCGGCCAAGTGATCTAGCTCTTTGAGCTTCGAGGGATCGAAGATCAAGCGTTGGCGACCAAGTGATCTAGCTCTTTGAGTTCTACAAAGTTGAAGACCCTAAGCATCTGTTTGGTGAAGGCAAGGGTCCTCTAGCTCATTATGTCCTATTTACTTTATAATTCACCGTCCCGCATACCATGATCAACCTAAGGATTGACTAGCTTTCTATTTACCTTGTCCTTGATTACCTTTAGGGTTATTATGGCTAGCTTCATGCTATTGCTCTAGTTTAATCAACGAACATGATGTGAATATTTATGATACGATGATGTTATTCCGATGTTGATCTTGTGATATTTTTAGGGGACTCAGGCTGTTTTCCTGAGTACCTCTCCGTAATGACCTATTCGTTGAGTGACCACCCGGAAAAACAGTGCAACCATAAGGGTAGAATGGAACGCCCTTAGCTGAATAATTAGATGTATCTGAGGGTGTAGTTGGCTTTGCCGGAGGGCCATCAATGAGGGTCGGGGCATAGCGTGCTCGCTCTGCTAAGGGTGGGTGCCGAGGTTCATTTGATTTGGTTTTGTTAGTCACCCACCTAAGGGAGGTGTACTGTATTTGTACAACTGTCGAAACCTAACGAGCAGCTCTGCACCAGGGAGTCTTTGTAAAGGCTACATAGTGTATCACTGGCCATTCACCTTGGCAGTGAAGATCGGGTCTTGCAAACCTAGGCTGGAAAGGGATCACGACTCATAGGTAAAGTGTGCGACCTCTAAAGAGGGAATGAAACTGATATACCAGCCGTGCTCAAGGTTATGAGCGGCCTTGGGATACTCTTTGATTAGAGATATAGATGGTTCGAGATACAATGGTTCTATTTAAGGTTTTGGTTCGATGATGATAATGATGTTCCTCGATGAGGAAATGATTCATGGGTTGGTTATTGCTAAAACATGGCTCCCACTAATAATAAATACTTGACCAACTAAAAGCAACTGATTTGACCTTAACTCCATATAAAGCTAGTCCACCTCCGCCAAACAGGACATTTGCTGAGTATGTTGATGTGTACTCACCCTTAATTTCACAAAACACTAGGTTGTCTTTGGTGTAATCTATGCTCAGGTAAAAAAAAGATGTCGAGGCGGATCTCCAGGAGTTCCAGGACTTCGACGAGTTCGAGGATTAGGCTAGCGACCTCCCCCAGTCAGCTGCTTGTGGTGGGTTTTTTTACGTTGGCTACGTTTCTATTATGTGCACTTTAATTTATATTATGTAAATGACTCTGGTCTTTAATATTGTTACTCTTTATTGTTACTCGAAGCATTGTGCTATGATGTCATTTATGTAATCGCTGTGTACGTGAGTTCTGAACCTGTCACGTACATTGTTCGCGTTCGGTTTGCCTTACAAAACCGGGTGTGACAGAGACTTAGTGTTTTAGGCTCTAGATAAATCCCACAGTTTCTTCACAAGATCGCTTTATAGATTTAGAAATGATGGAGGTACCCAAAACTCTACTTATAAAAAAAATCTAGAAATGCAGCGTGCCTTTGAAGATTAAGGTTTTTCTATGGCAACTGTACAATAGGAAAAATCCAAGCGGCTCTTGTTGTGTTAGAAAAAAAAAGGGACCGGAAGGGTAGCACTCGGTGTTCTCTGTGTGGGGACTGGGGACAAGGAAACACTATTGATCACATTTTTTTTCCCACTGTGCGTTACCGAAGTAGTATGTTTGGAGCAGCCTGAAAAATCTTTTTTGTTGACCCTATGTTCCTAGTCGGTGGAGAGCATGTTTGACAAAACGGGAACTATCTCTTCATTGTTGCTGGGCTGGTGTTGGGCCCTTTGGTCTAACGAAAATAAGATGGTGATTAGGAATTTTTTTTTTCCTAACAGCACGTCAGCGATCATATATGATGCTATATCCTTTTTGCAGAGTAGAGTTGGCGTGTGCTACTCAAGTCGAAGGAACAGACTAGACTTTGTTGGAAGAAATCCTGGATTCCGTGAAGAGCTCTGGCTACGTGAGCTTCAGCCGGTTGCGGGAGAACGCTCTGCCATTGGAGTGATCTGTGAGAAGGTGGTCCAGTCTTACGCAAGTTTGATGTGGGCGTTTGTACCCGTAGTCTGGTTCTGAGTGTGAGAGTTGTGCTGTTAGTTGCCATCTGGCATCCCCACCAGACTTTCATTTCACAGCGAGGAGCACTGTCCTCTCTTGCTTTGAGTGATGTAAAACGCTGGACATATATTTGCTTTCTCAAAAGCAGAGCTGTTTGCTCGTTATAAAAAAATAAATAAAAAAGGCTGCAGGCCCAGGAGAACGCGGGCTGGGATTCTACTTCTACGAGTTCTTGTACAGAAACTGCATGCAGGCCCCCCATGGCCGAGGCTGGAACTCGATCCCGGCCCAGGATGTGGTGAAGATCGGCGGGGCCCGTCAGACGCGTAATCTTTCAAGGCTCCCGCGACTTGCTTGCTGCATCTGCATGTGGTAAAGCAATAATTGTGTGTGTATGTGTGTGTTCTTGGAGCTCGATCGAAGTGCAATTTGTGTCATATATAGCTTCGCCAGCAAGGAAGTAAATAGCTTACAAGAGATCTCTCCTCCTTCCCTATTAACAACGACAAAAAAAAGGTGACCAGGGTGGTGACCTCGGCAGCCCTCGTCGGCTCCTAGCTCAGGTCCTTCTGCTCTTCGCTCCTCCCTCCCTCCGGTCTTCTCGTTCTTCAGCCATGGACTTCTCTCTTCTGGACTTTCGGCCGGGCCTGGCCTTCGAGGGCTCCCTCAGGGATGCCCTGGCTTCTTCTGTTTGCCCTGCTCGCCCAAGTCTTCGGTCGCCCTTCTGGTTGGTGGTCTCCTTTGGCAGATGCATCTTCAAGTTGGATTCGGTCTCGGTTGGTCATCTTCTCCAGGCTGCCCTTGGTGGGTTCGCCGCGGGCTTTGAGGTGCTCCAGCTGGCTGACCGGGTCTTCCGGTTTTCGGTTTCTTCGATGGCTGTGGGTTTTCATATTTACAACTCCGGATGCATTGAGCGTAAGGAATTCAGGGCTTTCTTCAACCTTTGGAATCGTGGTGGACCCAATTGGAAGCATGAATTTAAGCTTTTTTCGGATGAGGAAGCGGCTTCTTGGTTGAAGGTCAGCGGCAGGAAGAATCCTTCCTATGCGGATATTGTTAAGCTCCCTCTCACCGGTGCCAATGTTGTTCCAATTCGCAACATTACTAAGTCCCCTAGTGGTGTTCAGCGTTCGGCTCGGGCTGGACTTTCGGTGTTCAATCGTTTGAACCCTCCTTTCCATAATCAAGCTCAGGCTCGTAGTAATTGGAGGCCCCTTGCTGGGCATCGGCCTCGCTCCAGAGTTTCAGTGTTCAATCGTCTGAACTTTCCGATTTTGGGATCGTGGCCTTCTTCCTCTAAGGGGAGGGTTGGATCTCCTCGGTTCTTGGGCTCTAATTCTTCTGGTGTAGTTCATGGTGGCGGAATTCCCGACCGTTCTAAATTTCAAATTTCGAATTCCATCTGGTCTCGTCCCCGCAACCTTCAATGGCGCCCTGTGCGTGCTCGCGGGCCTGTTGGGCTGCCGGGCCCGACGACCTTAAGCTGTCATTTCTGTAAAGGCCAGGGACACTTGGATTTATTTTGTCCCAATAAGAAAACTTCCTTCGGTTCTCCTCTGGCTTCGTTCCCTGCCTTTGGGAGTCGGGCCATCTTGGTGGGAAACCAAAACTCTCCTGACCACAGTACCTGGTTTCGCACCCCGGTGATGTCTCTGATCGGTGGACCGCCCAATTTCAGTTGCTTCGAGGAGTTCGCCCGGGAGGTATTAAAAAAATCTGAATCGTCACCCCTTCAGTCCCTGACGCTTTCTTTGGGTGTCACCTCACCAAAACCCCAACCTGCTTCATCTTCGTCCGCTGGTTGGCGATCCCCGGTTCTTGCTCCGATGGAATATAGGCGCGTTGATCCTGAACCCTTTCTCCCGCCTGGCTTCAGTGCTTTAGTGGTCCTTCATCGGGAAATTATGGCCAGGTCAGTCACTAGGCGCCTCCCGCCATTGCATGAGGACTGGGCTATTATCAGCATTCAACCTTTACCTGCTCATGAGATTACTTTCCCCGCGGTGAGGGATGTGGTCAGAGAATACCTTGTGGAGCACAGACGGCTTGGGGTGCGCGACATTCAGCGGTCGCACCTAGGTCAAGTTCTGGTTCAGTTTAGCAGTGTGCTTGAAAGAGACAACCTTGTCCTGCTCGGTCCGCAACAATACCTCGATGCTTCCTTCACTGCTCAGCGGCATAACGATGCTTGGAATCATAGAGCCCTTTTCTTTAATCGGGAATGCTGGCTTATGTTGTTGGGATTCCCCCTGGATTACCGTTCATCAGAATACTTGCAGGCGGCTATTGGTTCTTTTGGCAGATTGATCTTGTGGGAAGAGGACAGGCGCAACGTCTACAGGACTTTGCTCAGGGTTCGGGTCACGTCTCTGGAAGA
This sequence comes from Zea luxurians, assembly GCA_029449295.1. Taxonomy (NCBI): domain Eukaryota; kingdom Viridiplantae; phylum Streptophyta; class Magnoliopsida; order Poales; family Poaceae; genus Zea; species Zea luxurians. The sequence continues at coordinate 9,377,395 of JAOPSE010000077.1, forward strand.
GGTCCCACAGTTCATTGTCTTTTCAGAAGCTGATGGCTTTTTGGGTGACTTGTGGACAGTGCAGTGCGAGATCATCCAACAAACTTTGCTGGGGGGTCAGCCTCAAGATGAGGATCCGGTGCCAGTGGTCCCGGAGGATGGTCAACAACTTCCTCTTGAGTTTTTTGGTCTGGGTCAGCCTGTGCCGGCTGCGGGCTGGGATCTTAATCTCCCGCCAGAAGACAATGTCCAAACCCAACCAGCAGACAACATTCAAGGAGATTGGGACCAATGGATTGTTAATGATCCACCTGTGCAGCAGCCTCATCTGGACCTGCCACCTGACCTGCAGTAGGTCAGCAATCCGCATTCGGACCTGTCCTCGGATAGTTCTTCTGGTCACATTCATGGTGCTCCGTTGCAGAATGGGCAGATTCAGAATGGGCAGATTCCTGATGATCTGGTGGTTGTGGGGTCGGCGCCCAACTTTAATGCCCCCGCTCCTCCTGCCTTGGCTGACGTCCCTATGATTGGGCTCCAGGAGGTTGATGGCCCACCAACTCAGGGAGATATCCATGTGCCAGGGGATATTGTTATCCCTGATGCTCAGCCGGTGGAGCCTAACGTTAATGGCCCCAACAATGTGATGTTGAACTTTATGTTTTCGCAAGACTGGCAGCCGGACCCTATTTTGCTGAGTCACTTGGAAAGGAAAAGGAATGCTCAGTTCTATAGGATCTGGGCCAACTACTTTGCCCCGGCTGGTAAGTCGGTGCCCTCGGTGCATGTCCCCAAGAAATGGGCGCCCTTTTTCCTATCCAACTTGCTGCAGGAAGATTCTTTTAGTTGGTCAAAATCTTTCTTGGCTTCAGATATTCCTTCTGCTCTGATGGAGCCAGAGGCTGAGACACATCCCTTTGTCATCCCCAGGAAGTGCCCTGATGGCAAGTTCCTTGATTTGGTCCTCTCTGAGGAATCTGCTGACAATGCTTCTGTTCCTTCTGACCCGGCCCCCTCCCCCCCAAAGCTGGCTGTTGTGGAATCTGACCTGAGGAGAAGCAAGAGGCTCTGTGACGCTTGGGCTGGGTTCAAACAGGGTTCCTGTCAGAAGAAGAACTGTTTGATGTGTCAACACAAGTTTGAGGGTCCCCCTCCCTTTCAACTAAGACTATCAGACGCTTGGGAGAAAACTTTTGCAATCTGTCAGAAGTGGAGCTGGCTGACAAAGCTCTGAAGAAGAAGAAGAACCCCCTGGATGTGTTGGCCCTAATAAGCCAGGGAAAAAAAGAAAAGGGGGATAAGAAACAAGACTCTTCAGATGATGACTAATAACATGTTGATGCTGCTTCGGGTGGGGTTATTTTGCAGGTCTCATCTTCGTCAGACTTTTTGGCTGTTTCGGCCCTGGCGTCTTTGTTTGCTTGTTGTGTTGAAGAACTCTGTGGTTTCTGGTAGTGCTACGCTCCGTTCTATCAGATACACTTTTGCCCACCCAGTAATTGGGTTTGGGTTCCTTTTCATCAACGAACCTGATCCTTTCGATGAATAGTCACAATGTTATTAATTTTTCTGACTGGTCCGTTTTAAGTTTTAATGTCCGTGGTATGAACTCGGTGGCTAAGGGGAATGGTATTCATTGTGCGATTAAGGAATCCAATTGTGACATCATCTGCTTGCAGGAGACGAAGAAGGAATTTTTTGACAGGGCTGACCTCAGAAGGTTTTGTCCCAATTCTTTTGACGAGTTTGCTTTTGTTCCATCGATAGGAAATTCGAGGGGTTTCATTATTGTTTGGAATAGTTCAAAGTTGGTTGGCAGTGTTATTTTTCAGAATGAGTATGCTCTCTCAGTTGAGTTTTCTGCTATTTCGTCGGATGAATCTTGGATCGTCACAAACATTTACGCGCCCTGTTCTCCGCATGGGAAAATTGAATTCCTTCATTGGTTCTCCAATATTAATATGCCCACGGAAAAGCGTTGGTTGATTGTTGGGGATTTTAACCTCACGCGTAGGCCTGAAAATAGAAATATCGCTGGGGGGACATTAACTTGATGTTGAAATTTAACGAGGCAATCAGTCAGCTCGATCTGTTGGAAATTTCACTCCATGGCCTCTCCTTCACTTGGTCGAATAGGCAAAGGGAGCCCTTCTTCAGAGACTTGATTGGTTTTTTATGTCGCAAGAATGGTCGGTGTGTTACCCTGACACCCTCGCAACAACGCTGCCTAGGGATATCTCTGATCATGTACCTTGTCTGATTTCTTTCAAGTCAAAGGTCCCCAAGCCCAAGATCTTTAGATTTGAAAATTTCTGGCTGCAATTCGATGGGTTTCTGACTGTTTTCCAAAATTCTTGGACTGGTCAGCCAAGTCTTTTGGACAAAGCGAAGAACTTAACAGCAAAATTCAAGTCCACCAGAAAGATCCTTAAAGAGTGGCAGCGATCACTGCCAAAAATTGATAAAACTGTGAGACAAATTAAGTTGCTTATTGAATTCATCGACATTATTGAAGAGCACCGTGACCTTTCGATTGAAGAATGGAATTTTCGTGAGTTGTTGCAATCCAAGAATGCTGAATTGCTTCAGCTTCAAAAAATTTATTGGAAGCAACGGGCTTCCATCAAATGGGTCACCGATGGAGATATCTGCTCTAGATTCTTTCATGCTCATGCAACGGTAAAGCATGGCCGTAACAAAATTGCGTTGCTCTCGGATGACAGTGGCTCAATCTTTTCTGAGCATGATCTTAAAGTTAACCTGCTTTGGAATGTCTTCAAACGTCGTTTGGGATCTTCGGACTTCTTGGGAAATGTCTTTGATCTCCCTAGCTTGTTATTTTTCCATAGTGACTTGCACTGGTTAGATGAGCCATTTTCAAAGCAAGAAATTGATAGCATTGTTGCTGCTCTCCCTTCTGACAAATCTCCGGGACCTGATGGGTTTAATACCAATTTTATCAAAAAATGTTGGCCGATTATTTCTTAGGACTTCTATGACTTATGTGACCAATTTTACCACGGGGATGTTTGTCTTCGAAGTATCAATGGCTCTTTTATTGTCCTGATCCCGAAGAAGGATAATGCTCGTTTAGTGGGTAATTTCCGACCAATTTCGCTTCTGAACAATAGTATGAAAATCATCACTAAGCTGCTGGCCAATCGTTTACAGGCAGTGATGACTTCCCTTGTCCACAAAAATCAATATGGCTTCATCAAAGGAAGAACCATTCAGGATTGCTTGGCCTGGGCATATGAATATATTCACCTTTGCCATATCTCAAAAAAAGAGATCATTGTGCTCAAATTGGATTTTGAAAAGGCCTTTGATTCTCTTGAGCACGAGCTGATTCTTCAGGTGCTGTCGCATATAGGTTTTGGGCCCAAGTGGATGAGCTGGATTAGGGATATTCTTTAGTCTGGTACGTCCTCGGTCCTCCTTAATGGCGTACCAGGGAAAACTTTTCATTGCAAGCGTGGGGTTAGGCAGGGAGACCCCCTCTCGCCCCTTCTTTTTGTTCTCGCGGCGGATTTGCTGCAGAGCATCCTCAATAAAGCGCGACAACAAGATCTGCTCAAGTTGCCCCTCGCCGCGAACTGTGGTCAAGATTTTCCGATCGTGCAATATGCTGATGACACATTACTGATAATGGAAGCTTGCCCTAGACAATTATTTTTTCTCAGAGCTGTTCTGAACTCGTTTGCAACTTCGACGGGGCTCAAGGTGAACTATAATAAATCAAGTATGTACCCCATCAATGTTTGCTCGGCTAAAATGGAGATTCTAGCCAGAACACTTAACTGTCAGACGGGTTCAATGCCCTTCACCTACCTTGGTGTTCCGCTTGGTCTGTCAAAGCCCAAAATCTGTCACTTTTTACCGCTCATTCATAGGATTGAGAAGAGATTGTCCTGTACTTCTGCTCTCCTCTCCCAGGCCGGTAGGCTAGAGCTTGTTAACTCGGTGTTCTCAGCTCTCCCGACCTTTCTGATGTGCACCCTGAAAATTCCGGTTGCTACGGTCAAGAAGATTGACTCTTATCGGAAACATTGTCTTTGGAGAGGCAATGACGTCAACTCGAAGAAACCAGCTCTGGCTGCTTGGAGCATGGTTACTCAGACTAAAAAAATGGGGGCCTAGGAGTGGTCAGATTAGAGATGCACAACAAGGCTTTGCTTCTGAAGTTTTTGCACAAGTTCTTCAATAATCATGATCTTCCTTGGGTAAATCTGGTTTGGAACAATTACTACAGGGTAGACAGGCTCCCTAATTGCTCAAAAATTGGCTCCTTTTGGTGGAAAAGCTTGCTTAGTCTTGTCCAAGATTTTAAGGGACTGACAGCCCCAACTATTGGTGATGGGAGAACTATTCTTTTCTGGGGAGATGTGTGGAATAAGGGCATCCCGGCTCATCAATATCCCGAATTATTTTCCTTCGCCTGTAACAGCAAACTTATTACCGTCAAAGAAGCTAAACAAAAGGAACACCTTATTGAGATTTTTCAGCTTCCACTATCAGTGCAGGCCTATGAACAATTTCTTGAATTAGACGAAACTTGGGGTCAAATCACGGTGACTAACTCAAAGGATGCTTGGAAACTTATTTGGGGATCTGATAATTTCTATACAAAGAAGACTTATAGACATCTGATGGGTCAGGCTCAAGTTCATCAGATTTTCAGATCGCTTTGGAAAAATAAATGTCAACCAAAACATAAGGTCTTTTTTGGCTTTGGTTAAAGAACAGACTCAATACAAGGGATATGTTGAAGAGGAAAAACATGACTCTTGAGTCTTACACCTGTGAGAACTGCATCTGGCAAAAGGAGGAAACTCTTTATCATCTTTTCCTCAAATGTAACTTCGCGAAGGCTTGCTGGAACTCAATTGGTTTGACGCCCCCAAGAATTACTAATCCTATGGATGCTGCAACAAATCTAGATCAGCAGCTCAATGTTCCCTTCTCTATGGAAATCGTCATTCTCATGACTTGGAGCATTTGGAAGTGTCGCAATGCCTGGCTTTTTCAGGACAAGGACCCAACTGTGCAACAATGTAAAAATGAGTTTACAAAAGAATTACAACTGGTCACTCATAGAGCTATTAAAGGCAGATTCGATTCGGCAATCCCTGAATGGCTTCATCATTGGCAGTAGTAACCGGCAGTTATAACCTCCTGTAATTTATATTCTGGTATGCTCCTAACTCTATCGTTTTAAAGTTTTAATAAAATTACAGTAGGGGCTCGCCCCTCCTGTCCTATCAAAAAACGACAAAAAAAATTCAGTCGTCAATTTTTCCATGGAATGCGTCGCATCAAGATTTATTGCTGCTGCTTGCTGCTGAGGTTATGCCTTTAATTTAATACACTAGCTAGCAAGGTCAGTGTCACAGCTGCTAGCTAGTCCGCCACTCCGCCAGCACTTGATCCTCGTCACCAGCACCTAACCATGGCGCGCCGAAGGATCATTAGTACGTCGTACTGCCCAACTAAGGCTCGTGACAACGACATTAATTTGGATCAACGCCGCAAATATGATTAGTACATCGAAGCAGAGTGGCACTGCTACTGATCAACAGGTCTTGCAAAAAAGTAGCACTTATTAGAAAGGTATATCGAGGGGGTGTTTTTCCGGCGTCCTAAACTTTAGTGAGCGACTAAAATAGGTCTTGCAAATATGATTTGAAGGGACTAAAGTTTAGTTTAGTCCCTAAAATTTTTAGAAGGGTGGCTAGCTAGCTAGAGGAACCAAACGCCCTCTGGAAATCCAACCGTTGTATATTTTTTTATTAACCCACTACTACTTTACTTAGTTGATATGCACATGAAAATCATATCGTATCGTATATCCATATACAGCTAGATTGATGACCAAACTGAACAAAATCTAATTTTAGGGCAATCATCATCGGATCTCCAAAGACATGCATGTATGCACACATATTTGCAATCAACGACTGTTTATCATTGAACCAAATCATATCCTCCTACACTTTTCTTTCTCGTTAATTTATTGTGCTTATACTCTAATCGACTATACAATGTCCTTACGCTCTACGGCATCATGCCGTACCGCCGCGCGTCAAGAGAGACGCCCGGCCGGCCACACCCACACACATTATTAACGGCGAGTCATCCGGCGGCGATCCCGTCGCTGATTCGCACAAACACGCATGGCCGTGCATGCATGCTAGTATATGATACTACTGCAGGAGATGAATCTCTACAATAACCACCATACGTCGCTTCGCATTGGCTTCGGAATGATTTGCAGCTCCCGTTTCACCACACTGAAAGAAACCCGAACTGCAGCTAGCAGCGAATCTGGCGGACGCATATCATGCAAGGCTTTGAATTAACCAACAGCTTACCCCCAGCTCGATCCATGGACGAGCGAGAGCATAAATGCTCCTCCTCCATTTACTGGGATCACATGCACACATTTATTCGTGCTCGCGAGCGAGAGAGAGAGAGGGACGAAGGATCGGAGTTACTTGCAGCTCATCATCGCGCAACGTAACCCTACTGAGGGCCGGGAGCGAGCTAGCCCCAAATGCTTGCGAGACCTAGCTCCGATCTCCTTCGTTCCTCCTCGTCTAAACAATGATCGCTGTCCTCGCTCGTCGTGTGTGCAGTCTTTCCACCGTCGATCGTCGTCCGTCCAGATGTTGAACTCGATCGATGCGCGCGTCGATCGTACGTCTGATGATGTAGCTCTCTCTCTTCCTTACCCGTCGGACCCGGATGGGTCTTCTTGGATTGTCTAAGCGACTTGTTCTAGCCGGCGCCGGCCGTAAGATACTCTGCCCGCCGTCTCTTCAGTATATGCATCCCTCTCTGTCTGTCTGCGATTCAGTTCAGACACCTATATATTTCTATTCAATGCTGTGGGTGCAAACCCTATCAGATCTAGTGTTATAATGCTTCCTGGAGGGAGGGAGGGAGGGACCATGGTGAGCTTATTATTGCCTTCAATTAAACGATCCGTGTACTTTAGGCCTACGTACTAGTTTGCGTGGAGAAAACAAAATGCAATCTCAATAATATCTTCGTTCACATATACAATAATAATGCCAGAGAAAAGGGGTGAAATTATTTCCGCCTTATGATCAGCTCCTCCTCTTCTCTTATGGTTGTGGTCCTTCTGCTGTGGCTTCTCGGCTAGCTGCTCAGATCGATATGGGTCAGGTTTTTTTTTCAGCTTTTTTAAGATTCTGACCATCAAAAGCTGTTGCAGACTGTTAAAACTCTAGCTTTTTAATTTGTTCCTATAATAATTACTTTAGTTCAAACTACACAAAATCAAGTTAAACATAGAATCGACCGACTCGTTACGATAGTAGAAAACCATCACTTTCTACATCCTAAACCTTATAGACTCTACTAGGTGAGTGCCCGTGCGTTGCAACGGGAACATATAATACCACAATAACCTATGTACAAATGTGTCTTATTCTGTTATGAGAAAATATTTCATAATTCATTTATGATCCTAGACATACATAAATTTTGTTATTTTAGTCTAGCTGTTTCACCACTACATTACAACCAATCAGTATTATACAACCATCTAGTTATAAATATTCTAGATAAGTTTATGGAATGAACTTTGAACTTTGAACCAATCATTATTATGTCACATGTAGAAGCCTGATTGACCAAAATCTCAACCATCTTGCGGCGAATCTGCACAGAGTACATGGCAAGTATAAGATAACATGCAAACATAGCAGATGATTATTTGATGTATAAGAAATTGCTACAGTTTTACGACTCCGCTGCATATGTGAAAATGACAGAAATGTTACGTGACAGACCCCTCATCTTTGGATTTTCCACCTACCATTGCCGAATGAGAAAGTATGCAAAAATGAAACCCATGTTACTAACCTTTTGAGTTGATCTTCAGCTTTACATTAGGGGTCGATCACACAACCTAATTGCTAAATTAGCCCTAGATGAGCTAACACCTTTGAAGGACTCAACAAATTACGTATATACACTCACCACTTCATCTTCCTATCCTCTTAATAATAGTAGGGAAGTAAACAAAAGAGATGAAGTTATGCGTGAAATATTTTCATGTTCTAGAATAGAAATTAGTTCCATGGCAATAGCTTGAAACCACCTATAAAGAGCAATAAGTTCATTGGACAGATTACTGTGTCAAAAATATCTACTCATTGTGAATATATATCAGCCATATTTTACCTCAGACAACTATAGGCTCACTTGTGTGGACACATGGCATACACAAGGTAAAATAAATAAAAAGGGCAACCATTTGCCTTCATATATTATTCATGTTTATAGAATAGATCAATAAAATGAAGTATAAAACCCACTGTTATATCCACCAACAGTCAACTCCCACACTTGAATGTGTTTATCTCCATAAACTTGATCATGAATAAAATACAAGCTTTAGATGAGCAAAGATAGTGATGTCACACTTGTTGTGCCAGTGAATGGGCTCCTTCCCATTTTTTGGGTGCTACTTTGATGTCCCTCCTGCAGAACCGACAACCTTATTGCCTCCTACACCTGAATCACTGCTAAAACTTTTATGCTCTAAAGTAGGGTGCTAAAACCCACCATCACAGTTATCCTTTAGCATTACGTGAAGGATGTTGTAAATCTAGATGATCATCTTTCTTGGCATCTGCAAACAGAAGCTCAAGCAGGACATTATTTTGGTAAAGGAGGGAAAACGACTATTTTGAGTAGCAATATATTTCAAATATAATGAAGATTAAGAACATAGTTACCTTGCTAGATAAAAGAAGATTCACTCGGACATATGGACAAAACAAATCCGTAAAAGCATGAAGAATTAAAGGGTTCTGGTGTGGCTATGAAAATAATGCAAACATAATCAATTATGCAGACAATAATGACTGGCCATTTCAATCAAGACCAAGAGATCTCTTACCGCCAATGTTACTCAAATCCAAAATAAGTCGCAAAGCTTGTTCACAAAAGCAACAAATCAAGAATCAACTGATGGGATGCAATTTGAAAGGAAATCAATAAAATGAAGAGAAAGAAAACAACATCAATGAAATGAAGGTAATTAACTAAACTAAGATGTTGTTTGGTTTAGTGAAATGTAACGTGATTTAATTATAACGACAACTGATTACATTGTATCATGTTTGTTTGAGGCACAACGTATCCGAAATTCACAACCAAACAAAACCTAATAGGTTAGTAATTTCTAAATACACTTTTATGGCATAGGAATACATCGGTTAGTTCAGGGCAGTGCACCACTCTTGCTCTGGAAGAAGACATGGTGTGCCATTTTGTTAATAGCTAAGAGCATATGCAATAGTAATAGAAGATGCCAAAAACTGTTTTTTTTCATTCAATATTTCTTTTACTGGAAGCAAATGCAAATAAGCATTCATAGACAGCTGTCATCAAGAGAATGTAGAATATAACGATTATGCATACTATAACATACCCCAATTTAGTTTAGTAGAAGTACTGGCAAATCAGATAAACAAATCTGAACATACATGCCCCAAATGATTTGCCATTTCAAGTAGCATATAAGTGTAACTATTATTTATCAAGGAATGACTACAATCTTGCCTTAGGACTTGATTTACAACCGAATGAAATCTTAGAGCAAGAAAATCTATATTGTTCTTTGATGCTGCTGCTGGCAGTTGGCACATGGTAAGACAACATACACTAATCAAAGCTCATGTCAAATTACAATGTGATAATAATTCATGACATAACAAGGCATGTTAAACCTTTGATAGTAGGGATAAAAACTAAAATTTGTAGAGGACGACTGACCTCACTGATGGGAAGATCAAAAGTTGTTCTAGAAAAAGCACCTTTACCTGCTTCAGTAGGCCCAAGAAGAGGAAAGCCTGAAGCACAAAAAGTTAGAAATTGAAGATTAGTGGAGATGATTACAATGTTAGTGTAGACGATCCCCACAACGACGTCCAAACCAGACCAGAGGCATTCCCAAACAACCCATAGTCGATTTCATGATTAGATGTTCATGTAGATTACCCAGACACACAATTACCTTAATTTCTCTAGTAAAATGGGGCTGCCAGACTAAAACTCGACTGCTAAGAGAGGTTCCTGGAACATTTAAAAGATGCATAATATATAGCATGGAAGCTACTGAAAGTTTATAGTATGAAGTGAATGCAAGAAGAAAGAACCACATTGAATGCTTGCGCCAGAACAATGATGGGCAGTTAATTATGAGCACAAAGCAAAAATAACTCAAGATCACTTACATGCATCATGAGCCGCCCCCAATGCGTCAATTGGACATCAATTGGGAATGCCTTCAACTTCCGTCCCACGATCTGACCTGGTGCTACCACTTACCACTAAGCTACCTCAACATGTTGATTTCCAGCCTTTGGTTGACAAAGCGATAGACAAACTCACAGGTAAATCTAGCAGGACGTCTGACCCTTGTGAAATCGGGTCTTGATGATAAAACTGATAAGCTTCTCTTCGCAGCTGCAACTTCTGCAAATATTGATGATGGTAGGAAAATTTCATTCTGGCACAGAGCATGGGTGCAAGGATAACAACCTTGCAACTTTGCACTCAGCCTTTTCATGATCTCCAAAATAAACAGAACATTATATTCGGCTCTCTAGAACAACAATTGGATATGTGACGTCAATCTTCAAAATGGAGGATTCGAAGTCCAACACTTGGTAGAATTCACCCACATGAAGCATGAGGTTAACCGTGTGGATTTTCAACAAAGCATGCCGAACTCCATAGTTTGGAAGCTAACAAAACATGGACAACACACCACTGGGTCAGCATACAGAGCACAATTCGAGGGACGATGGAAACTAATTTCGTGACTGAATTGGAAAACCTAGGCACCACCAAAATGCAAGCTTTTAGTTGGCTTGCAATCCAAAATATAATTTGCACTTCTGACAGACTACAGAGTCAAGGATGGACAATGAGCACAATTGCATTCTTAGTCGTCAGGCGCATGAGACGGGCATCCATATTTTCAAAAAATGCATATTTACTGCGATTATGGATGGAGCTGGTGACTTGGACTGGAAATGACGAACTATGCCCAAACAACTGGGCATAAAGTGACATGGTCCAGGTCCACAAATGGTGGACGATTTTGGATCAGACATATAGTGTGTCCAAGAAAGGTTTACGCTCACTGATCATTGTCTCCTCGACGGCGACGGAGACTGCTCGACGGACCCGGCGGCGGCGCTCGCCCCCTCGTGCTCGTCGCCCTTGCTCTCCTGGCCGCCGCTCGGCGATGGCTTGCTCGACGAGCTCTGCTTCTTCGTCAGCCACGGGAAGTTCCCTCTCCCGCCGCCGCTCGTCGCCGTCGCGGCCGCGCTCCTCGAGCTCGGCAGGGGCAGCAGGGACGCCGCGCGGAAGGCTCTCGCCATGGTGGGTGTGGGATAGGCTCGCTCGATCGGGCGGCGTGTGCGTGAGCGCAGCGCGTGATGGCAGTAATGGCAGGCGGGATCGCGGGGGCTGCGGGGGCTACGGCAGGAACGCCATGCGTGGGAAGGGGATCGCGGGGGCTGCGGCAGGGAAGCGGATGCGGCAGGGACGAGCGCGAGAGGGACGCGGGATGCGGCAGGGGCGTTGGATGCGGGTTGGACGCGCTGGATGCGGCAGAACGTGCACCACAGTTGGCTGTGAACGCCTACAATAGGTACTTAATTAGTAGTAGAGATTATCTTCCTCTGCACGTAATATCTACAATACTTAAATTCCCATAAAGCCAGATTCTTTCCATAGATTCTTAGAAAAACTTCTAAAAAAAAGCTGAACCGAACAGCCATGACGTACTCCAAAGCGTCTAGATAAGGAACCGCGGTGATGGCGGTGCATGGTTTGATGGCGGCGCAGCATGACATGTTGTTTCTTGCAACGACAGAGACACGCTACAGTTGGAACTGGAAGCAGTACTACCACTTCTCTTTCAGGATGATCCTTTTGGCTGAAGAAGTGAAGATGCTGCACTTTGGTGGTTCTTGGAGACGAACCAAAAAGGCAGCGCCCCCGAGAAGTAGGACGGGTCAGTAGTCCTTGCAGGCCTGGACCATGGCTATGCCATTTTGACCTATAAATATAGTTTATATAGTATATCTATATTTATTATCACTCCATTGAATATGGACAGAAAAGAAAAAAAGCTAGAAAGAACCATATTTTTAAAACGGATGGAGTAAATGAGTAAATTGAATGAAAAATAAGGCATACAAGAAAATAAGCTATAAAATAAAAAAAACAACATAAAATGAGCATTTTCCGTTAGAATTGGATGAACGAGAGAGGACACCAGGATGTGGCTATCCTCGGTTGTCCCAATTGTCCCTGTTGGATCTGTCCTGACACATGAACAGGTGGGCCCAACACTCAGGAGACGAGAGGGTTCAAGTGCACAACAAGACAGTAAGTAGGAAACTGTAGCGTCTTGTTATGTGTGTCCCATCCGTGTATATGGTAGTGGTATTTATAGGTAACCAGTAGGGGTAGTAGGTCCCTAAGTACTGTTATACCCCGGGTACCTACTACACTCCTAGAATATTGCCCTTAACAGGGGTTTACAGTGAACGGAGTATAGTAATTCGGACATACTATAAAATCTACCCCGCAAGGGGGTTTACAAGTGGGCCTGGATGACAGAGGGGCGGAGTCCTAGGTTTCTCCGTAACCTGTCGAGGTGTCCGCTTGTGTGTCGCACCCACGATTCTAGGAAGTCACATCTTGGACTGGGCGTTCGCCATCTGAGGAAAGGCCTTCGGGCTACGACTGAAGCTGCGGCGAGCCTCCTTTCTTGTCTGACGTGGGCCCTTGTCTTTGCTCCACTGTAGAAGAGATACAAGTGGAAACTGTTGCGTGTCGGATTCGAAGTACCCTCCGTCTGATGCGCCTGTGTAAGAAACGTCTGGTCATAGCCGAGTCAGATAGATCAAGGTCGTGTTCAGTCTCCGCTCCAACATTCCCACAACCAAACACATTAAGGTGATGTTACTAACTGAAATTGAATTACTTTACACTGAAAGAGACTGAAGTGTGATAGTTTTAGTTTCAGATATATATAGTCCCGGTTATAAAAACAATACTAAAATGTTTCTCTAAGTGCTAGATTAAAAACCCAATTTTTCTAAAGGACTTCCATTTTATCAAGGGAAAGGGAAAAAAATAGAAGTTACTTAGAAAAATAAAGTTTCTAAACTAACTTTAACTAGACAGAAGCTCGGTTCTCTAAGGCTATTCTTACCAATGAAAGTTTATCCTATTATCTATTTTGAAATTCATTCTTCATGGAACCAGTATTTTACGTCGATGGGTGAAGACGGCGAAGCGGTGGGGCTTGCTGCTGGCATGCTGTCAGGCTAGGGGGAGGCGGGGAGCCAGACGAACAGCCAATGAACGCTCGTTGCTCGCTGAGCTGTGAGCGGTGACATGCGAATCGGCCGTCACCGCGGGACCAAGCTTCGATCGCCGGTCGCCGGCTAAAGATCTGATGGGTCCGAACTAGCTAGCTAGGCGGCTGGCCGCGCGCTTTTACTGTTTCATATGCCATTCCACTGCACTGGATTTCGATGACGTCACGTCGACTTTTAATAATCTTCTCCCCCGGCCCCTAGCTAGTGCTTAGTAGCCATATATATGTTGTGTTCAAGGTTAGACAAGTGTGGTTTTATACAGAAAAAAACTCGGCTGTTCGCATAAACAATATAGATACCACAACACGGTTCCCTAAGTAGAAGACATAGCTAAGACATAGTTGAATACAAAGAAGTGGATCTAAAGCCTTGTATCTTTAATTAATCTCTAAGTATTAAATGATGATTGATCCATTGTGTGGACATGTACAAAACAGATGAACGGGCACTACCGAAAACAGATGCTTTGTCACTCGGCAAAGGCTAAAAAACATTCGGTGAAGTTTTTGGCGAGTGTGACACTCGACAAAGAAGTCTCGGTGAACTGTACATCGACAACAGCTTCTTTGCCGAGTACTTTTTATCAGGCACTCGGCAGAGAAAAGTCGTCGTCACAGTGCCAGGTGACGGCGACAGAGACTGTGCCGAGTGCCACGATGACACTCGGTAGGGCTCACTCTTTGCCGAGTGTCTACTGTACTGACACTCAGCAAAGAAGCACCTCGTGGTCTCCTTTGCCAATTCCTTTGCCGAGAGTATTAGGTGCCACTCGGCAAAGGCTCCCTCTTTGCCGAGTGCCCACCGTACTAGCACTCGGCAAAGGGAGCACCAACAGGCCCCTTTGTCAGTTCATTTGCCGAGTGCACTAGAAGGTACTCGGCAAAAAGCCAGATTCAAGTAGTGGGGAGCACGGGATGACAAAGAGACGGAGCGACAACATTGTATCTTCGCTTCGAGCCGTGCGCGAGGAATGGTGGCTTCGTCAAGATAAGTCTTCAGAAATTTTGCAGTTACCCTCCTAGACACGATATAAGATATGTCGTATTAAGGGTCTGTTTGTGTCGGCGTTTCGAGACCGGGGGGTCCCTGAGCCGACGAGTGAAGTGTCGCCGCGTGCCCCAGCCCAGATGGGTCGACGCGAGGCCGAACGCGAAGGGGGGAAAGCGAGGAGGGCGGAGATGGGCGTGAGAGAGGTGGAAATCCCGCGGCCTTCGTGTTCGTCCCGCGCCCAGGTCGGGTGCGCTTGCAGTAGGGGGTTACAAGCGTCCACGCGGGGGAAGGAGCGAGCGGCCTTACGCGAGCGCCCGTCTCGTCCTCGTCCCCGCGCGGCCAACCTTCTCTAAGAGGGCCCTGGTCCTTCCTTTTATAGGCGCAAGGAGAGGATCCAGGTGTACAATGGGAGGTGTAGCAGAGTGCTACGTGTCTAGCGGAGGAGAGCTAGCGCCCTAAGTACACGCCATCGTGGCGGCCGGAGAGATTTTGGCGCCCGGTTTGTGTGATGTCGTGGCCGTCGGAGGAGCGCTGGAGCCTGGCGGAGGGACAGCTGTCGGGGCCGTCGAGTCCTTGCTGATGTCCTCTTGCTTCCGTAAGGGGGCCGAGAGCCGCCATCGTCAGGGAGCGTGCGGGGCGCCATCATCGCCTATCTGGCGGAGCGAGCCAGATGGGATGCCGGTCTTGTTCCCCGTAGCCTGAGTCAGCCTGGAGTAGGGTAATGATGGCGCCTTCTATTGACGTGGCCGGTCCGCGCCGTAGGTTGGGCGATGTGGAGGCTCCTCCGAGGTCGAGGTCGAGTCCGTCTTCCGTGGCCGAGGTCGAGTCCGAGCCCCTAGGTCGGGCGAGGCGGAGGCCGTTGGCTGAGGCCAGGGCAGAATTTGAGTCCTGGGGTCGGGCGAAGCGGAGTTCGTCGTCTTCTGGAGCTGAGCCCAAGTCCGAGCCCTGGGTCGGGCGGAGCGGAGTTCGCCGTCTTCCGGGGCTTAGCCCGAGTCCGAGCCCTGGGTCGGGCGGAGCAGAGTTCGCCGTCTTCCGGGGCTGAGCCCAAGTCCGAGCCCTGGGTCGGGCGGAGCGGAGTTCGCCGTCTTCCGGGGCTTAGCTCGAGTCCGAGCCCTGGGTCGGGCGGAGCGGAGTTCGCCGTCTTCCGGGGCTTAGCCTGAGTCCGAGCCCTGGGTCGGGCGGAGCGGAGTTTCCTATGGTGCGTGCGGCCGGGCCTGACTGCCTGTCAGCCTCATTCTATCAAGTGGCACCGCAGTCGGAGCGGCGCAGGCGGCGCTGTCTTTCTGATAGACCGGTCAGTGGAGCGGTGAAGTGACGGCGGTCACTCCGGCTCTGTCAGCTGAGGGGCGCGCGTCAGGATAAAGGTGTCAGGCCACCTTTGCATTAAATGCTCCTGCGATTTGGTCGGGGTTGCTTCTTGGCGAAGATAGGGCCTCGGGCGAGCCGGGAACGTGTTCGCCGCTGGAGGGGGCCTCGGGCGAGGCGGAGATCCTCCGGGGTCGGCTGCCCTTGTCCGAGCTAGGCTCGAGCGAGGCGTGATCGAGTCCCTCGAATGGACTAATCCCTGACTTGATCGCACCCATCAGGCCTTTGCAGCTTTGTGCTGATGGGGGTTACCAGCTGAGAATTAGGAGCCTTGAGGGTACCCCTAATTATGGTCCCCGACAGTAGCCTCCGAGCCTCGAAGGGAGTGTTAGCACTCGCTTGCAGGCTTTCGTCGCACTTTTTTGCAAGGGACCAGCCTTTCTCAGTTGCGTTTTGTTCCGGTGGGTGCGCGCGAGCGCACCCGCTGGGTGTAGCCCCCGAGGCCTCGGAGGAGTGGTTTGACTCCTCCGAGGTCTTAACGCCGTGCGCAATGCTTCGGCTGGTCTGGTCGTTCCCTCATGCGAGCTGGCCGTAGCCCGGGTGTACGGTCGGGTCCCAAGTTCTTGGGCTGGTATGTTGACGTTGGCAACGGTTTGGCCGGAGCCGGGTTTGCGAGAGCAGCCCCCGAGCCTCTGCACAGTGCGAAAGGGTGATCAGGGACAGACTCGACTTTGTTACATACGCCCCTGCGTCGCCTTTCCGCAAGGAGGAGGGGGGGGAGAGCGCCATGTTGCCCTCGGTGGGCGCCGAACATGGTGTCTCCGGTGAGCTGCAGGCGGGTGATCCGAGCGGACGTCCATGCCCCATTCGTTAGGGGTCGGCTAGAGGCCCAGAGGCGCGCCCAAAAGTACCTGCGGGTGATCTGCCGGACCCGGTCCCCTGGCGACGGGGTCCGAGGGCATGATGCCTCCCTCTGATGGGACTCCGTTACAAGATCGTTCCCGCTAGTCTCGGAAATGTCCTAGGGTACCTCGGGAGCGCAGCCCGAGCCTTGGTTATGTATCGAACGTACCCATGGTCATCCCTCGCTCTGTGTCTGAGGCGGCTGTAAACCCTTCGGGGGCCAGCCTTCGAACCCCTGATCAGTAGTGGGCGCGAAGCCCGAGTAGCCTGAGGCGGCCGTTGAACCCTTCCGAGGGGCCGGCCTTCGAACATCTGACCAGTAGTGGGTGTGGAGCCCACGTGCTCTGAGGCGGCTGTTTAACCCTTCCGAGGGGCCAGCCTTCGAACCTCTGATCAGTAGGGAGGCTCGGAGCCTGGTTCCTTCACAGGGAAGGATCCCTTCCGGGGTATCCCCCTTTCCCGGTCCCTGTTGCAAGAGAGAGAAAGAGGGAAAAAAGGAAAAGGATACGAAATCGAACGACGCAGTGTACCTTTTTTGACGCGGTCATTATGGCGAAGGCGAAGCGTCGCTCGTTTCTCCTGCCAGAGGCGTCGCCTGTCCCGCCGTGGAGTTAATGCGACGGGGCGAGTGGTTCGCAGGGCAGCCGTTGCGCGTGCGCGAGCCGTTCGAGGAATGGAACACGGGCGCGTTGTCTTCACGCCGTGGGAGAGGGTTCTCTCGCTGCCCCCGGATGGGACGTAAGCTTGGCTGACGACGCGACCGCTGCTCCTGCCCAACTGCCATCGCCATTACTGCCGGCCCGTCTTCGGCCACATTGACCGTCGCGCTAGGCTGGAGCCGCTGGGTCGTGCGCTGGGTCGCCTTGAGTCGCGGTATTGGTTCCGCAGTGGAGGAGGCGCGGTGGTGGCGCAGGTGGCGGTGCAGTTGCAGGCACGAAGCACTCGGCGCGCCGGTTGCATGACGCGTGGGTCTGGGCCTCCATGCTAGGCGTGTTGGGAGTCAGAGAAGCGCGCCCACTTGGCGCGGTTGCATGCCGCCTGCATGGCTGCCCGCCCTTTCGCCCGCTGGTCTGGGCAAAAGTGGAGAGTCGCTTGTAACCGCTGGGCGGTTGCACGCACCACGCGCGGCGGTTTGGCTTCTTCTGCTCTAGGCCGGCTTGTATGACGTGTGGGACCCAGCCCCCGCGCCGTAGGGGGAGGACCTTGGAGCGTGTTGGAGAAGACTCAGCCCACGACGGCTGGGGACGCAAGTAGGGAGAGTCGCCTTTAAAAGGAGGGTGACTCTCTTGGTGGGCGACCGTGTCTTCGCGCTCCCTTATGCATCGTGTCTTTCCATCTTCCAAGCCCCCGGATGGGGGAGATCCATCGTCTTTTCGCTTCGTCGTTGGAGGAACGCAACTCTGCGGGAGTTGGTACCTTTCAGCCGTCGTTCGGCTTCAAGGATTTTCATCATGCAGCCCGGCTGCACCCCTCCGCCGGCGGTCACCCAAGACGGTGACCTCCAGTTCGATGGCGGGGGAGAGCGAACCGGGCCGCGGCCTCTGCCCCTCCCTCAGCCTCAAGGATTTTCATCACCAGGGCTGGGGAGGGGAGTGTGCCGAGTTGGGGTCGGCCCCCTGCGTGTGCGGTGGCCCGCTCCTTCCTTCAGTGATCGGGGGGAAGGGTGGGAGCCGTCCGTGGCGCTGGCAGCTGCACCGTGCCCGGCTCTCTGAGCCGAGCGGCTTCGGAGCCTCTCCCGATGCCGCCTCCCGCCACGGCAGCTGGAAGAGGTTCCGCCACCGACGAGCTCGCCGGCGCCACCCGCGGACCGACCTCCAACTCTACGGCCTTCTGCCCGTCCTTGCCTCACGAGTTTAGGCACGGGCGGGGGCCTCTTGGTAGTAGCATCCGCCCTGAGGTCATCGCTGCTGCTGTTCGGCCCCCCGGAGCAGAAGTCTTCATCGTCGCCGCTGCTGGGGCGGGCGACGGCGAGCCGTTCGTCGGTCTTCTGTTGCTCCGCAGGCCCCTCCCCCGTCGAGTGGGGTCGTTCGTACCTGCGGAGGTGGAACCGGAGTTCCGTTTGTAATGGCACTTCGAATGCCAGTGTTTTTGTTCACTGTGGCTGTCGAGGCCTGAACATGTGCGTAAATTCGGCACGGAGCCGTGTTTTTTTTCCATTTTCGAGCACTAAGACTCGCCTGTTGGTTGTCTGAACCGCTTCACCAAGCGTGAGTCGCCCCGTGTAAAGGTGACGAGTGAGGTATTCGTATCCCGGAGGCGTAGGAGTCCCTCAGCTCGGTCAGCCTTGTTGTCCGAGGCTTCCCATGCTTAGTTAGAGGAAACGCTCGGCCGCTCTTCGATGAGCTGAGGCCAGGGGTAGCGGTGCCAGTGCGAACAGAGGCAGAGTTGGCTCGAAAAGAAGACCAGGTCGGCCGGAGCCTGGCCGGGTCGTCCGTTAGCGGGACCGATGCCGGAATTGACCTGCCGAGGCCTCGGGCCGGGCTGATGTCCTTGGGGGACAACTAGCCGAGGCCCCGGGGTGACCGGCCGAGCCGCCTGCTCAGGCCGGATTCTTGGAGAAGACCCTGGCGGCGATGGCCCGGGCTTGGTGATGATGTCGTCCTTCAGAGCGGAGACCCTTGGACCGCGTCGCCGTCCGAGGCTAGGTCGGACCTCGCCAGAGGTGTTGTCGACGCCGAGGGTGCTGCTGCTCCCTTTAGCCGTCAAGATCCAAGCCTGCAGGATCGGATTATCTTGTAGCGTGTGTTTTCTGCGGTCGCCGAGGCCGAAACACACCCTCGCCATATTGTAAAGCCGCGTCTCCTTTCCTCTTATTTCGAGTATCTGGACTTTTTTGTCGGTAACAGAACTGTTTGTGTGAGCGAGAGTTGCTTCTCACGGAAGGTGATGAGTGAGGTATCCGTATCCCAGAGGCGTAGGAGTCCCTCGGCTCGATCGGCCTTGCCGCTTACGCGCACTCTTACCCGTCCATGGAGTTCTGTCACCGACGCAGTCGAGAAGGCTCGAAGAACCGCTCCGGCAGAAGAGCTTCCGAACATGAAGACTTGTTCGGTCCGCGGAATCATTTATTCGAATGTGAGTTACTTATGGCAGAAGGTGATGAGTGAGGTATCCGTATCCCGGAGGTGTAGGAGTCCCTTGGCTCGGTCAGCCTTGGCTGCTTACGTGTACTCCGTCATTTTCAGGATCCACTTTCGAAGTAGTCGAAAAGCACGAAAGATATTCTGGCAGAAAAGATCTTTTTTCGAGGAAAATTTCGACGCAGAGGGGGTTCCCCCCTTTTAGCCCCCGAGGGAGGGTCGGGCTTTGCCGAGGCAAGGCTGACCCTTCCTTGACGACTAAACTTTGCGTGAGAGTGAGGTATATGAACAACTTAAAAGCATCTTAAGGGTAGAAGCGATGTAGCTGTTGGATGTTCCAAGCGTTGCTGTAGACCTTGCCTTGACTGTTGGCCAGCTTGTATGTTCCGGGTTTTAGAACTTTGGCGATGACGAACGGCCCCTCCCAGGGGGCATGAGCTTGTGTCGTCCTCGGGCGTCTTGTCGCAGCCGAAGCACCAGGTCGCCCACCTGGAGGTCTCGGGACCGGACCCCTCGGGCGTGGTAGCGTCGCATGGACTGCTGGTACCGCGCCGAGTGTGGTAAGGCCTTGTCCCGAGCCTCTTCCAGCTGGTCCAGCGAGTCTTCTCGACTAGCTTGGTTGCTTTGGTCGGCATAGGCCCTCATCCTCGGGGAACCGTATTCTAGGTCTGTGGGCAAGATGGCCTCGGCCCCATAGACTAGAAAGAACGGCGTGAAGCCCGTGGCTCGGCTCGGTGTCGTTCTCAGGCTCCAGACCACCGAGGGGAGTTCCTTCATCCACCGCTTGCCGAACTTGTTGAGGTCGTTGTAAATCCGAGGCTTGAGTCCTTGTAGAATCATGCCGTTGTGTAACATCCCAAAATCCCAACCCAGGTTTGAAACCCTAACCCCCCCTAATTCCCCCCCTCCTTCATTTTATTCTTCTCCCTTAACCCTACCCCTAGGTCACCCAAATCATATGCATACACTTAAAATGATTTGAAGCACCTCACATAGACCATATTTATCACCAAGTTCATTTAGAGAAATTTTGATAAGAGAAAAAGACAAAAGACACAAAAGTAGAAAAGAAAAAGGAAAAGAAATGAAATAAGAAAAGGAAAAGGAAAAACCCTCTCCCCTCCCTCGGCTGGGCCGAATCCCAGCCCAGCTCGCGCGCGCCCGCTTCCCCCCTCTCTTCCGGCCCAGGTGGCCCAACCCGCGCGCCGCTCCCGCCCCCTGACCACTGGGCCCCGCCCGTCAGCACCTCACCGCTCTCTCTCTCGCGCAGACCTCTCTCACTGGCAGCCCGACCCCACCCGTCAGCTCCTTCTCCCTCGCCCATCCCTCACCGGCGCGATCGCCGCCGAGCGCCCCTCGCCTCGTCGCCTCGCCATTAATGCTCGCCCGCCTCCTCGACAACCCCGCCACTGTGCTTGAGCCGACCTCTCACCCCCACAGCCTGCACGAGCCGTCCCAATCGGCGTTAGCGCCATTCTCGCACCCTTGGCGAGCTCGCCGGTGCTTGCCGTCGCCCCCATCCCCCTCCCTTCCCCGAGCGCCTATAAAAGGGCCCGCTCGAGCCCCGTCTTCGCCCCACAACACTAGCCATCCTCGCTGCCCTCCTCCCCGAGCGGTTCAAGCAAGCGTCGCCGTGCCCCTGCCTTGCTCCGGTGAGCCCCCTTCCCCCTCTCTAGCGTCTCTCTGTTCAATTAAGCTATGGCCGAAGCTCCGCCATACACTCGCGATCACTAGGCACCACTTTGCCTCCCCTGTCGTGGCCGGAAACCTCACCGGCGGCTTCGCCGCCGCGGGCGCCCGCCACTGCGCCGTGGGCCGGCCGCCATAGGCCCCCGCAGGCCAAATTCGCCCCACCATCGTGACCCACTCCAACCGCCCGTGCTTCGCCACCCCTTCCCCGCCAGAGGACCGGATCGACGGCGGAGAACCGCCGCGGAGCTCGCCGCCGACCGGCCCGGTCGAGCCCCTTTCCCCTCCGTTACCAGTAGCGCCGTCAGCCCCCCTCTCTCTCTGGCTAGTGGGCCCGCGCTACGGCGCCATCCTCACCGCCGTTCCCTCACTGCTGGGCCATTTGGGCCGCAAAGCGCGCCCGTGCCCGCGCCCGCACGCCATGTGGGCCAAAATCCCCCCCGGCCCGGTTAGATGGAGAATCCCTTTTCTTTTTCTTTTTCCTATTTTCCTTTCTCATTTTCACATATATATTTAGATACTAATATTTTATGCACCAAAAATTGTCTAAATAAATTATTAGGGCACAAAAATAATAAAGTATAATAATTTGCACACCCCACAAAGGTCACTATGTTTGATGTATTGTTATTGTCTTGTTTAATTAGCGGAAGAGGGATCCGATCCTCCGGAACTCTTAGCTCCGGAAGAAGGGCAAGAACCTGACCCCTCCGAGATTAACCTCTTGTGCCAGGAAAGCTTCGACGAAGGCAAGTCCATCCTTCCCTTGATGCATTATTTACCTATCTCTCTCTACCACTGCCTAAGCCTGGATTATGGGATGGGAATCGAATTGCATGGTGAGTATCAGTGAGCCTGCATTAACTATTACTGTGATTAAAAGATATGGGGCAAATGAAAAAGGTATAGATGGTTTGTTTTTCAAAAGAGTGCGATGCAGGGTCTTCACCCTCATCACCTGTTGGAGTAGGATGATCAGGGACTCCCTGGTTTAGGGGAGGGCCTAAGGTGTTGGCTCAGCTGGTTTAGGCGTGAGCAGAAGGATCGTCCTCTCATATAAGGACCGGTTTGTCATCTTTCATTACCTGTACTCTCAAAAAGTACAACCACTCGAGGCTGTGTGGGTAGCCACTCAATCTAAACTCGTACGGTCCAACCCCAGGGTTATGGAGGCTGGGGTAGCACCGGGGGGATAAGGAGGGGGAATGTTTGTCCGGTTTGGACATGGAGGTGGCCTGACTCCTTCCGGTATAACCGTTAAGGTTCGGACGTACGAGGAAGGAAAGAGATTCGGATTCGGGTCTCATTGGCCATGAGATCGCAGAGCCGGACTAGTGGGTAAAGTGTACCCCTCTGCGCAGAGTCTAAACCTATTCGAATAGTCCGTGTCCACTGGTATGGACGAGTTTGGTATGGTATGACAATTAGTGTTTCTATTACAACTGGGAACAAGGAAATGTGTGTGTTCTGGAAAGAAAGTAGTACCGCGGGAGCGGGAAGCTCAGTGGTGGTCAAGTAAGTGTTACTTCTATTGTCTTGGGAAAACCCTAACCATTGAATACTGCCTTCTCTGAAGAAGTATGAGTGACTTCAACTCCACCATATAAAGCATGTACAATATAGGTCACCTTCTCTTTACGGGAGCCGGGTGGGCTTGCGGAATACCTAGTGTATTCACCCAGATTTATTTATGTTTTTCAGCAGCTGAAGACTTCTTTTGTGCTATGCTTGATTGATGGGGCTGTGTCTTCACCCAGTTCTGCCTGTGGCCTGGGCTATTTTATCTTCCACTGCGATTTATGTTTTCGGCTCACTATCGAGCTTGTATCCTCAGTATTGTAATAACATTATTCAGACTCTGTAACTATTTGAAGTAATGAATGTGGTTACTAGCCTCCTGGGACTAGTAATTGTATCACATTTGAGTCCCAAAGGATCGGGACGCTTCAGGTGGTATCAGAGCCTGTAGAACTGGCCGTAGACCGCAGCCCTGACCTTAAAAAGTTGCCTCAACAAGAAAACACCTCTTACCCCCAAGAAACACTCTCCCCTTTTCCCCGATATTAACAGACCCTTCTTTTCTTCTACCAGATGGAAGACTCCTGGGTTATTAGGACATCCTATTGCTCAGGGGAAGAAGGATTCCCTCACCTCTTATGGAGTTGCGCGCTACGCATGGGGATCCGTAAGAAGCCCGAATATGTCTAGAAGGAATACCACGAGAATGGTATAGAAAAGTGCTCTATGGCGGTCTACCTGGGAGAAAGCCGAAACTACCCAAACCACCCTCCCTTTCAAGTCAACTTCACCGGACACCGCTTTCCAGACACTTGCCAAAGTGTAGCTCGAAAAGCCCTTAAACAGCTATGCCAAAACTACATCAAAGAGATCTCTAAAACCCCCCTTCGTTATTTCCCACCCAGCAACAAAAATACCCCCACCTGGGGGAAAAGACTCCAGGCTCTGTCAGGGAGAGATCCAACCGAGGATGACCCCACCATTGTCTACATGGCTGGATACCTCCACACCCTCGACAACCACTACGATGACCTCTCCTCCCACTGCACCCACCTAAACTCCCAGGTGGAAAGCCTAGAGCGGCAGGTCAGGGAACTTAAGCAAGAGAAAGCATCCCTCGAAGAGTGTCTCGACATAGCAGAAGGCGAGGAGGCCAACACCCGTGAGGCTTATCGGACCTTAAAGATGGACTATGACAAGAAACTAAAGAAGCTCGCCCCCAAAAAGAAAAATCCAGAAGAAGACCACCAACCAAGGATGCCAAACGGAGAAGAAGAGGAAGAAGACCCCTCCAGCCCCACCTCCCCCCAGGGTAGATGATTGGTCCGACGCCGAGGATCTATCCCTAGCAAGCCTTGATGATCTTCTCAAGGAGTTTGGGGACACCTTAGAGAAGGAATTCGGTAGTACCTCGGGGAACGCTCCCATGTAGCTCCACCTGTAGTAGTCTTGTGCTTGTATTGTGCTGGTGTAATGAATAAAATAACTTGGTTGAAAATAATTTGCATATGCATGTTAGTGACTCTCTTCCCTGGCAGATGGCTTCGGATAAAACCACGCCTACCGCCTCCGGGATTGGAGCAGGGTTTCCCCTGAGAGCTGAAGGGGAAGTCGTTAGAGAGGAAAGTGAAACCCACCTCCCCGCACCCCCACCACTACCATTAGACCTAGCCCAAGTTCTAGCCAATCAAACCCGACTCATCGAGGTCCTCACTCGAAATCTGGAGAATCAACGGCCAAACGGCGGAAGACCGCAAGACAGAATGGGGGATTTCCTGAGACTCAAGCCTCCCACGTTCGCCGGATCGAGCAATCCCCTCGATGCCGACGATTGGATGCGCACGATCAAAAGAAAGTTGGAAGCCATCGGTTGCCCAGAAAATGAGCGTGTTCAGCTGGCTGCCCATCAGCTTTCCGGGATGGCCTTAGCCTGGTGGGACACCTTCAACGTCACCATCAGAGATGCTACCTGGGAGGAATTTGAAGCAGCCTTCCGAGAGCACCATGTGCCCCAAGGACTTGTACAGCTAAAGGAAGACGAGTTCCGAGAATTGACTCAAGACGGAAGATCTGTCATCGAATATGTGCACAAGTTCACGGAGTTAGCCCGCTACGCGCCAGATGATGTCAGTACCGAGAACAAGAAGATGGCCCGTTTCCTAAAGGGACTCAGGCCAGAGCTCAAGACAATTCTGGCTAGCCAAGACTTCCTCAACTTCTCTCACCTTTCAAACAAGGCCATGCAAGTTGAAAGGGCTAAGGAGGAAGAAAAAGGACATCTCAAAAGAAAGTTCCAGGTTCTCCGGGCACAGCAGCAGGACCGGCACCAGAAGACTCGATCATTTGGGTTTCCACCCAAAGGGCCCAACTTCAGTAGACCAGCTGGACCCACTCCGTCGCGATTCAGCCAGCAGAGTCAGAGCTCCTTCCATTCCCCCTCAGTGGCAAGCAACCAACCCCCGGCAAATGCATGTTGGCACTATGGTGATCCCAGTCACTTCAAGAACAACTGTCCGCAGCTGAAGCCACCAGGACCCGCCTACTCCAACTCGGTGAATGGCCCCAAGAATACCTCAGCATCCGCCCCCAAGGCGCCCTCCACCGTTAGCCAGCAGATCAAGGCTCCGTACCAAGGAAGGGCTCGAGTAAATCACGTCGATGCCCAGGAAGCTCAGCAGGCTCCGGGAGTAGTGCTCGGTGAGTTCCTTGTTGAATTTACTCCCGCTACCGTACTTTTCGATTCTGGAGCATCCCACTCTTTCATAGCCACTAGTTTTGTGAAAAAGCATGGCATTCCCTCTACTCCTCTGGAGATTCCCTTAGTCACCCAAACCCCAGGGTCCGACCTTCTATGCCAGCTAAAATGCTCCCAAGTCAGAATCCTTTTAAGTGGGGTAGTATTCCTGGCAGACTTAACCGTCTTGCCATCCAAAGGAATTGATGTGATCCTAGGGATGGATTGGCTAACTAATCACAAAGGCATCATCAGTTGCGCAGACAGGACCGTCCTCCTCACCGACCAGCAGGGAAAGTCAGTCTCTTGTCAGGCACAGCCACCCGCTAGTGACCCAATGATGTTCAATCTAACAACAGAAAGTATATCAGTAGTAGAGGAATTCATGGACGTGTTTCCAGAAGAATTGCCAGGAATGCCACCATAGAGAGAAGTGGAGTTCTACATAGATCTGATTCCTGGAACAGCACCCATCGCAAAGAGACCATACCGCATGGCTCCAACCGAGTTAGCAGAACTAAAGCTTCAAATCGCAGATCTTCAGCAAAAAGGGTACATTCGTCCCAGCTCATCACCTTGGGGAGCGCCAGTCCTGTTCGTCTCTAAGAAGGATGGAAGCATGAGAATGTGTATTGATTACCGATCATTAAATGAAGTTACCATCAAGAACAAGTATCCACTTCCTCGGATTGACGACCTCTTCGATCAGCTTCAAGGAGCCAAGTACTTCTCCAAGATAGACCTAAAATCTGGTTACCACCAATTGAGGATCTAGGAAGCAGACATCCAAAAGACTGCATTTGTCACCCGGTACGGGCAATATGAATTCACAGTAATGCCGTTCGGACTGACAAACTGTAACACCCGGATTTTAGGGGTCCAAAACCCGGGCGCTAACATAATCACCAGGTGTGCTGGGACCAAGTCTCACACATATGATGATTCATGGCACAGGATCGAATGTCACATCTTTATATATAACAGGAGTTCTATACAAAATAAATAATTACATTATAAGGAGACAACGGTCCAGCAACCCAAAGTTGACTGGGAGACGACGACCTAGACCTCTCACGAACTCATCGCAGCATCCTCCAAGCGCCTCATCCTGTGGTACCTGTTCTTGACCTGTGGTGTATGTGAGACAGCAAGAGTGAGCTCACATACGTTCATCGCTCAACAAGTTGTGGGGAATAATGTGCATGAACTCGCCAAAGGTGGGAGCTCACGTGAAGTGTAAGGCTTACCAAAGAGGATGGTTAGAGCTGAGCATTGCTTTTAAGGTTGGGCAAAATTTTATTAGCAGTTTACTAAGTATAAGTAAATACCAACCCAATTAAATAGTTGAACAAAAGTAATAACAACATCACCTGCGATGCAATGCATATGACAAATTGAATTTAGTTCCATAAATTAATCATGTGAGGGTCCGAGCTGCTCATGACCGTGAGCACGGCTAGTATACCAGTTTTACACTCTGCAGAGGTTGCGCATCTTTACCCACAAGTCGTGTATCCCATGTCGCCAGGGTTTGCAAGGCCCTTAGACACTTCCGAGGTGAATGGCTAGGGATCCACTACGAGGCCTTTACAAAGTTCCACTAGCTTCCGAAAACCCGCTACAGTTTATAGGAAGTTCCAATGCAGGAATCCCTTGCAGGACCGCCATCGCAGCAAAATCCTCCCGAGGGCCTCCCTACACTGACCACTCCCCTACTGCCCTTGCCCCTTTCGGGTAAGGTAGTCTTCCACTAGCTTTCCTAATTAATCAGCCAAGGGCGTCCCATTCCACCCTTGTGGTAGCACTGTTTTCCCGGGTGGTTCTCCATGTTCCAATTAATATAATGATCTTAACATGAACCATAAATAACAACTGATAACAAAAGTATAATCATGAATAGTGTAATCTTCATACCCAAAACCACATATAGCACTAGCAAGTACTACCCAGAAAGTTCAGTGGTAAACAAGGTATAAAGATAGACAAACTAGGGTAACCTATTGGGTCCCATCAAAATTAACCTATGCAGATCATTATGATTAATTAGAACATGAGTGGGTAAAAAGAAGTGATCAAGGGCACAACTTGCCTGGGACTTGAGATTCCAGGTACCAGGATGATCCTTCAGATTCTCGTGACCTCACTGCTAGTCGTAGCAATACAAACAAACAGTGTATAGGCAAAATTAACATTACACCAAACATGTATGCCAAAATACATATTAATAATCTACATATTAAAATAAGATCACAGGAAAAAGAATTATTAATTTTTGAGTTATAGAATTCAAGTTATGAATTTCCTAAGATTTAAGGTGATTATAATAGGATTAGATGATAAATTAATTTCCTAACAGAGTTCATGTCAAAACAGTAGTTTTAAATGATAGAGAATAT
Organism: Zea luxurians; assembly: GCA_029449295.1. Classification (NCBI taxonomy): domain Eukaryota; kingdom Viridiplantae; phylum Streptophyta; class Magnoliopsida; order Poales; family Poaceae; genus Zea; species Zea luxurians. Next base: position 9,405,431 of record JAOPSE010000077.1, read on the forward strand.
TATTACAAAATTTTAGGAATTGGAATGACTCAATTTGGAGCTAAAATGAATTAAATATGAATTATACAAGTTTTAAGATTTATTTTTATACTAAAAATCAATTTTTAATATTAATAATCTTATTTCTCTGTTATCTGGACTGCGCGTCAAATAAAAAGAAACTCAGGGGCTATAGCGCAAGAAACCCGAGACTCAGTCAACAGTGCCCGAGGGACGGCGGGTTGATTCTCATGAAGTTCAGGGGCTCTTTAACAAAAATGACCCGCGAAGGGGTATCTTCTAATCTGGACCATTCGATCAAACGTGGATGGTTCGGATTAGATCCACGCCTCACCCGAACCGGTACGCATCTACAGCCGCAGGATCCACGATCAACGGCTCAGATTTTAAAATGCGGGGGATCACTCAGGTTCGTTCGATCATGATCTAACGGCAGGGATCCGTCCGATCCAAACGCGCGAAGGGGTATCCTTACGATCTAATCTCGACCGTCGGCTGGGATCCAACGGTCGGGCGCTTGTCTCCCAACCCAGGTCGTCCCGACGGCGGCGCCGCACAGGGACGCGGCGGCGGACTTCGCCGGAGCTCCCCAACTACGTGCCTAGCCGATCATTTCCCGATTCCCTAGCGCTACGCGTACAGGAGGTCAAGGCGAAACCGATCGGGGGCTTATTACCTCGAATTGTTGACTCGTCGGCGTTGGCCACGGTGTGGTGCGGATCCGCGGCGGAGTACGAAGTATGGTGAGCAATTCCGGTGATCTTGGCGACCGATTCCGAGTGGCCCGGCCACGACCACCCTCCACCAGGTCAGATGAATCCCAGGGACACCTCACCGAGGATGGAATCGACTGCCAGCAGAGGATAGCCCGCGGCGGCCCGGTTCCGGTGATTTGTGTCATGGTGGTTGCGAGGGCTTGCTCCGAGGGACGATTAAGGGAGCAAAGAGTTCCACAACCATATATACAGGTGATTGCGGCATGCGCGGTGGGTTCTATTGGGTCAGTCCCGCGGATCTCGGACGGAGGACGACCACGGACTCCGCGCGCCATGAGCGGGTTGTTCCTGTGCGCGCGAGGTTGTTTATTCGGGTCAGCGCGGATCTTGTGAAGTTCGGCCGAGGAGATGACGGCGAATCCCAACAGGACCCGGTTGTTGCGTGACCGCGCTTCCCCGGATTTCACATCGCCCGCCGCGACCGAGCTCGCCCGAGCCGAGCGGCGAAGGAAGGGGGAAGACCCTGACAACGCGGCCCCGCATGGAAGTGGGAGGTGGAATGGCTGAGCGTGCACATGTGACCGACAGGCTGGGCCCACATGTCGGCGCCCGGAATAAAGAATAAAGGGAAGGAGAGAAGATGGGCTGCGCGTCCGGTATGGCTTAACTGGGCCAGAATTGAGTTTAGCCGGCCCATGTAGCATCCTGTTCTTTTCTTTTTCTGTTATTCCTTTTTTTTTCTATTTCCCTTTCCATTTGAATTTCAAATCAACACAAGTTTAAAGTTCAAACCCTTAATTTGGATACACATTTAGAACTTCAGCATAATGTGCAAAAACATATTTTATATATTTCTTTATTTATTTTAGTTCTTTTAGACAAGCTTTTAATCATATAGTAGAGAATAATTCATACCTTATTAATTCTAGGGAAATCAAATTTCTATTGTAGACTATATATATTAAGAAATAGTTTAATCATAATTCTTCTTTATAACCTAACCCAAAGGCAATTTAGATTATCTAAGTATCCTTAATTATGTATTTTTAACATATTCATGAGTGGAAACTTCTAAATTATGATTATCTTTAAGGAAAGGTGTTTTGATTTAAAATTTTTTGAGAATTTTTCCTTGTCTTCACAAAATTGAACTTTAGGGTGTTACAAATCCTACCCCCCATAAAAATAATCTCGTCCTCGAGATTTGTAAGAAAAGGGATGTATACTCATATTGTTCTCGGAACATATGCACAAACAAAGAAATCTCAGCATGAGGTATAGTCCTTCAACAAAACTTAGGGTCAATAGACCTTATTGTTCCTTCTAAAATAATATCATATCATCTACTAACTAAAATAACATCTAGATCTTACAAATCATCATAATTTATATCTATGTAGCTTGGTGAAGCTGGTGGTGGTGGAGGTTGTTGTTGTTGTTGTCTCTCCAACCGTGCTTGCCTTATTTCTTGGTGGGCCTGACGTATTTCCTCGCGTTGTTGTCTTATCTGATTCTGCATCTCGGTCACCAGGTCTGTTAACTGTTGTATTACCAGTCTTTGGGTAGCAACCACTTGATCGATTTCAACAGGTGAAGGATTTGGAGGATTCATTTCTGTTTGCTGTTACGTGATAATCTTTCCTTTCCTGGTATTGACCATGAAAGTTAGAAGTATATGGTAATAGTTTTTGCAAATGACCATATTCAATAAGCAGAATGAATGGGCTAGTAGCTGGTTATAATCTGAAGATTTCTTTAGTAGGGCTTAATTTTTGTTTTATGTCCAAATTGGGGTAACCAGTTGTATAAGGTGAATATCCAAGGGTAAGATGGAATCTGTCAAGATGAGAGATATATATGGGTGAGATAGACTATCAGATGTAGGTTACCAGTTTGTTTTAGGTGGGGGTTGATAGACTATGTAATCCGTCATTACTCTATTGGTTGGGTTGCTATGTAACTTGTTATATAGGTCAAGTTGTTGGGTATGGCCGGATTGATCTAGGTCACCAATTTAGGCTTAAGTGAATGTGGAGTATGGTCTTATCCTTTGTATCAGCATTAAGTAACTCAATCTAGCTTAGATCATATTGGATTAGATGGAATCCAGATTAGGTTGATATGACTAGATTAAACCAGTTAAGATTAGCTAGATCTACCAGGGTAGAATAAATATTATTAGGATATGATAGAATCTTTTAAGATAGGATGGATTATATGATATAGGTAGGCCATTGTTCAAGGATGAGTTGGTATAAGACATGAATTTAGGTTAAGATATATTTGTAGAGACAGTGTCTAACCTATATCACCAACTTAACTAACTTGTTAATAACTCACTTTAGATTGGGTCATATTTAGATTAGATAGAATCTGGATTAGGTTGGATATAACTAGATTAGACTAGATAATATCTAATTACTTTGGATTAGATCTTGGTTGTTACTAGGGTGGGGTAAATATGCTTATTAGGACAAGATGAATCCATAAGGATAAGGTAGAATCAGTTAGATCTATTAGGACGACATAAAATCTTTTTAAGATAAGATGAGTATCTTTTAAGATGAGATGGATCTATTAAGATAAGGGAGAATCTTTTAAGATAAGATGAATTGGTTAGAATGAGATCTTTTAGGATAAGATAAATCTCTTAAGGTAGATATGTTCCAATGGGGACAATCTAGGTTGTCTAGTTATTTTATAATTATATTTTTATACCTATGTGTATATGCAGATGCAATTGTGGACATTACTCCACAACTCATCACACTCAATCAAAGATCCAAATCAAACAAGTATCATAAGAACAAGCATTCAAGCATGTCAATATTTACTAAAATAGTGATGATTTTTTTTTTGTTCCTACGAGTAGGTCTCCTATTCCTAAAGGTCACTTTAGGCACAGGATTTCAAAGTGTGAAATCCACATTTGTCTTTAGAAAGAAAAGGTAAGAATAATCAGAGTAAAGCGGAAATAGATGAGAAAGATTAAGAAAAGCTTAGAAAAGAATCAGAGTAGCTGAGGTAAGTAGACAAGGGTTGTCCAGTTCTATCTAGGTTTCGTCCTACAGTCAACATTGCTCTGATACCACTTCTGTAACACCCGGATTTTAGGGGTCCAAAACCCGGGCGCTAACATAATCACCAGGTGTGCTGGGACCAAGTCTCACACATATGATGATTCATGGCACAGGATCGAATGTCACATCTTTATATATAACAGGAGTTCTATACAAAATAAATAATTACATTATAAGGAGACAACGGTCCAGCAACCCAAAGTTGACTGGGAGACGACGACCTAGACCTCTCACGAACTCATCGCAGCATCCTCCAAGCGCCTCATCCTGTGGTACCTGTTCTTGACCTGTGGTGTATGTGAGACAGCAAGAGTGAGCTCACATACGTTCATCGCTCAACAAGTTGTGGGGAATAATGTGCATGAACTCGCCAAAGGTGGGAGCTCACGTGAAGTGTAAGGCTTACCAAAGAGGATGGTTAGAGCTGAGCATTGCTTTTAAGGTTGGGCAAAATTTTATTAGCAGTTTACTAAGTATAAGTAAATACCAACCCAATTAAATAGTTGAACAAAAGTAATAACAACATCACCTGCGATGCAATGCATATGACAAATTGAATTTAGTTCCATAAATTAATCATGTGAGGGTCCGAGCTGCTCATGACCGTGAGCACGGCTAGTATACCAGTTTTACACTCTGCAGAGGTTGCGCATCTTTACCCACAAGTCGTGTATCCCATGTCGCCAGGGTTTGCAAGGCCCTTAGACACTTCCGAGGTGAATGGCTAGGGATCCACTACGAGGCCTTTACAAAGTTCCACTAGCTTCCGAAAACCCGCTACAGTTTATAGGAAGTTCCAATGCAGGAATCCCTTGCAGGACCGCCATCGCAGCAAAATCCTCCCGAGGGCCTCCCTACACTGACCACTCCCCTACTGCCCTTGCCCCTTTCGGGTAAGGTAGTCTTCCACTAGCTTTCCTAATTAATCAGCCAAGGGCGTCCCATTCCACCCTTGTGGTAGCACTGTTTTCCCGGGTGGTTCTCCATGTTCCAATTAATATAATGATCTTAACATGAACCATAAATAACAACTGATAACAAAAGTATAATCATGAATAGTGTAATCTTCATACCCAAAACCACATATAGCACTAGCAAGTACTACCCAGAAAGTTCAGTGGTAAACAAGGTATAAAGATAGACAAACTAGGGTAACCTATTGGGTCCCATCAAAATTAACCTATGCAGATCATTATGATTAATTAGAACATGAGTGGGTAAAAAGAAGTGATCAAGGGCACAACTTGCCTGGGACTTGAGATTCCAGGTACCAGGATGATCCTTCAGATTCTCGTGACCTCACTGCTAGTCGTAGCAATACAAACAAACAGTGTATAGGCAAAATTAACATTACACCAAACATGTATGCCAAAATACATATTAATAATCTACATATTAAAATAAGATCACAGGAAAAAGAATTATTAATTTTTGAGTTATAGAATTCAAGTTATGAATTTCCTAAGATTTAAGGTGATTATAATAGGATTAGATGATAAATTAATTTCCTAACAGAGTTCATGTCAAAACAGTAGTTTTAAATGATAGAGAATATTATTACAAAATTTTAGGAATTGGAATGACTCAATTTGGAGCTAAAATGAATTAAATATGAATTATACAAGTTTTAAGATTTATTTTTATACTAAAAATCAATTTTTAATATTAATAATCTTATTTCTCTGTTATCTGGACTGCGCGTCAAATAAAAAGAAACTCAGGGGCTATAGCGCAAGAAACCCGAGACTCAGTCAACAGTGCCCGAGGGACGGCGGGTTGATTCTCATGAAGTTCAGGGGCTCTTTAACAAAAATGACCCGCGAAGGGGTATCTTCTAATCTGGACCGTTCGATCAAACGTGGATGGTTCGGATTAGATCCACGCCTCACCCGAACCGGTACGCATCTACAGCCGCAGGATCCACGATCAACGGCTCAGATTTTAAAATGCGGGGGATCACTCAGGTTCGTTCGATCATGATCTAACGGCAGGGATCCGTCCGATCCAAACGCGCGAAGGGGTATCCTTACGATCTAATCTCGACCGTCGGCTGGGATCCAACGGTCGGGCGCTTGTCTCCCAACCCAGGTCGTCCCGACGGCGGCGCCGCACAGGGACGCGGCGGCGGACTTCGCCGGAGCTCCCCAACTACGTGCCTAGCCGATCATTTCCCGATTCCCTAGCGCTACGCGTACAGGAGGTCAAGGCGAAACCGATCGGGGGCTTATTACCTCGAATTGTTGACTCGTCGGCGTTGGCCACGGTGTGGTGCGGATCCGCGGCGGAGTACGAAGTATGGTGAGCAATTCCGGTGATCTTGGCGACCGATTCCGAGTGGCCCGGCCACGACCACCCTCCACCAGGTCAGATGAATCCCAGGGACACCTCACCGAGGATGGAATCGACTGCCAGCAGAGGATAGCCCGCGGCGGCCCGGTTCCGGTGATTTGTGTCACGGTGGTTGCGAGGGCTTGCTCCGAGGGACGATTAAGGGAGCAAAGAGTTCCACAACCATATATACAGGTGATTGCGGCATGCGCGGTGGGTTCTATTGGGTCAGTCCCGCGGATCTCGGACGGAGGACGACCACGGACTCCGCGCGCCATGAGCGGGTTGTTCCTGTGCGCGCGAGGTTGTTTATTCGGGTCAGCGCGGATCTTGTGAAGTTCGGCCGAGGAGATGACGGCGAATCCCAACAGGACCCGGTTGTTGCGTGACCGCGCTTCCCCGGATTTCACATCGCCTGCCGCGACCGAGCTCGCCCGAGCCGAGCGGCGAAGGAAGGGGGAAGACCCTGACAACGCGGCCCCGCATGGAAGTGGGAGGTGGAATGGCTGAGCGTGCACATGTGACCGACAGGCTGGGCCCACATGTCGGCGCCCGGAATAAAGAATAAAGGGAAGGAGAGAAGATGGGCTGCGCGTCCGGTATGGCTTAACTGGGCCAGAATTGAGTTTAGCCGGCCCATGTAGCATCCTGTTCTTTTCTTTTTCTGTTATTCCCTTTTTTTTCTATTTCCCTTTCCATTTGAATTTCAAATCAACACAAGTTTAAAGTTCAAACCCTTAATTTGGATACACATTTAGAACTTCAGCATAATGTGCAAAAACATATTTTATATATTTCTTTATTTATTTTAGTTCTTTTAGACAAGCTTTTAATCATATAGTAGAGAATAATTCATACCTTATTAATTCTAGGGAAATCAAATTTCTATTGTAGACTATATATATTAAGAAATAGTTTAATCATAATTCTTCTTTATAACCTAACCCAAAGGCAATTTAGATTATCTAAGTATCTTTAATTATGTATTTTTAACATATTCATGAGTGGAAACTTCTAAATTATGATTATCTTTAAGGAAAGGTGTTTTGATTTAAAATTTTTTGAGAATTTTTCCTTGTCTTCACAAAATTGAACTTTAGGGTGTTACACAAACGCACCCGCCTTTTTCATGAACCTCATGAATAAAGTGTTTATGGAAGAGCTAGACAAGTTTGTCGTAGTCTTCATCGACGACATCCTTATTTACTCCAAGAGCCGCGAAGACCACCAGCGTCACCTTCAGATCGTCCTTGGAAAACTCAGAGCACACCAACTTTATGCAAAACTCAGTAAATGTGAATTCTGGTTGGAAAAGATAGCCTTCCTTGGGCATATCTTAACCGCAGAAGGGATAGAAGTGGACCCTTCCAAAGTGGAAGCAGTATCAAAATGGAGGCAACCAACCAACGTCAGTGAAGTTCGAAGCTTTCTAGGAATGGCAGGGTATTACCGCCGCTTCATCAAAGGATTCTCCAGCATAGCAAGACCAATGACAGAACTTCTTAAGAAAGACCATAAATTTGTGTGGACCCCAAAATGCGAAGGAAGTTTCCAAATCATAAAGGAGAAACTTACAACAGCACCCGTTCTATCGCTGCCAGATATTCATCAAGATTTTGTCGTCTTCTGTGATGCCTCGAGACAAGGCTTAGGGTGTGTGCTAATGCAAAACGAGAAAGTCATTGCTTACGCATCGCGCCTACTCAAGCCGCATGAACAGAATTACCCCACCCATGATTTGGAATTAGCAGCCATAGTGCATGCCTTGAAGATATGGAGGCACTACCTAATCGGAAACAAATGCCACATTTTCACCGATCACAAGAGTCTGAGGTATATATTCACTCAACCAGATCTCAACCTTCGTCAGCGAAGATGGTTAGAACTGATCAAGGATTATGACCTAGAAATTCACTATCACCCCGGGAAAGCCAACGTGGTAGCCGACGCCCTCAGTCGGAAACCATTCGGAATAAAAGGAACCAATTTTATAGAAGATTGGAAGAAAGAGTCATCACAGCTAAATGCATGTCTGGGGACCAACGACAGTCTCGAAGTCAAACCAATGCTAGAGGACCTCATCCGCAAAGCTCAACGACTAGACTTAGAGACAACAAGGCTTGTGGAGAGAGCCCGCAAGGAACAACTCCCGGACCTCAGGACAGATGACCAAGGAGTCCTTTGGTTCAAGCACCGTCTGTGTGTACCAAAAGGGGAAGCTCGAGAAGTCCTACTCAAGGAAGCCCACGATTCGGCCTACTCCATCCACCCCGGAACTACCAAGATGTACCTGGACCTCAAAACCAGATATTGGTGGAAAGGAATGAAGAAAGAAATAGCTCAGTTTGTAGCTCGATGTGACATCTGCCAACGGACGAAGGCCGAACACCAAAAACCTGCAGGCCTATTACAACCCCTCCCGATACCTGAATGGAAGTGGGAAGAAATAGGCATGGACTTCGTAACCGGACTGCCTCGGACGCAAAAAGGGAATGATTCCATCTGGGTAATAATAGATCGCCTCACCAAGGTTGCCCATTTCATCCCAGTGAAAACTACCTTTGGAGGAGCCACCCTTGCCCGGATTTACCTCAAGGAGATAGTCAGACTCCACGACATCCCAAGGAAGATAGTGTCAGACAGAGGAACCCAGTTCACATCCAAATTCTGGACAAGCCTTCAGAAAGCCTTGGGCACCAAGCTAGATTTCAGTACCGCTTACCACCCTCAGACAGATGGGCAGATAGAAAGGGTCAACAAAGTCCTTGAAGATCTGTTGAGAGCATGTGTATTAGCTTTTGATAGAAGTTGGGAGTCCAGTCTACCCTACGCAGAGTTCTCATACAACAATAGCTATCAGGCCAGCATCAAGATGTCGCCATTCGAAGCACTGTATGGACGAAAATGCCAGACCCCTCTCATGTGGTCCAACGTGGGGGAAAAAGCACTAGAGGGACCTGCCTTTGTCAAAGAGGCGGAAGAGAAAGTTGCACTGATCCGCAGAAGGTTGCTTGAAGCTCAAAGTCGGCAGAAGAGTTACGCAGACAACAGGCGGAGGGAACTCCGATTTGAGGAAGGAGACTTCGTCTACCTCAAGGTTTCTCCAATGCGTGGTGTCAGGAGGTTCCAAGTCAAAGGGAAGCTAGCCCCACGTTTTGTAGGTCCCTATCCCATCATTGGCAAGGTAGGACCCGCAGCATACCGCCTGGAACTACCAGAATCCATGTCCGACATCCACAATGTGTTTCATGTATCCCAGCTCCGCAAATGCCTGCAAGCACCAGAAAGTCACCTCGAAGAAGAGACAGTGCAGATTCAGAAAGATCTTCAATATCGTGAGAAACCAGTGAAGATTCTTGATTCAGCAGTCAGAAAGACCCGCACCTCAGAAGTAAAGCTCTGTAAAGTTCAGTGGAGCAGAGAAGGAGAAGAGGAAGCCACCTGGGAGAGTGAGGACTTCTTGAGGAAGGAATACCCTTATCTTTTCCCAAATCCAGTCTAATCTCGAAGGCGAGATTCCTTTAAGTGGGGTAGGTTTGTAACATCCCAAAATCCCAACCCAGGTTTGAAACCCTAACCCCCCCTAATTCCCCCCCCCCTCCTTCATTTTATTCTTCTCCCTTAACCCTACCCCTAGGTCACCCAAATCATATGCATACACTTAAAATGATTTGAAGCACCTCACATAGACCATATTTATCACCAAGTTCATTTAGAGAAATTTTGATAAGAGAAAAAGACAAAAAGACACAAAAGTAGAAAAGAAAAAGGAAAAGAAATGAAATAAGAAAAGGAAAAGGAAAAACCCTCTCCCCTCCCTCGGCTGGGCCGAATCCCAGTCCAGCTCGCGCGCGCCCGCTTCCCCCCCCCCTCTCTTCCGGCCCAGGCGGCCCAACCCGCGCGCCGCTCCCGCCCCCGACCACTGGGCCCCGCCCGTCAGCACCTCACTGCTCTCTCTCTCGCGCAGACCTCTCTCACTGGCAGCCCGACCCCACCCGTCAGCTCCTTCTCCCTCGCCCATCCCTCACCGGCGCGATCGCCGCCGAGCGCCCCTCGCCTCGTCGCCTCGCCATTAATGCTCGCCCGCCTCCGCGACAACCCCGCCACTGTGCTTGAGCCGACCTCTCACCCCCACAGCCTGCACGAGCCGTCCCAATTGGCGTTAGCGCCATTCCCGCACCCTTGGCGAGCTCGCCGGTGCTCACCGTCGCCCCCATCCCCCTCCCTTCCCCGAGCGCCTATAAAAGGGCCCGCTCGAGCCCCATCTTTGCCACACAACACCAGCCATCCTCGCTGCCCTCCTCCCCGAGCGGTTCAAGCAAGCGCCGCCGTGCCCCTGCCTTGCTCCGATGAGCCCCCTTCCCCCTCTCTAGCGTCTCTCTGTTCAATTAAGCTATGGCCGAAGCTCCGCCATACACTCGCGATCACAAGGCACCACTTTGCCTCCCCTGTCGTGGCCGGAAACCTCACCGGCGGCTTCGCCGCCGCGGGCGCCCGCCACTGCGCCGTGGGCCGGCCGCCATAGGCCCCCGCAGGCCAAATTCGCCCCACCATCGTGACCCACTCCAACCACCCGTGCTTCGCCACCCCTTCCCCGCCAGAGGACCGGACCGACGGCGGAGAACCGCCGCGGAGCTCGCCGCCGACCGGCCCGGTCGAGCCCCTTTCCCCTCCGTTACCAGTAGCGCCGTCAGCCCCCCCTCTCTCTCTGGCTAGTGGGCCCGCGCTACGGCGCCGTCCCCGCCGCCGTTCCCTCGCTGCTGGGCCGTTTGGGCCGCAAAGCGCGCCCGCGCCCGCACGCCATGTGGGCCAAAATTCCCCCCCGGCCCGGTTAGATGGAGAATCCCTTTTCTTTTTCTTTTTCCTATTTTCCTTTCTCATTTTCACATATATATTTAGATACTAATATTTTATGCACCAAAAATTGTCTAAATAAATTATTAGGGCAAAAAATAATAAAGTATAATAATTTGCACACCCCACAAAGGTCACTATGTTTGATGTATTGTTATTGTCTTGTTTAATTAGTGGAAGAGGGATCCGATCCTCCGGAACTCTTAGCTCCGGAAGAAGGGCAAGAACCCGACCCCTCTGAGATTAACCTCTTGTGCCAGGAAAGCTTCGACGAAGGCAAGTCCATCCTTCCCTTGATGCATTATTTACCTATCTCTCTACCACTGCCTAAGCCTAGATTATGGGATGGGAATCGAATTGCATGGTGAGTATGAGTGAGCCTGCATTAACTATTACTGTGATTAAAAGATATGGGGCAAATGAAAAAGGTATAGATGGTTTGTTTTTCAAAAGAGTGCGATGCAGGGTCTTCACCCTCATCACCTGTTGGAGTAGGATGATCAGGGACTCCCTGGTTTAGGGGAGGGCCTAAGGTGTTGGCTCAGCTGGTTTAGGCGTGAGCAGAAGGATCGTCCTCTCATATAAGGACTGGTTTGTCATCTTTCATTACCTGTACTCTCAAAAAGTACAACCACTCGAGGCTGTGTGGGCAGCCACTCAATCTAAACTCGTACGGTCCAACCCCAGGGTTATGGAGGCTGGGGTAGCACCAGGGGGATAAGGAGGGGGAATGTTTGTCCGGTTTGGACATGGCGGTGGCCTGACTCCTTCCGGTATAACCGTTAAGGTTCGGACGTACGAGGAAGGAAAGAGATTCGGATTCGGGTCTCATTGGCCATGAGATCACAGAGCCGGACTAGTGGGTAAAGTGTACCCCTCTGCGCAGAGTCTAAACCTATTCGAATAGTCCGTGTCCACTGGTATGGACGAGTCTGGTATGGTATGACAATTAGTGTTTCTATTACAACTGGGAACAGGGAAATGTGTGTGTTCTGGAAAGAAAGTAGTACCATGGGAGCGGGAAGCTCAGTGGTGGTCAAGTAAGTGTTACTTCTATTGTCTTGGGAAAACCCTAACCATTGAATACTGCCTTCTCTGAAGAAGTATGAGTGACTTCAACTCCACCATATAAAGCATGTACAATATAGGTCACCTTCTCTTTACGGGAGCCGGGTGGGCTTGCGGAATACCTAGTGTATTCACCCAGATTTATTTATGTTTTTCAGCAGCTGAAGACTTCTTTTCTGCTATGCTTGATTGATGGGGCTGTGTCTTCACCCAGTTCTGCCTGTGGCCTGGGCTATTTTATCTTCCACTGCGATTTATGTTTTCGGCTCACTATCGAGCTTGTATCCTCGGTATTGTAATAACATTATTCAGACTCTGTAACTATTTGAAGTAATGAATGTGGTTACTAGCCTCCTGGGACTAGTAATTGTATCACATTTGAGTCCCAAAGGATCGGGATGCTTCACGTTGGCACGCTCTACTTGCCCATTCGTCATGGGATGAGCCGCGGCGGCCCAGTCCACCCGGATGTGGTGATCCTCGCAGAAGTCCAGGAACTTTCTGCCGGTGAACTGGGTGCCGTTGTCGGTGATGATGGAGTTCGGGACCCCGAAACGATGGATGATGTTGGTGAAGAACGCCACCGCCTGCCCGGACCTGATGCTGTTCAGGGGTCGGACCTCGATCCACTTGGAAAATTTGTCGATGGCGACCAACAGGTGCGTGTAGCCCCCGGGTGCCTTCTGCAAGGGGCCAACAAGGTCCAGACCCCACACAGCAAAAGGCCATGTGATGGGTATCGTCTGCAGAGCCTGAGCGGGCAGGTGGGTCTGCCTTGCATAGAACTGACACCCTTCGCAGGCGCGGACAATTCTAGTGGCGTCGGCCACCGCCGTTGGCCAGTAGAAACCTTGTCGAAAAGCATTTCTGACAAGGGCTCGAGGTGCTGCGTGGTGGCCGCAAGCCCCCGAGTGTATTTATCGGAGGAGTTCCTGACCTTCGGTGGTGGAGATGCATCGCTGGAGGATGCCTGAAGGGCTGCGGTGGTAGAGCTCCTTCCCTTCTCCCAGCAAGACGAACGACTTGGCGCGCCGCGCCAACCGCCGAGCTTCGGCTCGGTCGAGGGGTAGCTCTCCTCGGTGGAGGTATTGCAGGTACGGGGTCTGCCAGTTTTGATCAGGCGTGACCCCGCTTTGCTCCCCTTCGACATGCAGTGTCTCGCCCTCGGGGGCCGAGGGTACCTTGGGCCGAACCGAGGGTGCCTCGGGCCGAGCCGAGGGCGCCTCGGACTGTGCCGAGGGTACCTCGGGCCGGGCCGAGGGCGCCTCAGGCTTGGGCGTGTCGTCGATCTTGGCGGAGGGTTGATGCAGATCTCGGGAGAAGACGTCCGGGGGAACCGTTGTTTGCCTCGAGGCTATTTTAGCCAGCTCGTCCGCAGTCTCGTTGTAGCGCCGAGCGATGTGGTTGAGCTCGAGCCCGTAGAACTTGTCTTCCAGGCGCCGAACCTCATCGTAGTAGGCCTCCATCTTCGGGTCGCGGCAGTGGGAGTTCTTCATGACTTGGTCGATGACGAGCTGCGAGTCACACCGAGCGTCGAGGCGTCGGACCCCTAGCTCGACGGCAATCCGCAACCCGTTGACCAGAGCCTCGTACTCAGCTACATTGTTGGACACCGGGAAGTGGAGGCGTAACACGTAGCGTAGGTGCTTCCCGAGGGGCGAGATGAAGAGTAGGCCTGCGCTGGCCCCTGTCTTCATCAGCGACCCATCGAAGAACATGGTCCAGAGCTCCGGTTGGATCGGAGCTGTTGGTAGCTGGGTGTCGACCCATTCAGCCACGAAGTCCGCCAAGACCTGGGATTTGATGGCCTTCCGAGGGGCGAACGAGATTGTTTTGCCCATGATTTCCACCGCCCACTTTGCAATCCTACCCAAGGCCTCTCAGCAATGGATGATCTCCCCTAGGGGGAAGGATGACACCACAGTTACCGGATGAGACTCGAAGTAGTGTTGCAACTTCCGCCGCGTCAGGATCACCACGAACAGCAGCTTCTGAACTTGTGGGTAGCGGATTTTGGTTTCGGACAGTACCTCGCTGATGAAGTAGACTGGCCTCTGAACAGGCAATGCATGCCCCTCTTCTTGCCTCTCGACCACAATCGCGGCGCTAACCACCTGAGTGGTCGCGGCGACGTAGACCAAGAGGGCTTCTCCGGCAGCTGGGGGCACCAGGATAGGCGCCTTCGTGAGGAGCGCCTTCAGGTTCCTGAGGGCTTCCTCGGCCTCAGGGGTCCAAGTGAAGCGCTCGGCCTTCCTTAAGAGGCGGTATAGGGGTAGACCTCTTTCGCCGAGGCGTGAGATGAAGCGACTCAGAGTCGCGAGACATCCCATGACCCTCTGTACGCCTTTCAAGTCCTGGATGGGCCCCATGCTGGTGATGGCTGCGATCTTCTCCGGGTTGGCTTCGATGCCCCGCTCGGAGACGATGAACCCCAAGAGCATGCCTCGGGGCACCCCGAAGACACACTTTTTGGGATTGAGCTTGACACCTTTCGCCTTGAGACATCGGAATGTCACTTCAAGGTCAGAAAGGAGGTCGGAGGCTTTCCTCGTCTTGACTACGATGTCATCGACGTAGGCCTCGACCGTGCGGCCAATGTATTCGCCGAACACATGGTTCATGCACCGCTGGTACGTCGCGCCCGCATTCCTCAAGCCGAACGGCATGGTGACATAGCAGTACATGCCGAAGGGTGTGATGAAAGAAGTCGCGAGCTGGTCGGACTCTTTCATCCTGATTTGGTGATACCCTGAGTAGGCATCGAGGAAAGACAGGGTCTCGCACCCAGCAGTGTAATCCACGATCTTATCGATGCGAGGCAGAGGGTAGGGAACCTTCGGACATGCTTTGTTCAGACCAGTGTAGTCTACACACATCCGCCATTTCCCCCCTTTCTTTCTCACAAGTACAGGGTTGGCAAGCCATTCGGGATGGAATACCTCTTTGATGAACCCTGCCGCCATTAGCTTGTGGATCTCCTCGCCTATGGCTCTGCGCTTCTCCTCGTCAAATCGGCGCAGAGGCTGCTTGACGGGTCGGGCTCCGGCCCGGATGTCCAGCGAGTGCTCGGCGACATCCCTTGATATGCCGGGCATGTCCGAGGGACTCCACGCGAAGACGTCTGCGTTCGCACGGAGAAAATCGACGAGCACTGCTTCCTGTTTGGGATCGAGCCCGGAGACGATCTGGACTTGCTTGGAGGCGTCGCTGCTGGGGTCGAGGGGGACGGACTTAACCGTCTCCGCTGGCTCGAAATTGCCGGCATGACGCTTCACGTCTAGCACCTCCTTGGAGAGGCTCTCCAGGTCGGCGATGAGGGCCTCGGACTCGGCGAGGGCCTCGGCGTACTCCACGCACTCCACGTCACATTCGAACGCGTGTTTGTACGTGGGGCCGACGGTGATGACCCCGTTGGGGCCCGGCATCTTGAGCTTGAGGTAGGTGTAGTTGGGGACGGCCATGAACTTCGCGTAGCAGGGCCTCCCCAATACCGCGTGGTAGGTTCCTCGGAACCCGACCACCTCGAACGTCAGGGTCTCCCTTCGAAAGTTGGAGGGTGTTTCGAAGCAGACGGGAAGATCGAGTTGTCCGAGGGGCTGGACACACTTCCCGGGGATGATCCCATAGAAAGGCGCAGCGCCCGCCCGGACCGAGGACAGATCGATATGCAGAAGCCCGAGGGTCTCGGCGTAGATGATGTTGAGGCTACTGCCTCCGTCCATGAGGACCTTGGTGAGCCTGACGTCGCCGATGATGGGGTCGACGACGAGCGGGTATTTCCGCGGGCTCGGCACATGGTCGGGGTGGTCGGCTTGGTCGAAGGTGATGGGCTTGTCGGACCAGTCTAGGTAGACTGGCACCGCCACCTTCACCGAACAGACCTCCCGGCGCTCTTGCTTGCGGTGTCGAGCCGAGGCGTTCGCCGCTTGCCCGCCATAGATCATGAAGCAGTCGCGAACCTCGGGGAACTCTCCTGCCTGGTGATCTTCCTTCTTATCGTCGTCGCGGGCCCTGCCACCCTCCGTGGGTGGCCTAGCCCTGTGGAAGTGGCGCCGAAGCATGACGCACTCCTCAAGGGTGTGCTTGACGGGCCCCTGGTGATAGGGGCACGGCTCCTTGAGCATCTTGTCGAAAAGGTTGGGACCTCCGGGAGGTTTCCGAGGGTTCTTGTACTCGGCGGCGGCGACAAGGTCCGCGTCGGCGGCGTCGCGTTTCGCTTGCGACTTCTTCTTGCCCTTCTTCTTGGTGCCGCGCTGAGTTGACGCCTCGGGAGCATCTTCTGGTGGGCGGCCCTAGGGCTGCTTGTCCTTCCGGAAGATAGCCTCGACCGCCTCCTGGCCAGAGGCGAACATGGTGGCGATGTCCATCAGCTCGCTCGCCCTGGTGGGGGTCTTGCGACCCAGCTTGCTCACCAGGTCGCGGCAGGTGGTGCCGGCGAGGAACGCGCCGATGACGTCCGAGTCGGTGATGTTGGGCAGCTCGGTGCGCTGCTTTGAGAATCGCCAGATGTAGTCCCGGAGAGACTCTCCCGGCTGCTGTCGGCAGCTTCGGAGGTCCCAGGAATTCCCGGGGCGCATGTACGTGCCCTGAAAATTGCCGCCGAAAGCTTGGACTAGGTCGTCCCAGTTGGAGATCTGCCCCGGAGGCAGGTGCTCCAACCAGGCGCGAGCGGTGTCGGAGAGGAACAGGGGGAGGTTGTGGATGATGAGGTTGTCATCGTCCGTTCCATCCAGTTGGCAGGCCAGATGGTAGTCCGCGAGCCACAGTTCCGGTCTCGTCTCCCCCGAGTACTTTGTGATAGTGGTCGGGGGTCGGAACCGGATCGGGAACGGCGCCCGTCGTATGACCCGGCTGAAGGCCTACGGACCGGGTGGTTCGGGCGAGGGACTCCGATCCTCCCCGATGTCGTAGCGTCCCCCACGCCTGGGGTGGTAGCCTCGGCGCACCCTCTCGTCGAGGCGGGCCCGACGATCGCGATGATGGTGCTCGTTGCCGAGGCGACCCGGGGCCGCAGGCGCTGTGTTGCGCGTGCGCCCGGTGTAGACCGAGGCTTCCCGCATGAATCGGGAAGTCGCGGCATGATGTTCCGAGGGGTACCCCTGCCTTCGGGAGGCGGAGCTCTCGGCCCGCCAGACCGTGGCGCCTTCTAGGAGATCTTTGAGCTCTCCCTGGATTCGCCGCCCCTCGGTGGTTGATGGCTCCGCCATCGAGCGGAGGATCATTGCTGCTACGGCCAGGTTCTGGTCGACCCCACTGGATGCGGGTGGCGGCCTGACCCTGACATCGTCGGCGATGCGGTGCTCGAAGCCCTGGGGTAGATGACGCATTTCTTCGGCCGGAGGTTGGCCCGCCCATGCCTGCCCGACGTCCCGGCGGATTGGCTCGAGCGCTCCTGCTCCCTCGTCGAGCCTGGCCTGCACCCCGCGGATTTGCTCGAATTGTGGGTCGTGACCCCTTGCCGGAACAGGGACCACAGCTAGCTCCCACGGGATGTCAACGTGAGGCACCAGCCTAGGGAGATCACCGTCCTCCGGCATGCCGAGATGGTTGCCTTTGGAGGGACCCCCTAGATCGACGTGGAAACATTCGCGGCTCGGGCCACAGTCCTCGTCGCCGAGGCTACGGCTACCGTCGGAACAGTCGGAAAGGCAGCAGTCGCATGCGGTCATGAAGTCCCGCATGGCACTAGGGTTGCCAAGTCCGGAGAAATCCCAACAGACGCTGGGCTCGTCGTCTTCCTCGGACCCAGAGGGCCCGTAGGTCGAGACGTCCGTCAGCCGGTCCCAAGGTGACCGCATACGAAACCCCAGAGGGTTCGGTTTCGCCTCTACGAGAGCGTCCGCCAAAGCGGTGCCGCTAGGCGGGTCGAGGCTAAATTCGAGAGGCATGGGATGGGAATCGGTCGGTACCTCTTGGTCGACGGGCGGTGATGAGGTCACGTCGGGGGCTGACTGCACCGTCGTCTCAGGTACGAGGGCGACACCCAGCAAGCCTTTCGCGAGCGTGCTGGCGTCGTCCGTTTGCTCGGGATTGATGTGTCGCGGGGAGACAGCGCTCGTCTTCGTCTCAAGCGCGAGGCCGATGCCCGGCGCGCCCCCCGTTGGAGTGCTGGCGTTGTCGACTCGCTCGATGGCCGACGAGGCGCCGCCTCCTGCTTGGTTTTGGTTGCCCCGCCTCCTCCTCCTCCGTCGACGGGGAAGAAGACAGGGCGAGCTCGAAGGTTGTTCTTCCACCACGCGAGGAAGACGTCGTCGATCCCGCCCCCGGCGGGCGGACTGTCGGCCGCCATCGTCGCTGTCGCCCGGCGGTGGAAAGAGTATCATGTCGTAGCTGCCGTCGAGGGACATGAACTCAAGGCTCTCGAAACGGAGCACCGTCCCGGGCCAGAGAGGTTGCTGGAGACTAACCATCTGGAGCTTGACGTGAAGCTGTTCGTCAACACGCAGCAGGCCCCTACCTGGCGCGCCAACTGTCGGCGTTTCTAGACCGGGGGGTCCCTGAGCCGACGAGTGAAGTGTCGCCGCGTGCCCCAGTCCAGATGGGTCAACGCGAGGCCGAACGCGAAGGGGGGAAAGCGAGGAGGCCGGAGATGGGCGTGAGAGGTGGAAATCCCGCGGCCTTCGTGTTCGTCCCGTGCCCAGGTCGGGTGCGCTTGCAGTAGGGGGTTACAAGCGTCCACGCGGGGGAAGGAGCGAGCGGCCTTACGCGAGCGCCCGTCTCGTCCTCGTCCCCGCGCGGCCAACCTTCTCTAAGAGGGCCCTGGTCCTTCCTTTTATAGGCGCAAGGAGAGGATCCAGGTGTACAATGGGAGGTGTAGCAGAGTGCTACGTGTCTAGCGGAGGAGAGCTAGCGCCCTAAGTAAACGCCGTCGTGGCGGCCGGAGAGATTTTGGCGCCCGGTTTGTGTGATGTCGTGGCCGTCGGAGGAGCGCTGGAGCCTGGCGGAGGGACAGCTGTCGGGGCCGTCGAGTCCTTGCTGACGTCCTCTTGCTTCCGTAAGGGGGCCGAGAGCCGCCATCGTTAGGGAGCGTGCGGGGCGCCATCATCGCCTATCTGGCGGAGCGAGCCAGATGAGACGCCGGTCTTGTTCCCCGTAGCCTGAGTCAGCCTGGAGTAGGGTAATGATGGCGCCTTCTGTTGACGTGGCCGGTCCGCGCCCTAGGTTGGGCGATGTGGAGGCTCCTCCGAGGTCGAGGTCGAGTCCGTCTTCCATAGCCGAGGCCGAGTCCGAGCCCCTAGGTCGGGCGAGGCGGAGGCCGTTGGCTGAGGCTAGGGCGGAATTTGAGTCCTGGGGTCGGGCGAAGCGGAGTTCATCGTCTTCTGGAGCTGAGCCCAAGTCCGAGCCCTGGGTCGGGCGGAGCGGAGTTCGCCGTCTTCCGGGGCTTAGCCCGAGTCCGAGCCCTGGGTCGGGCGGAGCGGAGTTCGCCGTCTTCCGGGGCTGAGCCCAAGTCCGAGCCCTGGGTCGGGCGGAGCGGAGTTCGCCGTCTTCCGGGGCTTAGCCCGAGTCCGAGCCCTAGGTCGGGCGCAGCGGAGTTCGCCGTCTTCCGGGGCTTAGCCCAAGTCTGAGCCCTGGGTTGGGCGGAGCGGAGTTTCCTATGGTGCGTGCGGCCGGGCCTGACTGCCTGTCAGCCTCATTCTGTCAAGTGGCACCGCAGTCGGAGCGGCGCAGGCGGCGCTGTCTTTCCGACAGACCGGTCAGTGGAGCGACGAAGTGACGGCGGTCACTCCGGCTCTGTCAGCTGAGGGGCGCGCGTCAGGATAAAGGTGTCAGGCCACCTTTGCATTAAATGCTCCTGCGATTTGGTCGGGGTTGCTTCTTGGCGAAGACAGGGCCTCGGGCGAGCCGGGAACGTGTTCGCCCTTGGAGGGGGCCTCGGGCGAGGCGGAGATCCTCCGGGGTCGGCTGCCCTTGTCCGAGGCTAGGCTCGGGCGAGGCGTGATCGAGTCCCTCGAATGGACTGATCCCTGACTTGATCGCACCCATCAGGCCTTTGCAGCTTTGTGCTGATGGGGGTTACCAGCTGAGAATTAGGAGCCTTGAGGGTACCCCTAATTATGGTCCCCGACAGTTTGGTTGGGCTGTGGCTGTGAAAAAAGCTGCTGTGGGCTGTGAGATGTGGGAAAAGTTGTTGTAGCCTGTGAGCTGTTAAAAAGCTAAAAACCGTTTAGTCGAAACTACTAAAAATCGTTAAAAGTTATTCGATATACGTTTTCACAGTTCTATCTAAAAGTCACTAAAAGCAGGTCCAGAGGTGTTTTCATTTTTGCACTGCGAGAAAGTCGGCTTTTAAAAAAAGTTGCTTCCTTGATCCAGCCCTTTGGTTTGACTTTTGACTTTTAGGGGACAAAATCCAAAGCCAAAAGTCAAACCAAACACACCCTATACAGTGTTGTACATTCCCTTAGCTTTGAGCTTTTGACTATAAATTTGCGTCTATGAAATACAAAACAATGTGGGTAACAATTAAGGAAGTATGCTAATTTTAAAAAGTGGCAAGCAATAAACAAAATGAGTTACCTAATATATATATATATATATATATATATATATATATATATATATATATATATATATATATATTTGCCGGAGTAGACGTGTGGTTTTCTTAAATCTCATGTACTACTTTGGCAGAAAGTTTGGCCTCTCAAATATAGATCTAAAGTATATGATTTCATGTGTAGTTCTCCTATGCTTTTACATATAGTGTCTCACAACTTTCTCGAAACATTCTCAATTTTTTATCACAGTCCCTACATATGATATCATGACACGTGGACAAGTTTCATGATTTTTTAACTTTGTTTGTGTTTTATACAATTTTTAAACAGCTGGATGGCAAGTTCACGGCCATGTTTAGTGAGCATGGTGCTCGAAGTTTCCGGTTCGCTCCTAAATTAGTCGTAACTTATGCTAAATAGCATGTATATCATTTTTGCATGCACGATTTTTCAAGTTTCGAGTGACTTGCAGTTCAAATATGAATTTTTCGAAGAAATTCAAATAAACGAACTAAATGTACTAGCTATAAAAACACTTTTATAATTGTCCCAAAATGGTACATGTAGGTCTACATAGTGTAGGAACATACCACAAAAAGTTTGGTTGGGAAAATAAAAATATACTTTACCAAGTGTCCATAAATGACACTCGGCAAAGAAGCCTTTACCGAGTGTCAGCTAGTTGACACTCGGCAAAGAGGACTTTGTCGAGTGCCAGATCGGGGCACTCAGCAAAGTGCATTTTAAAATTAAAAAAATCTTTGTTGAGTGCCAGATCACGGGCACTCGGCAAAGAACTCGTACTTACCAATGGTAAACCCTTTCTTCCTCACTCTCTCACTCTCACTCTCACGCGTCGCCGCCGCTGCCCTCAACGCCATCGCGCCGCAGCCGCCGCGCCCTCACCCGCCGCGCCCTCGCTCGCCCGCCGCGCCCGCGCCCCTCGCCCTCGCCCACCCGCCGTGTAGCGCGCCGCGCCTTCCACGCCGCGTGCACCCTCCACGCCCTCGCCCTCGGCCGCCGCGCCCGCGCCCTCGCCCACCCGCTGTCGCGCCCTCCACGCCGCGCAGGCCCTCTGTCACACCCGGTTTTAGAAGGCAAACCGAATGCGAACCATGTACGTGCCAGGATCAGCAATTCACGTACACAACAGTTATATAACATGGACATCATCACACAGTGCTCAAATAGTGTTAAAAGGGGAAATAATAATCGATTACATCATACGTCTGAGACGTCCACATAGTCTTTACAATAAATCAAAGTGCGAAAACGAAACGTAGATAACCGCGGCCTTCACAGGCAGCCGACTGGGGGTTGCCGCTAACCCACACCTAGAACTCGTCGTAGTCTTGGAACTCCTGGAAGTCTCCTTCCACAGCTTCATCTTCGCCTGAGCAGTGGTTGCAGTGCTGACAACCTGGGGATGGGGGGGGGGGGTTGGTGTGTAGAGCAAGAGTGAGTACACATCAACATACTCAGCAAGTATCCTGTTTGGCTGTAGCGGACTAGCTTTATGTGGGGGGTAAGTCAAGTAGTTGCTTTTAGTTGGTCAGATTATTACTTACTAGTAGAAAGCCAGGTTTTAGCATTAACCCAAGTTATTAGCCCGATGTACCCTTTCCAAACGGAAAGAATACCACTTACCAGCACCATAGTCATAACCAAAACCATCAGTCTCATTGCCACCTGTAAACCAAAATGTCTCTGATCAAGTACCACTAATCATTGGAGCTCCCTTGGCCGCTCATAACCGCGAGCACGGCTGATATATCAGTTTTCAAACACTCTGCAAAGGTTGTGCACTTTATCCACAAGCCGTGATTCCCTCTTGCCTCGGGCCGATCAAACCCTTAAACACTACCAAGGTGAATAGGCAGGGTTTCACTACGTAGCCTTTACAAAGATTCTCCGAGGCTGTAGCCGCCCGTTAGGTTTCCTAAATGTACCGCACTCCTCCCCAAGGGACAAATCAACCTTGGCAGAGCGAGCCGCATACACCGAGCCCCATTGACGGCACGACGGCGAAGCGAACTACACCCCGGATCCTCTAATTATTCAGCTAAGGGCGTCCCACTCCACCCTCATGGTTGCACTGTTTTCTCGGGCGGTCATCCATAGAACAGGTCCTTACGGAGAGGCACTCGAGAAACCACTCGAGCCCCCTTGAAGACCACAAGTATAACATCATAATAAGAGAGGGGAAAACAGCGTATCATAGATAATCTCATCATGTTCATTGATTAGAGTTTGAGCAATAGCATACAGCTAAACGATAATAATCCGACCCAAATAGGTAAACAAGGACATGGATAACAAAAGCTAGTCAATCCTTAAGTATAAATGTGTAATGCGGGAGGTGAATTAAAGAATGAATAGGACAGAGATAGGTCAAGGGACACTTGCCTCCACCAACCGACTGCTGCTCAGGGGCTTCTCCTGTGAGTTCCTCGGGCTCTTCAACCAGATCGTTCTCTATGCGGTTGCAAACATACATACATCCATCCATTGAAATTAGGAAACAAACAGTACACCATGCAAGAGAACAAATAAAGTAAATATGCATAGAATATCACATACGATAATGAATTTACCATGGTAAGAAAGGGGCGGGAAAAGGTCTCGCGAGGGTTAAAGCTTATGCCCGAGACGCACTACGGGTAAACGAATAACTAAACGTTACGTGCTCCAGGTCTACTTAGCTTCAATGATAAGAATTAGCTACATGCACTAATGTAAACATGACCATTTTTAGTAGATTAACATCGAATAAGATAGACGATTAGCTATACAAATTAACCAACGTAACCAATTTCCAAATTGAGCCTCCTATCTTATTAATATAAACAACGTGATTAGCGCGCATAGGATACGGGGGGGGGGGGGTAGACGGGGGCTAGGGGGTAGACGATCGTGTCGCGAGCGCGACAGGGCGCTATGTGTCGCGTCGCGAGCACGACGAGCTACGCCAGAACGCTGCACGAACACGCGCACGCGCAAAGCCACACTTAACGTGCCGCGAACGAGTCGCGCACGTGTCGGGGCCGTGCGCTGGGCCGAGCTCGAGGCCACGCCGAGGGCCGACACGACGCGAGCAAGGCACGGCGGGGCGAGCGGGCAAGCACGGCGCACGGGCGGGGCGAAGCACGGGCAGGACGGGGGCACGGCCGAGGTTGGGCGCGGGGGCACGGGCGGTTGGGCCAGGGCCGGGGCGCGGAGCGGCAGAGCCGGGGTCGGGGGCGCGGGGGAGGGGCGGCGCGGGCGGCCGAGCCGGGGGGGGCGGCCGAGCAGGGGCCGAGCGCGGGAGGCAGCCGAGCCGGGGCCGGGCGGCCGAGGCCGAGCGCGGGGGAGGGGCGGCGTGGGCGGCCGAGCCGGGCGGGGGCGGCCGAGCCGGACGCGGGGAAGGAGGAGGGAGAGGGGGAAAGGAGAAGGGAGGAGGGGGGGTCTCACCACGGCGGAGGAGGGCGGCGCGGCGGGGCACGGGGAAGGGAGCGGCGGCGGCGGCGCTAGGGTTAGGGGAGGGCGGCGGCGGTGCTAGGGTTAGGGAGAGGGAGAGAGAGAGAGGGAGGGGATTTTTGGAAAAAATGAAAGGGGAGGGGGGCGGTTGGGCCGGCTGGGCCCAAAGGGGGTGGGGGGGCGCGCGGCTGGGCCGCCAGGCGGCCCACGGCGGGAAGGGAAGGGGGAGCGGCTGGGCCGCTGCGAGGCCCACGCGGGGGGAGAAAAGGGGGGGGGGGGCGGCTGGGCCGAAAATGGGGAAGGGGGGGAGAGAGGAGAAGGAAAAGGTTTTCTTTTTCTAAAATCTATTTCTCTCTGGATGAATGCATTCACATTTTTAAACAATCAAAAGGTATGCATGGTTCGGCATGGTGCATCACACAAAATAAAATATTTTAGGGTTTTGCTTTACATGGGATCTCAAGCCAAATCCCGCTATACTTTGGAAAAGATCAAGGTTTAGCGAGGAGAAAAGGGAAAAGGAAAGGGTAACGCCTGAATTTGGTGAGGGAAAAGAAGAAAAAAAATCTACCCCCAAATTCAGGGTGTTACAAACCTATCCCCCTTAAAAGAATCTCGCCCTCGAGATTCAGGGTTGGCTAGCAAAGAGCTCTGGGTATTTAGCCAACAGATCATCTTCACGCTCCCAGGTTGCCTCTTCCTCTGAATGGTGATTCCACCTGACTTTGCACATTCTGATGGTCTTCCTTCGGGTGACTCTGTCTGCAACCTCATGGATTTGCACTGGCTTCTCAACGTAGGTCAAGTCCTCCCGGACTTCAAGACCTTCCACTGGCAACTGCTCTTCTGGCACACGCAAGCACTTCTTCAACTGAGACACATGAAAGACATCATGCACAGCAGACAAATTTTCTGGCAGACGGAGCTGATAGGCCACTTCTCCACGCCTTGAGAGAATTTGGTACGGACCAATATAGCGGGGTGCTAGCTTGCCTTTGACTCTGAATCTTCTGACTCCTCTGATCGGTGACACTTTCAGATAGACGAAGTCTCCGACTTCGAAACTCAGCTCTCTTCTTCTTGTGTCTGCATAGCTTCGCTGCCTTGATTGTGCTATCTTCAGGTTCTCTCGAACCATCTTGATGTTCTCTTCGGCTTCAAGCAAAATGTCTGGCCCGAACACTTGCTTTTCCCCAGGCTGATTCCATTGCAACGGAGTTCTACAACTCCTCCCATAGAGCGCTTGAAATGGTGACATCTTCAAACTGGCCTGGTAACTGTTGTTATAGGAAAACTCTGCATAAGGCAATCGCTTATCCCATCCGGACTGATCTTGCAGCGCACAGGCTCTCAACATATCTTCAAGAATTTGATTGGTCCTTTCAGTCTGACCATCTGTTTGGGGATGATAAGCTGAACTGAAATTCAGATGTGTGCCCAAGGCCTCATGCAACTGCTATCAGAAATGAGAGGTGAACTGCGTTCCTCTGTCTGACACTATCTTCTTTGGCACACCATGAAGACAAACGATCCGAGACATATACAATTCTGCCAACACTGCACTGCTGTAGTTGGTCTTGACTGGTATGAAGTGGGCTGACTTGGTCAAACGGTCCACTGATCTTGCTCTTACGATCCTCCATCTCCTTACGCTTTCTCTCCGTCATGATTGCTCTGTCAATCAGGTGCTGGAATGTCGGGAAGGTGTGATTCATCAGCTGATAGTGCAGAGGGTCAACCAAGCCTCTCAAGAAATGGTATTGTCGCTTGGCATTGGTGTTGACATCTTCAGGAGCATAGCGGGACAACTGCAGAAACCTGTCTCGATACTCACTGACAGATGATGACCCTTGCTTAAGGGCCAGGAACTCCTCCTTTTTCACTGTCATCAGACCTACAGGCACATGGTACTGACGAAAGCTACCTCTAAACTCTTCCCAAGTGATGGCGTCGGGGTTGGCATGGGTGGCGAGATAAGACTCCCACCATGACTGAGCTGCTCCTCTCAACAGGCGGGGACCATACAAGACTTTCTCCCTGTCATCACACTGAGCGGTATGCAACTCCCGCTCCACAGTGTGCAGCCAGTCTTCAGCATCCATGGGGTCAGAAGAGTGAGCAAATGTTGGGGGATGACCTCTCATGGATTCAGCACGCTTATCTCTGGGCATCTGAGGCATCTGAGGCTGAGGTGGAGCCTGCTGCTGTTGCTGCTGCTGCTGCTGAATGGCGGCCAGAGTCTGACCGATGGCTTGAACTGCCTGAGTCTGCATCAGAAACATCTGCTCGATGGACATCGGGGGCGGGGGCGGTAGGTGCTGCTGCTGGGGCACCTCATCCTACAGAGCGGCTCGCTCCTGCTGAGCACGCCTTCCTCCTCTGCGCCTGTTCTCTGACATCTGCAGAATGCAACCACACATCAGAACTGATCTTGTAAATCTTGCAGCATAAGAAAAGAGTATAGAATTCTTCAACAGCACTGAAGAGATGAGCATCTTCACTGATCTCCAACACAGACCAACACAGCTTCTCAGATAAAGAGGAAAGTGGAATAAAAGGTTTCCCAACTATATAACTAACTCCATTAACATATAACAGGTAAACCATAATGCAGGGGATACCCACACTCTGGTGACAGTCATTACAAAGATCCAAACCAAACATAGTTCATCATGACAAACATAAATGCACAGGATATAGCAAACTACCCTGTCTAACTAAGACTAACTAAAAGCGAGACTAACGCTAAGACTGTAGCTTCTACGTATGTATTTTGTATTAATTACAAGATCCGACTCTAGCGATCTATGGTTCTAGATTTATCTTGGTCTTGCAGTCGGGATTGCCATAAGACTGGCGTCCACGCCGAGGTGAGCGGTACGGGTGCTGAGTCCCAACGGGAGCGGGGGAACCATCATCCAGGTGACGACGTTCCACGCGCTCAGCCCGCAGCAGGGCGATCTCAGCACGAGCCCTACTCAGCTCGTCTAGTGCATGGTCCAGCTCCGTGTTTAGCACGGCGGCTAGGTTGACTGTGCTGCTCAACCTAGGATTGTCCTCGCCAGCAGGTGAAACAATCACGCCTCCTGTGCTGCCAGATGGACGGCGGGGGTAATACTTCAGGTCGAGACCGTCAGCTACCCCACCGAGAACCGAGCAGTAGTGCGAAAGCGCACGCCGTGCAGCATCTTGCATGGCTGCCTCAGCTGAGTCCCGCTCAGAGATAGAATAGTGCTCTGAGCAGGCCTCTGCACCCTGGAGACTGTTCTCCGGACGGCGCACCAAGCAGGTCGCCTCCCAGCGGTCCGGGTAGGCCCCGCGACTATGCTGGTAGACCACACAGCGATACTCGATGGACCAAGTACGCCGGTTAAGTGCCCGACGTAGCAGGGTGTCGAGCGCATCGTGGAAGTGACACCCGCGAGCAGCGTCGCGAGTGATGAGTCGAGCAACCCATCCTTCCGGCTCATGGTCAGCAGAGAAGTCGGTGTCGTGGCTCGGGCTGTCGTCGCCACCTCCGTCGTCTGGGTCTCCTCCAGCAGCTACTCCAGGGGCTGGGGCGCCCAGTGGTGGTGCAGGGGGCGCCTCTAGGGGAAGCACAGGGGAGCAGCTCCTCACGGACTCTATCATCTGCTGGAGCGAGAAAGAAGAGCCCTGCTGCTCCTGTCGTCGACGTTCCTGCTCCTCATGCAGGCGGTGGTGCAGTCTCTCCAAGTGGCTGGACTGACCGGCCACGGGACGGCGAAGCGGACGCTCCGCAAGGCGGGAGGGTAAGAAGGGGATGATGGACTTTCGTGCAGTGTGTCTAAGTCGAGCCATCTACAAAAGACACCGCAAGCAAAAGAGTGAGAACAGAATTAATATGACCAGCAAATAATGAATCATAAATAAATGAAGGATTAGAATAAAACAAAATTTTTAGCAAGGTATAATATATAGTAGAACATAGGTTTGGTCGATATGACCAACTTTTGAAGGGGTACCAAAGTCAAGGCAGGGACAGAGGTCTATAGCCCTTAGAACGACCATTCTACTCTAGGTTAGCGGTCCTACAGTCAGCACGGCTTTGATACCACTTATGTCACACCCGGTTTTAGAAGGCAAACCGAATGCGAACCATGTACGTGCCAGGATCAGCAATTCACGTACACAGCAGTTACATAACATGGACATCATCACACAGTGCTCAAATAGTGTTAAAAGGGGAAATAATAATCGATTACATCATACGTCTGAGACGTCCACATAGTCTTTACAATAAATCAAAGTGCAAAAACGAAACATAGATAACTGCGGCCTTCACAGGCAGCCGACTGGGGGTTGCCGCTAACCCACACCTAGAACTCGTCGTAGTCTTGGAACTCCTGGAAGTCTCCTTCCACAGCTTCATCTTCGCCTGAGCAGTGGTTGCAATGCTGACAACCTGGGGATGGGGGGGGGGTTGGTGTGTAGAGCAAGAGTGAGTACACATCAACATACTCAGCAAGTATCCTGTTTGGCTGTAGTGGACTAGCTTTATGTGGGGGGTAAGTCAAGCAGTTGCTTTTAGTTGGTCAGATTATTACTTACTAGTAGAAAGCCAGGTTTTAGCATTAACCCAAGTTATTAGCCCGATGTACCCTTTCCAAACGGAAAGAATACCACTTACCAGCACCATAGTCATAACCAAAACCATCAGTCTCATTGCCACCTGTAAACCAAAATGTCTCTGATCAAGTACCACTAATCATTGGAGCTCCCTTGGCCGCTCATAACCGCGAGCACGGCTGATATATCAGTTTTCAAACACTCTGCAGAGGTTGTGCACTTTACCCACAAGCCGTGATTCCCTCTTGCCTCGGGCCGATCAAACCCTTAAACACTACCAAGGTGAATAGGCAGGGTTTCACTACGTAGCCTTTAAAAAGATTCTCCGGGGCTGTAGCCGCCCGTTAGGTTTCCTAAATGTACCGCACTCCTCCCCAAGGGACAAATCAACCTTGGCAGAGCGAGCCGCATACACCGAGCCCCATTGACGGCACGACGGCGAAGCGAACTACACCCCGGATCCTCTAATTATTCAGCTAAGGGCGTCCCACTCCACCCTCATGGTTGCACTGTTTTCCCGGGCGGTCATCCATAGAATAGGTCCTTACGGAGAGGCACTCGAGAAACCGCTCGAGCCCCCTTGAAGACCACAAGTATAACATCATAATAAGAGAGGGGAAAACAGCGTATCATAGATAATCTCATCATGTTCATTGATTAGAGTTTGAGCAATAGTATAAAGCTAAACGATAATAATCCGACCCAAATAGGTAAACAAGGACATGGATAACAAAAGCTAGTCAATCCTTAAGTATAAATGTGTAATGCGGGAGGTGAATTAAAGAATGAATAGGACAGAGATAGGTCAAGGGACACTTGCCTCCACCAACCGACTGCTGCTCAGGGGCTTCTCCTGTGAGTTCCTCGGGCTCTTCAATCAGATCGTTCTCTATGCGGTTGCAAACATACATACATCCATCCATTGAAATTAGGAAACAAACAGTACACCATGCAAGAGAACAAATAAAGTAAATATGCATAGAATATCACATACGATAATGAATTTACCATGGTTAGAAAGGGGCGGGAAAAGGTCTCGCGAGGGTTAAAACTTATGCCCGAGACGCACTACGGGTAAACGAATAACTAAACGTTACGTGCTCCAGGTCTACTTAGCTTCAATGATAAGAATTAGCTACATGCACTAATGTAAACGTGACCATTTTTAGTAGATTAACATCGAATAAGATAGACGATTAGCTATACAAATTAACCAACGTAACCAATTTCCAAATTGAGACTCCTATCTTATTAATATAAACAACGTGATTAGCGCGCATAGGATACGGGGGGGGGGGGGGTAGACGGGGGCTAGGGGGTAGACGATCGTATCGCGAGCGCGACAAGGCACTATGCGTCGCGTCGCGAGCACGACGAGCTACGCTAGAACGCTGCGCGAACACGCGCACGCGCAAAGCCACACTTAACGTGCCGCGAACGAGTCGCGCACGCGTCGGGGCCGTGCGCTGGCCGAGCTCGAGGCCGCGCGCCAAAGGCACGCTGGGCCGAGCTCGAGGCCACGCCGAGGGCCGACACGACGCGAGCAAGGCACGGCGGGGCGAGCGGGCAAGCACGGCGCACGGGCGGGGCGAAGCACGGGTAGGACGGGGGCACGACCGAGGCCGGGCGCGGGGGCGCGGGTGGTTGGGCCGGGGCCGGGGCGCGGGGGCGCGGGCGGTTGGGCTGGGGCCGGGGCGCGGGTGGCCGAGCTGAGGCCGGGGCAGCCGAGCCGGGCGGGGACGGCCGGGCCGGGGCGGGGGCGCGGAGCGGCCGAACCGGGGTCGGGGGCGCGGCCGAGCAGGGGCCGGGCGGCCGAGCCGGACGCGGGGAAGGAGGAGGGAGAGGGGGAAAGGAGAAGGGAGGAGGGGGGGTCTCACCACGGCGGAGGAGGGCGGCGCGGCGGGGCACGGGGAAGGGAGCGGCGACGGCGGCGCTAGGGTTAGGGGAGGGCGGCGGCGGCGCTAGGGTTAGGGAGAGGGAGAGAGAGAGAGAGAGGGAGGGGATTTTTGGAAAAAAGAAAGTGGAGGGGGCGGTTGGGCCGGCTGGGCCCAAAGGGGGTGGGGGGGCGCGGCTGGGCCGCCAGGCGGCCCACGGTGAGAAGGGAAGGGGGGGCGGCTGGGCCGCTGCGAGGCCCACGCGGGGGGAGAAAAGGGGGGGGGCGGCTGGGCCGAAAATGGGGAAGGGGGGGAGAGAGGAGAAGGAAAAGGTTTTCTTTTTCTAAAATCTATTTCCCTCTAGATGAATGCATTCACATTTTAAAACAATCAAAAGGTATGCATGGTTCGGCATGGTGCATCACACAAAATAAAATATTTTAGGGTTTTGCTTTACATGGGATCTCAAGCCGAATCCCGCTATACTTTGGAAAAGATCAAGGTTTAGCGAGGAGAAAAGGGAAAAGGAAAGGGTAACGCCTGAATTTGGTGAGGGAAAAGAAGAAAAAAAATCTACCCCCAAATTCAGGGCGTTACACCCTCCCTGCCCTCGGCCGCCGCGCGCCCTCCACACCGCCGCGCCTCGACCACCACCGCGCCTCGGCCGCCGCTGCCCCCACGCTGTCGCGCCCTCGTCTACCGCGGCCTCTGCCACTCTCCACGCCGGCAAAGTGCACGTGGCCAACCTCCAACCCCCGCGCCCCGTTGTCTCGCCTGCGACCAAACCTCCAAGGTGATTTTAATGAAATGATTAGGTTTAATATTGAGTCAAATTTATATACGTGTATGATTAGGTTAATATGTAGTCTTGTTGTGTTATCTCTGATGGATTGAACATATATAAATGTGATTGTCGGCCATCGTGCCGTTGAATTATGCGTGGATGTCAGCCATCGTGCTGATACTTATATTTATAGGATGTCAAAACTTCCCCGTGCAGGGGAGGTGCTGCTGAAATTTTCTATTGATAGGCTTCTATTAGAGGATGGAGGACCGTGAGTGGATGTACACGGGCCATAGAGGAAGGAATAATGTCACCCCTGAATGGATTAGAAAGACCAATAATTTCATGGAACGGGCATATGGCGAAGCTGCTAAAGGAGCGAGTCTAGTCCCATGCCCGTGCAGCAAATGTGCCAACCGGAAAACAAAACCAAAGAAGGCCATGGTAGAACATATTTGGAAGAATGGATTTACGTCGGGCTATACTCGATGGATCTTTCTTGGTGAAGCGCATCGTACGAGAGAGGAGGCACCGAGACAACGCGTCGAGGATTATGATGCCGATGCGGGGGTAGTGGATATGTTGAACGACTATCAGGAGGCACAGTACACGGGAGGATGTATGGATGACGAGCCAGAGCCGACTGCAAAGGCGTTCTATGACATGTTTGATGCGGCATAGAAGCCCCTTCACAGCCAAACAAAGGTTTCTCAACTGGATGCCATTGGGCGTGTAATGGCGTTCAAGTCGCAGTACAGCATGAGTAGAGACGCATTTGATGGCTTGTTGACGGTTATTGAGAGCCTACTTCCAGATGATCATGTTCTGCCAAAGAGCATGTACGAGGCACAGAAATTCCTTCATGCACTCAAGATGACATATGAGCTGATTCATGCTTGTCCGAAGGGCTATGTGCTATTTAGGAAAGAATACGCGGAGGCAAAGTATTGTCCCAAGTGTAAATCGTCTAGGTTCATGGAGGTAGACTCTGGTGATGGATAGAAGAGGTATCTCGACATCCCCTTGACAATCCTATGACACCTTTCGTTCATACCGAGGATCCAGCGTCTGTACATGACAGAGGAATCTGCGAAATAGATGACATGGCACAAAAATGGAAAACGATACAATCCTGACAAGATGGTGCACGCATCCGATGGTGAAGCATGGAAACACTTTAATGCCATTCACCGTGAGAAAGCCAAAGAGGCTTATAATGTATGTGTTGCGTTGGCCACAGATGGGTTCAATCCCTATGGAATGAGCGCTGCCCCGTACACATGTTGGCCCGTGTTTGTTATCCCAATCAATCTCTCCCTGGTGTGTGTTTTCAAAGGCAGAATATATTCGTGTCGTTGATAATTCCCGGACACCCGAGGAATAAAATAGGCGTGTACATGGAGCCTTTGATCGATGAATTGGTACGTGCCTAGGAGGAAGGGGTATGGACGTATGACCAAGCTACGAAGAAACTTCAGAATGCATGTTTGGTACCAGTACTCCATGCATGACTTACCGGCGTATGGGCTATTCTGTGCCTGGTGTGTTCACTGTAAGTTCCCATGCCTAGTTTGCAAGGAAGCTCTTAGGTTCATTTGGTTAAAAAAGGGTGGCAAATATTTGTTCTTCGATAAACATCGACAATTTCTCCCTCCTGACCATCCATTCCGCCTAGACATCAAGAACTTTATGAAAGGTGTCATAGTGACAGACCGCCCACCTGCAACGATGACTAGTGCCGAAATTCGTCAACAGATAGATGGGCTCGTGGCCAATACAGAAGGTGGATATGTGGGATATGGTGAGCAGCATATGTGGACACATAAGTCTGGCTTGACTCGGCTCCCCTATTATGACGACCTGCTCCTTCCACACAACATTGATGTGATGCACACTGAAAAGAATGTTACCGAGGCACTTTGGGCAACAATTATGGACATTCCTGATAAGTCAAAGGATAACGTAAAGGCAGGAGTGGATCTGACAGCGTTATGTGATAGACCAAACCAAGAGATGAAACCGCCAAGTGGTGGAAAGACATGGAGAAGGCCTAAGGCCGATTTCGTCCTAAGCAGGGCCCAGAGGAAGGAAGTACTTCAGTGGATCAAGAAGTTGATGTTCCATGATGGGTATGCAGCTAACCTGAGTAGGGGGTGAACTTGTCTACTATGCGAGTCTTAGGGATAAAGAGTCATGACTTCCACATATGGATTGAACGGATTCTTCCTGCGATGGTTCGAGGCTATGTCCCTGAGCATGTCTGTCTAGCGCTTTTAGAGTTGAGCTATTTCTTTCGTCAGCTTTGTGCAAAAGAGTTATCTCGGACCGTGGTTGCAGTCTTGGAAAGATTGGCACCCGTGTTACTGTGTAAGCTTGAGAAGATATTTCCACTCGACTTCTTCAATCCAATGCAGCATTTGATTCTTCATCTCCCCTATGAGGCACGAATGAGGGGCCCGTGTAGGGATGTTGGTGCTATCCAATCGAGAGATGTCTAAAGACTATTCGAAAGAAATGTAGAAATAAATGCAAAATCGAGGCTTCCATTGCAGAGGCATACATTCTAGAGGAGGTGTCAAACTTCACAACAACTTATTATGGTGACAAACTGCTGAGCATGCATAATCCACCCCCTCGTTACAATGATGGCGGCAATGAATCGAACCTTAGCATATTTTGAGGCCAACTCGGAAGCGCAAGTGGCTCGACCACCAATACCCTGACACATGAAGAGTGGCGACATATCATGCTATATGTATTGACCAACCTTGAAGAGGTGACGCCATTGTCGCCATACATGGAATAATTTCTTCATGAATTTTGGCGTCGATCAAGGGACCCCACTCCACGGGAATATGACACTCTTCTTAGAAAGGGTGTGAGAAATGGATTGCCCGATTTTATTTCCTGGTTCAAACGTAAGGTACGTGCTTAGTTGTCAAAGAGATCCGTCTATGAACTCAATTTAGCGTCTTTTAACTTGCGAATACTTGCAGGGCCAAAAAGATCCGTCTATGAGTGTCAAGTTGAGACAAGTAGCCAACGGCTTTGCTTATAGGGTTAAGAAATATTCTGGGTATGACGTCAATGGATGCCGTTTTCGCACAACAAACTATGACCAAAGTCGGTCCAATCGGAAAACGTGTTCTGGAGTCTTTACGCCCGGCCTTGACGATGTCAATTATTTTGGACAAATCGAAGAAATATATGAGCTCAATTTTTATGGTTCCAAACCTTTTACTCCAGTGATATTCAAATGTCATTGGTTTGACCCTCAAGTGACGAGACGGACACATTCTAATCTTGGGATTGTCGAAATTTGACAAGATTCCACCTTACCAGGAGACGATGTCAACATCGTGGCCCAACAGGCCACACAAGTGTATTATCTCCCAAATGCGTGCCAAACGAAAGAACATATTAAGGGTTGGGATGTTGTGTATAAGGTATCGCTGCACGAGAGATTACCTGTTCCTAACGATGAAGATTATAACTTAGACCCAGACACATATGATGGAGAGTTCTTCCAAGAAGATGGGCTAGAAGGGCAATTTGAGATAGACTTAACCGAAGCTATCGGAATGGACGTAGATATTGAAATGGTTGTTGATGAGGAGGATGATGAGGTGCAAAATGATAATGACTTAGTAATCCTTGAAGGCAATGACATTAATGATGAACTTGCGCCTTCCGATGGTGTTGACTATGAAATGGTTGATAGTGATGATGAGAGTTATGATCCGGCTAACCCCGACACATATGAAGATTATTTTTAATCGATGTAATGATATATGACTTTTTATTTCGCACCTGTTTTTAAATACATCTTTTTATATGTGCTTATTTGTTTACTCTTAATTGTAGGTTTTTGGACAAATATGGTGGGCGGTTGGCTGAGGAGGAGGAGGAGGGGAGGAGGAGCAGGACGGAGAACGAGGCAGAGCAGGACGAGACATAGCAGGTGACGCAGCAGGACGACCTTGTCAGCAGCAGGCGGTGGAGCAGGACAAATATGACCAGCAGCAGGACGACAAGGAAGCTCAGTAGACCGCCTTAGGTTCTGGCGCCTCAGGTTCGAGGAGCATCTACCCGCGAGGTCCCGCGAGTCTCCCTCAGCATCCGATACTTCTGGATAGGCGGCCGCTGATTCGGCCGGATGGGGAGAGGCATGTAACTTTATGTTCTTCATTCTTGTTCATATTATGTGTTCAAAATCATAATATAAACTAATACTTTTTATTTATCACTTGGACAGGTCTTGGACGGTTGTGGATTATGCTGGGGGTCATCGTCGCCTCCCCAATGGCATCCTCGGCCTGCTGTGCAGGGAATACTTCCCTGGACTGGTTGAGTACGCCAGAGTGACAGGCCCAGCCTACAGCTTCGACCACTACAACCGTCGCCCCCGATGCAGTAGACCGGGACAGTCGGGAATTCAATAACAAGGCGGAGCGGGTGAAGCAAGAGCTGTGGGTAAGTCTTAGTATAATGTAAAATATGTCGCATTTGTTGCAAATTCTTGAAATAATGTATGGATACATCGTTTTTGTATGCAGGATTTCTTTAGATGCGAGGCTGGATATGAGGCTAAGGCGGATGTGGTGGCCACCACGAGCTGTAAGAAGCTCGTCGTGGACATGCACTATGAGGCCCGTATCCAGGCCATCGTTAGCTACCACGGCTCCGTCCTTGGGGAGAAGGTGACCAAGCAGCAAGCCCGAACCATGTCGTTGACCAGGGACCAGTACCTGCAGGTAAAGTCATGCATGTTTGGTACCAGTACTCCATGCATGAATTTTATTTTATCTTCTCATATGCACTTTACGTGTTTACTTTGTAGATGATTCCATATTGGTGCGTCGCGCATCCTCTATGCTGGGAGTAGATGGTGGATAGGTGGTGCTCGCCTGAGTGGGACGAGGCACACAACGCTAGCCGAGAACGACGTATGATGATGCAAGGTCCCTCCCACCATCAAGGCAGCTAGAGCCTAGGCCAATATGCAGAAGCATGGGTAAGCCCCTCTTTTTTATTTAGGTATATAACACTGGATTAGATATTATTTCTAACAATCTCGTTGGTTTTCTTGCAGTCGGCGTCACATGGTGGCCGACCTTGTTCCATCTTCTCGGCTATGCTATGGCCCATAAGGGCAAGGCAACGTCCGATGTCACCTACAACCCGGATGACGGGCCCGAGGCCTATAGCCACCCTGCCATCTACAGTCGCCTTCATGACTACACCGCCATGGCGTAGGAGGTCCATGGCCCAGAATATGATCCGAGCACTGAGCAGATCGACCCCGATGTGCTCATGAGGGTTGGAGGAGGCAAGAGACATGGGCAAGTACTGGATTGCCCACAGGGCAATCGACTCATCCTCCACTCCCACTCTGTTTCAGGTGCGGGCAAGGAGCACGGGCTCGAGTCTAGCCATATGACCTCGGCACGACAGCTCACAGCTTCGCATACATCAACTCGAGGTTTAGTGCTTCTGTAACTCGTCATTCCTTGAGTTATATACCTTCTTTTTGAGTTACTATAACGTTGGCTTGTAACATTACAGACCTAGCTAGAAGAAGAAAGGAGGGAACGCCTGGTAGATCAGCAGAGGATGGCGGAGATGTTTCAATACATGTAGAGCCTTGGCACCGCACAGGGTTTCGCTCTGCCACCTCCATTGTTCCCTACAATGGACCCTGCTCCATTCCATACTCCTATGAGTATCAAAATTGTAGTTAGATGTTGGTAATGCATCTGGTATAACATATGCAATCTCTTCTCTATGCAGGGCCAATCTGGGGCGGCATCCAACAACCCTCATGAACTGCCTAGCCCAACGTAGCACCAGTCCAACCGTCCACCTCAATGAGAGTTATATTTTTAGTGTTCAGACTACAAAACTTATGTTGAATACTTATGTCAGAGCTTTAGACTTATGTGTTCATACTTCTGAACTTGTGTTGATACTTCTAAACTTGTGTTGATACTGTTTGTGTTGAGAACTTCTGAACTTATGTTTGTATATTAATGTTTGTGTTGGATATTTATGTCCGTGATGATCTATGATGTATATATGTGATATCTCTGAAATATCTTTTGTTTGTTTGGATGGAATAGGAAAAACAAATAAAAAGGTATGTACTGATCACTTTGCCGAGTGTGACACTCGGCAAAGAACCAAGACCTGGGCACCGGTATAGGTTCTTTGCCGAGTGCGGTGGCTCTGGCACTCAGCAAAGAGGTACGCTTTGCCGAGTGCCCTATACAACACTCAGCAAAGAATCAGACATGGGGACCCGCTGACGGATTCTTTGCCGAGTGCTGGCCGACAGACACTCAGCAAAGGTAACTTCTTTGCCGAGTGTATTAGGAGACACTCGGCAAAGGTAACTCCTTTGCCGAGTGTCACCTAGGACACTCGGCAAAGACGCCGTCTTTTTCACCCCGGCACCGTGGCAGCGGCTTTTTCTTTGCCGAGTACTGCCTGGCACTCGGCAAAGTATGTGCCGAGTGCTCGAGAAAAAGTACTCGGCAAAGAAGGCTTTACCGATGTACTGTGTGCCGAGCCCTCTTTTCTGAGTGCGACACTCGGCAAAGCCTGTGCCGAGTGTTTTTCAGGCTTTGCCGAGTGCTTCAGGCACTCGGCAAAGCTATCGATTCCGGTAGTGAGTGGTGGCAATGATACTTAAAATTATTTCAAGTCTCAAACTAGCCAAAAGTCCCTCACAAACTCAAATTCAAGATTTGACACAAAGCATCATCAAAAAGAGCTCGGTAAGAGAGAAATCAAATCCAAAAATCCAAGGCAACCAAATTTGAATAGGGATATAAACATGGAGGTCACAGTATGGTTAAGGCCACACCTCCCAAATCGAAGATACATAGAATTGACAAGCCAAAGCTCCTAGGGATCTCCTAACAAATGTGAAAAATAGAGAGTGAAATTCTAAAGCTATAAAGAGGGCTAGTTGGTAACCCCTTCCTTCTTATTTATAGAGGATTTTTCACATCCCTAAAATACCCCTAGATATATATAGCTTATCCACTCAACCAGAAGCAAAATGGACCAACTCTTAATATGATGATATAATTATCACTTTTCCTTCAACAAGTTGCTACGCCTTGACGCATCCTCATCGCAATGGCTCCACATGCTTCCTCTGATTCCTCTAGAATCATGCCACCATGTTTTTAGGTCAAACCTATGAACTATCGCTAGGTGGTTTTGAGGCTCAAACCACCAAACCACCACAGGTAGCACACTACATATGTGTCCCCCATGTCTTGGACATGTGTCCCATCAGTTTTCAACCGCATTAGCAACACAATCTGCAACGCCATGTCATCGCTTGATTCTTTCGATGTCTCTAATGCCAACCTTCACAGTTGGTCATCTGGCTTCTCTAGTCACTCGATCAAGACCCAACGCTCATCCTTCATCGCTCCTGGTCCATCAAGATGAACCTGCATGACTTTAACCTTCGCCATTGATCACTACCTCCGGATTCCTATGCATTCAAAAGCTAAGAGACATGTTGCACATATGCCCACACCCTCATTAGTCTACATGACTAAACCTAAGATGCTACTCCATTGAGAATCACTCATCACAAACCCGAGCCACAAGGGCATATCTCAACTTTGTGTTTGCAATCTCCTCCTTAATGAGTGCATTGTCAACACCACTACACAAACACAAAGATCAGAAGAGAAGAAGGAAGAACTCAATTTAATAACAAAATTCCAGACAAAAACCAAATCAAAGTCATAAAAAATGAGCAGAGCTTGTGTTGGGGGTCTTCTTCTCCGCATAAGGTCCTCAAGACAAAAACAACTTCGGCTAGACAGGACAAAGCAGATTGTGACATGAAGATATAAACAAAAGATGATGCGAACAAAAGCCGAAGCTATGGCTGAAAGAGCTTCGGCTTGGTATAATGATAAAGGCGAAGGACGATACAGACTTAAAGAGGAAAAGACTATATAGTCCTTAATAGTTTGCTTTATGATTATAATTAGTTAATAGGGACATGAATGTAATTTTGTCTAGGCTGCGTCCCGTGCCTATAAATAGATGAACAGTACCCTCGTACTGTTCAGGTGGAATAGCAATCGCTCTTGCGTCAGTCCCACATTTCACCTTCTATTGAACCAAAGGTATTAATGTAATGATCATATCGTTGGCGTTTATTTATGTTTATAAAATGAGAATATAAGTAATCTAATAATTCATATTGGTTATTTATATTCTTTTGTGTTTTGTGTATATTTATTGATATTTGTTCACTGAGATGATGAAGGTATACCCTTCATGACCTTCGTCCGAAGATCATTATATCCAAAAGGAGGTAATTCTTCGAAGGACGAAGGTCTTTAATCATTAACAATTGTGTTGCCTTGTTCTTGATCAGTAGCATTCGAGAAGAAGTAAACAACATTGGCGCCCACCGTCGGTGAACTCACTTCCACAGCTGCGACGATGACTTCACAAAACAACCAAGCTGTAGCACCTCCAGCCACAAAGCTGGTGCTCCCAATTATAGGTGGTTCAAGCTCTAAACCAACCAACAAGAAGAAGAAGAAAGAAGCACAGAGAAGAGTACAACATGTTGGGTGCAAGGACCCTTCATTAAATCCAAGTGGTCTCACATTCCAAATTACCTTCTCTCAGGAAGACCTTCAGCTCAAGGATTATCCTCACAATGATGCAATGGTCATATCTTGTGTCATCAAGGGATTTCTGGTCCACAATGTCCTGGTGGACACAGGCAGTGCAACGGATATCATCTTTGCAAAGGCTTTTAGGCAAATGCAAGAGCCAGATGATAAGATACATGATGCAACACACCCTCTTTGTGGCTTCAGAGGAAGACAGATTGTGGCACTTGGCAAGATAACAATGCCAGTTACCTTCGGCTATGTTCATAACACAAGAACAGAATAGGTTGTCTTTGACATTGTTGATATGGAGTATCCATACAATGCAATCATTGGTCGAGGGACGCTTAATGCCTTCGAAGCAATACTTCATCCAGCATATCTTTGCATGAAGATACCTTTAGAATAAGGGCCTATGCTGTACACGGGAGTCAAGAAGCTGTCAGGAGGGCTGAAGGGAGTTGGATGGATTCGAAGGATATTCATAATATCGATGAAGCCGAGGCTTATCAGCAGTATAAGCACAAAAGAGAGAAGGCTGCTTCAGCAGATCAGCCGAAGCTATGCTCTTGTGTGAAGACATAGCAGAGCAAAAAGTATTGATGGGATCTCATTTATCTGGTGAACAGGAAAAGACTTTGCTAAGATCTTGTTCAACAACAAAGATGTCTTTGCTTGGACAGCTAATGATCTCTGTGGTGTCAATAGAGATGTCATTGAGCATTCACTCAATGTGGACCCATCTTTCAGACTAAGAAAGTAGAGGCTTCGGAAAATGTCCGATAATAAAGCCGAAGGTGCACGAAATGAAGTGAAGAGACTTCTAAGTGCGGTGTTATTAGAGAAGTAACATACCCAGAGTGGCTAGCCAACACTGTTATGGTGAAAAAGCTAATGGAATATGGAGAATGTGCATTTATTTTATAGATCTCAACAAGGCATGTTCGAAGGATGAATTCCCACTACCAAGAATAGATTCCCTTGTAGATGCAGCAGCTTCTTTAGAACTCATGAGTTTACTGGACTGCTACTCGAGTTATCATCAAATTTGGATGAAGAAGGAGGATGAGCCAAAGACAAGCTTTATAACTCCCAATGATACCTATTGTTACCTTCGGATGCCTGAGGGGCTCAAGAATGCTGGAGGAAGCTTCAGCAGAATGACTGCCAAGGTTCTTCACTCTCAAA
The DNA here is from genome assembly GCA_029449295.1 of Zea luxurians. NCBI lineage: Eukaryota > Viridiplantae > Streptophyta > Magnoliopsida > Poales > Poaceae > Zea > Zea luxurians. The sequence continues at coordinate 9,446,524 of JAOPSE010000077.1, forward strand.
TTGGCAGGAATGTGCTGACATATGTCGATGACATCATAGTAAAAAGCACAAAGCAAGAAAATCATGTTGCCGATTTGCAAGAGACGTTTGCCAATTTAGACAAGCTGGTCTCAAGTTAAATCCAGAAAATGTGCCTTCGGAGTGAAGAAGGGCAAGTTTCTTGGTTGCCTGGTATCAACAAAAGGCATCGAAGCTAATCCAAGCAAAATCGAAGCTATTCTTCAGATGGAGCCACCAAATTCAAAGAAGAGGGCTCAACGGTTGGCAGGAAGGCTGGCATCGTTAAACAGATTCATTTCAAGATCAGAGAGGAATCTACCTTTCTTTGAAATACTGAAATTAGCCGAAGTCTTCCAATGGGGTCCATCTCAACAGAAAGCCTTCGAAGAGCTGAAGCAGTATTTAATAGATCTGACAACTCTAACACCACCTTCATCAGGAACTCCGTTACTTCTATATGTGGCCGCTTCCCATGCTACGGTTAGTGCAGCACTTGTACAAGAGAAACAAGAGGGCCAGGTAAAAAAGCAAGCACTAGTATACTTCGTCTCTAAAGTACTCAGCCCTTCAAAGAAAAATTACACAGAGTTGGAGAAGGTATTGTATGCTGTATTGATGGCTTCCAGAAAGCTTCGGCATTACTTTCAAGCATATCACATAGTAGTGCCTTCATCACAACCCCTAAAGGACATAATGAGGAATAGAGAAGCTACAGGAAGGATCGGAAAATGGGCCGCGGAACTTAATGAATTCACCATTGATTATGTGCACAGATCATCAATTCAATCTCAGGCGTTAGCAGACTTCATTGCTGATTGGACGCCAGGAGCTCAGGGTGAAGAATCAACAAAAGATGTCGAAGCTTGGACGGTATTTTGCGATGGATCTTGGGGGACCTTCGGTGCAGGAGCAGCTGTCCTAGTTGCACCCTCTAAAGTCAGATCATGTTATGCAATAAAGTTAGACTTTAGCTGTACAAATAACATTGCCGAGTACGAAGCTCTTCTTTTAGGGCTTCGAAAACTAAAGGCTATGGGAATAAGAAGGACAATCCTTAAAACTGGTTCGCAAGTTATTTCGGGCCATGTGGATAAGAGCAGCAAGGCAAGAGATCCGAAGCTTGAAAAGTATTTGGATGCAGTCCGAAGATTGGAAGCTTCTTTTGAGGGTTTTCTGTAAAAAATATCCCAAGGGGAGAGAATAATCATGCAGATTTATTAGCTAAGTCAGTGGCGCAGGGGCTCCCTTTGTCTTCGAAAGTATTTTTTGAAACAATAAAAGCACCCTCAATCGAGCTCATGGAAAGAGCGGTGCTCGCAATCTCACCTGTGCATAGTGAAGACTGGAGGACCGAAATAATATCCTTTCTCCAAGGCAACTATCTCTCAGATGACGAAGCTTATAACAAGAGAATGGAAGTAAGAACAAGACCTTATGTAATAATTGAAGTAGAGTTATACAAGCATGGAGTTTGTTCCCCATTGCTCAAATGCCTATCCAGGAATGAAGGACAAGAATTAATGAAGGAAATACATGCAGGACTGTGTGGAGCCCACATTGGGTCTAGGCCTTTACTGGGAAAGGTTTTTAGACAAGGCTTTTATTGGCCAAAGGCAGCTTCGGATGCGGGACTTGGTCCATAAATGTGAAAACTGTCAGAAGTGTGCCAGAGACTAGAAACAACCTTCATCTCTAACACAACTGATTCAACCCACTTGGCCATTACAGAGATGGGGCCTAGATTTGTTAGGACCGCTTCCACCAGTACAAGGAAACTTGAAATATGTTGTAGTAGCAGTGGAATATTTCTCAAAGTGGATCGAAGCTAAACCACTAGCTACAATAACTTCGGCCACAGTCCAGAAGTTTTTCTGGCAAAACATTGTTTGCCGCTTCGACGTGCCGAAGGCTATTACAGTTGATAACGGAACTCAATTTGATGCTAAAACGTTCAAGGCTTTTTGTGAACAGATCGGTACAAAAATACACTTCGCGTCAGTAAGGCATCGGAATCAAATGGATTAATAGAAAGAGCAAATGGAATTATAATTACAGGAATAATGAAGTCAATCTTCAATCAGCCCAGAGGAAAGTGGCCAGATGAATTAATAATGGTGGTGTGGAACCACAACACTACTGTCTCAAGGTCAACAGGTTTTACTCCATTCAAGCTCTTGTTTGGTGACGATGTAATAACACCAGAAGAAGCAAGAACAGGATCAATAAGAACCAAAGTTTCGACGGAGGATGAAGCTGATTACCAAATAACAAAAGACACCATAGAAGGGACCGGACTTTAGGCCATAGAGCACATCAACAAGTACCAGGCAGAAACAATAAAATGGCGCGATAGAAAAGTTCGACTAAAAAATATTAAACCAGGCCATTTGGTGCATCGAAGGATAGCTAACCCAGACACAGTGGGGAAGCTTTAGCTAAAGTGGGAAGGTCCTTTTCTGGTAGTATCTTCGTCAAGACCCGGTTCTTATAGATTGAAGGATATGGACGACAACGACATACCCAAGTCTTAGAATGTAGATGAGCTTCGGCGATATTATGTGTAATTGATGTAATCTTTTTATTTTTTCCTATGGAACCCTTTTCCTTTCCGGAAGGGAGAAAGGTTTTTAATGGGGCTATAGTTTGTAATTTTCATTTTTTGTTCAGCCCTATGCAATACAAGGGCCAAATTCCCTAAAAATGTAACATGTAATATCAGAATCCACATCATTGAGTGCAAAAAGAACATCAAAAAGCTGAAAAGTTGTCCCTAAGGGGATGCAGAGCTGCAATGCCACTCCGAAGGTGACGAAGCTACAAAAGTCGTTCCTAAGGGAACGCAGAGTAAGTTCTGAAGCTCAAAAATCGTTCCTAAGGGAGCGCAGAGTAAGTTCCGAAGCTCAAAAGTCATTCCTAAGGGAATGCAGAGCCAAAATACCACCGAAATAGAAGGTGAAGAAGCTCAAAAGATGTTCCTAAGGGAATGCAAAGCTTAAATGCCACCGAAATAGAAGGTGAAGAGACTCAAAAGTCGTTCCTAAGGGGATGTAGAGTCTGGGTGTGGTTTCGTGTGTGTTCGGGTCATATATTTGCATATTTCATCGCATCATTCTTTGCATTCATACAAACATTCATTAGACATTCGTAGGATCATCATTATCATAACATGAAACACAGACAGTAACATGAAAGAAAGAGTCGCCTGACTTTGGTGACAAAATGCTTCATTGAATACGAAGAAGTTTCGTCTCAGACAAGAATACAGAGACACTTTGTACAATGCTTCGATGTGAACGAAAAGAAGGGAATGTGTTTTTCGCCTTCGGTCAAAAACTGTAATTGTGGGTTTCATCCATAACAAAGCAATTTATACATGGACGAAAAGGTAAAATTATATTACAAGGTATGGACAAATATGTACAATGTTGTGTTCAGCTCTCAATTACACTCTTTTGCAAAAATAATGCAAAGAGATCCTAAGCTTTATACAGGAAGTCACAAAAAGAAGCTTCAGCTCAGCAACCTTCGGAACACGCTTCAGCTTACTGATCTTCGCTGCCACCATCCTGCAGACAGATGATGGTATAAGGTAAATGCAAGTGTAATAAAGAAAATTCAAAGTAAAAGATAGGTACAAGTTTTATACCGAGTTAAGCAATTTCCGAGCATCATCTCCAGCTAGCTCCCGCCCGCCTTTAGCCCAAATTTGAGTAATAAATCTATTTCCAATGCTTTGGGCCTCACCAGGAATATTGATCAAGTCTGATCGTGACAAGCTGAAGTTTGGCTTGTTCACTATTTTAGCATGCGTGCATTCGGCCTTCAAAAATGAAGCAGTCATGCCATGAGAAGCTAACAGAGCACAGAAATCCTCGTGCCCAGTTATAACTTCATCGAGTGCATCAACTTTATTTCCAATATGCTCGAAGGCTTTCGGGATATCTTCAGTCGAAGGAGCAATTTCTTCAGAGCTAGCCCCAACCGAGTTGAATATTCCTTTTAATCGATGCACACAGCGGGTGGCAAAATCCGAGCACTTATTCCGAAGGTCTTTTAGTGATTCCTGCAGCTTCGTACTCTTCTCAGCTTTGGCTTCGGATTTTGCTTGAAGTTCTTTCTTTCTTGTTCGAAGCGCTCTGATTTTTCTTTAAGTTGTTCGAGCATTGAGAATTTCCTCGCTTAATTTAGCATTTTCAGCTTGTGCTTCCGCAAGGGAACCTTCGGCTGCTTGTAGCAGGAAATCTTTCTTTTCAAGAGAAGCTTCAAAATCTTTAATCTTGTTCTCCAAGCCTTCAATTATTATTTCATTCTTCTTATCTTCGAAATCCTGCTGTATTCTTAGCGCCTTGCTTAGCAGCATGCTCTGCGAAAACAAGTTAAGATTAGAACATTTTAATCCATCACAAAGATAACAAGAATATAGACAAAGATTTCACCTTAAAATTGGAGTAGAATAGGCTACCAATAATGTGTTGCCGTCGGTAACCACTAATGTCGGACTCCAACTTCGGGAAACCAACACTCCTAGACAGAGTGCCGATTATTTTCGCCCCGGTGCGGTCGCGAATACATCCCAAAATTTCTTCGTCAACCCCGCCAAAGAGCATAGATCCTGGCTGATAGCCGCAAGATATTCCATATTCTTTCAAGCTCCTCCTTGTCTGCCTCGGACAGTTCCTGGCCACCCAGGTGCTGAAGGTCAAAATCCTTCTCCCGAAGAAGTATCAACAACTTTTTTCCTTTATTAGGCACTGCGGCCATGCTTTCCCCGCAGCCATAACTGTCTCTTCTGCAACCATATCTGATATAAGCTTGTCAATTCCTGACATTGTGGTTGCGAGTTTGGTAGCTTCGGCAGCAGCTTCGACTTCGGCACTTGCAGCAGTCACCATTTTGCCCGCTGAGACTGAAAGCGGTGTTCGCTCAATGGCTTGCATCA